>CM070443.1:34468077-34553077 GCA_036324595.1 Champsocephalus gunnari | reverse complement strand
TGACGTAGGCGCGGTGATGGAGACGGGGGAGATGGTGTGGGGGTAGAGGACATGCTGCCAGGGGGGGAAGGTGGTCGACGTAGGCGCGGTGATGAAGACGGGGGAGATGGTGTGGGGGTAGAGGACATGCTGCCAGGGGGGGGAGGTGGTCGATGTAGGCGCGGTGATGGAGACGGGGGAGATGGTGTGGGGGTAGAGGACATGCTGCCAGGGAGGGGAGGTGGTTGATGTAGGCGCGGTGATGGAGACGGGGGAGATGGTGTGGGGGTAGAGGACATGCTGCCAGGGGGGGAGGTGGTCGACGTAGGCACGGTGATGGAGACGGAGGAGATGGTGTGGGGGGTAGAGGACATGCTGCCAGGGGGGGAAGGTGGTCGACGTAGGCACGGTGATGGAGACGGAGGAGATGGTGCGCGTCTCTGCGGTGATTTTGGTGGGCGTCGTTGAAGGGCGGGGGTAAAGGACATGGTGCCAGCCCTGAGTATCGCCTTAGTCTGGTCTTTGAACTCCAGGAAGGAATCGGTGCCAGCCCTCTGTATCTCCTTTGTGGGTTCAGCGATCTCCAGGAGGGTGGGGGAAGGGTGAAAGGGTGAACGGAGTATCCTCAAAGGCGTTGACAGGGGGGGGGTGACGGGCGGTGGAGACTCCTCCGTGTGTCTCATAGGTCTCCCATAATCAGAACATTCCTCAGGCGGGTGCAGTGATACTTCTTCAGGGTTGTCTGCGCGATGTGTTGTGTCTTTCTCCTGTTTTGATTCCTCTTGCCGCTTGTCCTTGGCAGAGGGAACAGATTGATGACGCAGGCAGTTGAATATGTTAGAGATAAACAATTTCACTCCTGACTTGTTCAGGAAAACTCCATTTGCCTTGAAAAGATGTCTGCGACCCCAGAAAAAGTTTAAATTGTCAATAAAATGGACAGAATGGTCGGTACAGGCAGTTGAAAGCCAGGTGTTCAGTGCAAACAGTCTGCTGAATCTCTCCATGGATGGATGGATGGATGGATGGATAGATGGATGGATAGATAGATGGATGGATGGATAGATAGATGGATAGATGGATGGATAGATGGATGGATGGATGAATAGATAGATGGATAGATAGATAGATGGATGGATGGATGGATAGATGGATGGATAGATAGATAGATGGATAGATAGATGGATGGATGGATAGATAGATGGATAGATGGATGGATAGATGGATGGATGGATGAATAGATAGATGGATAGATAGATAGATGGATGGATGGATGGATAGATAGATGGATAGATAGATAGATGGATAGATAGATAGATAGATGATAGATAGATAGATGGATAGATGGATGGATAAATGGATAGATGGATAGATAGATAGATAGATGGATGGATGGATGGATAGATAGATAGATGGATAGATATATAGATGGATGGATGGATAGATAGATAGATAGATGGATGGATGGATGGATAGATAGATAGATGGATAGATATGATAGATGGATGGATGGATAGATAGATGGATATATAGATGGATGGATGGATAGATAGATGGATAGATGGATAGATGGATGGATGGATAGATAGATGGATGGATAGATGGATGGATGGATGAATAGATAGATGGATAGATAGATGGATGGATAGATGGATGGATGGATAGATAGATGGATGAATAGATAGATGGATAGATGGATGGATAGATAGATAGATAGATGGATGGATGGATGGATAGATAGATAGATAGATGGATGGATGGATAGATAGATAGATGGATGGATGGATGGATGGATAGATGAGATAGATGGATGGATAGATAGATAGATGGATGGATGGATAGATGGATAGAGAGATGGATGGATGAATAGATAGATGGATAGATAGATGGATGGATAGATAGATAGATGGATGGATAGATGGATGGATGAATAGATAGATGGATAGTTAGATGGATGGATAGATAGATCGATAGATAAATAGATGGATGGATAGATGGATAGATGGATGGATGGATGTATACAGTAGATAGATAGATAGATGGATAGATGTCAAAAATACGATCAAAACTACAGGTGTTTTATAAGAAGGTAACCAAGCTAACTGTGAAACACGAGCAGCAGGAGGGAGCTTTGGATTCAAGCCTTTGCAGATCATTTACATTCTCAAAAACCTATACAACACACTACAGGAAATGGAGAAGCCCCCAAAAAGCATAATAGGGCATCTTCAAATACAACAGGGCCCAGTGTTGAACCCTGTGGAACACCAGATTAAACGTCAGAACCCTTTGAAAACTATATTAAAGGTTCCTCTTCTGTAAATATGATTAGTCCAACACACACGTCTATCGTCAATACTGTAATACATTGTCCTCCAGAGTATCAAATGCTGAACTGTAAAGGAAGAAGGACAAACATCTTAAGTGCATAGAAGCTTAAGCAAATCTTTAAGATTTAATATTTAAAAGTTGCAGTACTAGGAGCGATAATCCACACCATTTTGAAACTGGATGCACTTTGAAAAACCCTCAGAGTCTTTGTTCTCCTGTCTTCTGTCTAAATGTGGCATTCTGCTCGTGTCCCGCAGACGATGATGCAGGATTTATTGATTTCTGCTCCGGCTCTGAGTAACCGGACCAGAACAGGTGGAGGAGGAGAGACACACCTAGTATGCAGAATCAACTTCTTCCTGTCTCTTCTACATCAACATGTGTCCCCTCTTCTTCACATCTCTTCTACATCAACATGTGTCCCCTCTTCTCCGTGTCTCTTCTACATCAACATGTGTCCCTCTTCTTCATGTCTCTTCTACATCAACATGTGTCCCCTCTTCTTCATGTCTCTTCTACATCAACATGTGTCCCCTCTTCTTCATGTCTCTTATACATCAACATGTCCCCCCTCTTCTTCATGTCTCCTCTACATCAACATGTGTCCCCTCTTCTTCATGTCTCTTATACATCAACATGTGTCCCCTCTTCTTCATGTCTCTTCTACAGCAACATGTGTCGTCTCTTCTTCATGTCTCTTCTACATCAACATGTGTCCCCTCTTCCTCATGTCTCTTCTACATCAACATGTGTCCCCTCTTCCTCATGTCTCTTCTACATCAACATGTGTCCCCTCTTCCTCATGTCTCTTCTACATCAACATGTGTCCCCTCTTCTTCATGTCTCTTCTACATCAACATGTGTCCCCTCTTCTTCATGTCTCTTCTACATCAACATGTGTCCCCTCTTCTCCATGTCTCTTCTACATCAACATGTGTCCCCTCTGTGGAAAGAGACTCTGAAAGTCTCAGGAACAAAGATTCTCTCTCTTTTTGATCCATTTCTATCAAAACCTGTCTGAAAATGAGCTGATCATATTTTGGCCACTTTATGATGTCATAACGATGTCTTGTCTTGTGTAACCATTAGCCAATCAGCAACAAGGTAACACACACCTGAATCTCCTCCTAGAGCACCATTGAGTTCTTTGTAACCAAATGTCTCTCAGAGGGGCGTGGGGAGGGGCTCCTTATTTTCATCTGAAGTAACAGACAGAGAATCAGCACTTTGGAAACAGGGCTGAAACAGAGGGGATTATGGGTAATGCTGCAATGATCTGTTTGGTATTTCGGCCAATCAGAGACAGGGTCTGGATATATCAGAGACCTGGGATATATTGATGAAGAACAGTAGAATCGGGGACACTCCATTTACTTTCACTCTGTGGATGGATGGGCTGCGGCTGCTGAACACTGAAGTGATGCCGCTTCCTCTTATGTCATCGTTTTGTTATCCCTTTGAGTTTGGAGGATAACAGCTGCTCCAATATTATCACATTCACAATGGACTATTATTACAAGACTGCTTGTATGTTAAAAGGTATTAAGTTATAATGAATTATCAACTGAGCAGTTTCCCCAAAAAGTCATGTGTCATATTTTATATGAGCTTACTTTTTTCCCCCCGTCTAATGTGAAGGTATTATTTCACGAAGGTATCCTCTCCCTTTTAATTTATTAAATTTGTTTAATTTGTTTAATTTGTTTAATTTGTTTAATTTATTCAATTTAATTACTTTGTTCAATTTATTTAATTTATTTAATTTATTTAATTTATTTAATTTATTTAATTTATTTAATTTATTTAATTTATTTAATTTATTTAATTTATTTAATTTATTTAATTTATTTAATTTAATTACTTTGTTCAATTTATTTAATTTGTTTAATTTGTTTAATTTATTTAATTTAATTACTTTGTTCAATTTATTTATATTTATTTATTTATTTATTTTATTTATTTTATTTATTTTATTTATTTTATTGTTTAAGCACATTACCCTTTTGTCATTTGAATTGTCTATGTTTAATTTAATTTTTGAATTCACTATCACTCATGTTTGTCTGTGTAAAAACCACACATTTGTGATTTTATTTTGTATTTTATTTAACAAGACACCACTCTGACTCCTTGTGGTGAAACATGGCAGTGCAACGAAGCGTACTATGACCCTAAATATGGACCAAAAATAACAAAAAAATGCTATAATTTTATACTTTTTTTCGTCAGTGTAACAAAACATTATCCAACTTGCCATCTCCACATTTTTTCTGATTTACTGTACAAAATTAATCTGGATTTACTAGATATTCGTACTCCTTATTGATTTGTATTCATTCATAAATCTCATAATTTTGATGTGAAAATGTTTACGTTTATTTACACACGTATTCAAAAGTGGGTCAAAGTATGTCTCTGCAAAGGATCAATTAGAGTGACTCAGGAAGTGCCACTTAATCCCAGTAAGACGATCACAGAGTCACGAGGAAGTCAGAATTAAACACACACACACACACACACACACACACACACATACACACACACACACACACACACACACACACACACACACACACACACACACACACACAACCAAACGAAATCCTTTCTCACACACACAGTACGTTTTAATTATACACCGCTTCTTCTTCAACAACGTAAAAAAAAAGTTTTAGAAAGTTGACATTTTTGTAATAAAGGCATGTTATGCACCGACAAAAAATCTAGAAAATAAATAAGTGATTCGTAAAATATTACATTTTTCAGTCGAGTTATTTTCTGGCTGTTGATAAGAAGGAGTTTCGTTGTTTTTATCGACTGTCTGTCTGTCTTTCAGGACAGAAGTTTTCCTTCCCATGTGTCCTTCCTGTCTTTGTGTCCCAATCTGTTATTACAAAAGGATTGACGTCACACATAAGACTGCGGCAGCGAGCATTGTGGGTAATCCTGGTGGATTCAGTGTGTGATTCTGATTCAAGAGGCTCCTCTGTTAAAGACATCCTGACAAATGGACAGCATAAGAGGATTGCTCCATTCACTCAGAAACACAGACATCGACAGACAATTAGAAACTCACCCTGTCTGAACATCCAGACACTTAAAGGGGCCAACATTTCGGGTGTACATCAGTATGTAGTGTCTCTACTTTAAAGAGTCCTCTCCTGCTGATGTTCAGGTGTATATCAGTGTGCAGTGTCTCTACTTTAAAGAGTCCTCTCCTGCTGATGTTCAGGTGTATATCAGTATGTAGTGTCTCTACTTTAAAGAGTCCTCTCCTGCTGATGTTCAGGTGTATATCAGTATGTAGTGTCTCTACTTTAAAGAGTCCTCTCCTGCTGATGTTCAGGTGTATATCAGTATGTAGTGTCTCTACTTTAAAGAGTCCTCTCCTGCTGATGTTCAGGTGTATATCAGTATGTAGTGTCTCTACTTTAAAGAGTCCTCTCCTGCTGATGTTCAGGTGTATATCAGTGTGCAGTGTCTCTACTTTAAAGAGTCCTCTCCTGCTGATGTTCAGGTGTATATCGGTATGTAGTGTCTCTACTTTAAAGAGTCCTCTCCTGCTGATGTTCAGGTGTATATCAGTATGTACTGTCTCTACTTTAAAGAGTCCTCTCCTGCTGATGTTCAGGTGTATATCAGTATGCAGTGTCTCTACTTTAAAGAGTCCTCTCCTGCTGATGTTCAGGTGTATATCAGTATGTAGTGTCTCTACTTTAAAGAGTCCTCTCCTGCTGATGTTCAGGTGTATATCAGTATGTAGTGTCTCTACTTTAAAGAGTCCTCTCCTGCTGATGTTCAGGTGTATATCAGTATGTAGTGTCTCTACTTTAAAGAGTCCTCTCCTGCTGATGTTCAGGTGTATATCAGTATGTAGTGTCTCTACTTTAAAGAGTCCTCTCCTGCTGATGTTCAGGTGTATATCAGTATGTAGTGTCTCTACTTTAAAGAGTCCTCTCCTGCTGATGTTCAGGTGTATATCAGTATGTAGTGTCTCTACTTTAAAGAGTCCTCTCCTGCTGATGTTCAGGTGTATATCAGTATGTAGTGTCTCTACTTTAAAGAGTCCTCTCCTGCTGATGTTCAGGTGTATTTCAGTATGTAGTGTCTCTACTTTAAAGAGTCCTCTCCTGCTGATGTTCAGGTGTATATCAGTATGTAGTGTCTCTACTTTAAAGAGTCCTCTCCTGCTGATGTTCAGGAGTATATCAGTATGTAGTGTCTCTACTTTAAAGAGTCCTCTCCTGCTGATGTTCAGGTGTATATCAGTATGTTTTGTACGCTGCTTTTAATTGAACTATTCATATCTTAAACTGCACTGTAAGTTTTATCCATGTATTTTTTCTTTTCATGTTTATTTTATTAGCTTTTCTTTTTAATGACTGATTCTAAATGCCATTTTCTGAATGTCTTTCGTTTTTTGTAAAGCACTTTGAATTGCCTTGTGCTGAAAAGTGCTATATAAATAAACGTACCTTGCCTTGCCTATGTAGTGTCTCTACTGGGACATGTCTCCATGCTTTAATGTTCAAAAAGCTCTTTTTGTTTCTCATACTGCCTGTGCTGCAGCACCTCTTTTCCCCCTCTGTCTGAAACCAGAGCCCAGTCTGCTCTGATTGGTCAACTGCTTAGAGATGTCCCACCCCTTAGCCTATCACATACAATGTGTTGGAGCATGAGCCAATAGGAACACAAGTTTTACATGGTAATGATTCTATGTTCCTGAAGTAAACAAAGGAGTCCAATGGAGGTGTTTCAGGATGGGGGGGGGAGAGAAACACATGTCCGTCCTGGGAGAGGGATCCCTCCTCTGTTGCTCTCCCTGAGGTTTCTCCCATTTTTCCCTTTAAACTGGGTTTTCTTTGGAAGTTTTTCCTTGTACGATGTGAGGGTCTAAGGACAGAGGGTGTCGTATTGTCATACTGATATTCTGTACACACTGTGAAGACCACTGAGAAAAATGTAACATTTGTGATATTGGGCTATAAATAAACATTGATTGATTGATTGATTGACATGGATTTTGGCCTTTGCAGACAACTTGCATGCACAAAAACCTATATAACTTCAGGAAAGGGAAAATCCCTAAAAAGCATGATGGATCTTGTAAAAATTGATAAATTGAACAGGGCCCAGAACTGAACCCTGTGGGACCCCATATCAAGTCACGGATCATTTATACCTCCTAAGAAATGTAAACTAGTTCCTCTTCTGTAAATGTGATCAGTCCTGCACCAACTTCTAGTTAATCAAGCAGTCTATAGTCATCAAATGCTGCGCAAGGACAAACAAAAGTATTGTCTGAGTAAATATGTCATCTTTAAGAAGAGCTGTCTCAGTTCTGTGATTGTCAACTATATGATTTTACAGCTGAGATAATGTGTGTACACAGTATGTTAAACCAGTGTGATTAATGAGTGTTTATTTAAAGAAAGGATACAGAATACAGAAACTGTGTTGTATTGGTTATTATTACTTGGCTAAAGCAACAGAGAGACATCCCAGTCTACAGAGACATGGAGAGGAGAACAAAGGCAGGCGTTATCAGAGTGAAGTGCTTTTTAATAATGTCTGGACATCAATGTATATTTTTCATATATTGTGGGTTTTAGTGTTTGAAATGTAATTGGGTGCAGCAGCAAAGCTCCAACCAGTGTTTTTAATCCCTCAGACAGCTGATGAAAGGAGCTACCTACACAGCACAAAGACACACACGACTAAGCCTATTACAATGATGCACACGGCCCTGCAAAAGTACACAACGTAAAAAAAGTCGTACACAGCTGTGGCTTTTTGCCCAATCTGATGCAACCGCCACTGACCTCCTACGTGTCCGCAAAATGCTCATGTGGTTACAAATCAATCCACCTGGAGTAAATCCACCAGCTACCCTGCAGTCTATAAAGTACTTCAGACTAGCTGCACCTCCACCAGCTACCCTGCAGTCTACAAAGTACTTCAGACTAGCTGCACCTTCACCAGCTACCCTGCAGTCTACAAAGTACTTCAGACTAGCTGCACCTCCACCAGCTACCCTGCAGTCTACAAAGTACTTCAGACTAGCTGCACCTCCACCAGCTACCCTGCAGTCTACAAAGTACTTCAGACTAGCTGCACCTTCACCAGCTTTGAGAACACTTTAAAGATCAATCATTATAAAACATATCATATATATTATTCTGAAATGGACCAATCTGCACAACGACTACTTTTACTGTCTTTACTATATTTAGATGAGAATACTTTCTACTTTCACTTGAGGGACATTTTGAATGCAGGACTTTTACTGAAACAGAGTATTCCCACACTCTGATACTTCTACTTTTACTCAAGGACAAGATCTGAGTACTTCTACTTTTACTCAAGTACAAGATCTGAGTACTTCTACTTTTACTCAAGTACAAGATCTGAGTACTTCTACTTTTACTCAAGTACAAGATCTGAGTACTTCTACTTTTACTCAAGTACAAGATCTGAGTACTTCTACTTTTACTCAAGAACAAGATCTGAGTACTTCTACTTTTACTCAAGTACAAGATCTGAGTACTTCTACTTTTACTCAAGTACAAGATCTGAGTACTTCTACTTTTACTCAAGTACAAGATCTGAGTACTTCTACTTTTACTCAAGTACAAGATCTGAGTACTTCTACTTTTACTCAAGTACAAGATCTGAGTACTTCTACTTTTACTCAAGTACAAGATCTGAGTACTTCTACTTTTACTCAAGTACACAATCTGAGTACTTCTACTTTTACTCAAGTACAAAATATGCGTACTTCTACTTTTACTCAAGTACAAGATCTGAGTACTTCTACTTTTACTCAAGTACAAGATCTGAGTACTTCTACTTTTACTCAAGAACAAGATCTGAGTACTTCTACTTTTACTCAAGTACAATATCTGAGTACTTCTACTTTTACTCAAGTCCACAATCTGAGTACTTCTACTTTTACTCAAGTACACAACCTGAATACTTCTCCCACCTCTGTATTTATGCCAATATACTGTAAACAATAGCATTAAATACATTGAATAAAACACTTATATAAACATAGAAAATGAACCTAAAACATCCAATAAAACACAAGATAAATACAAAATCTTTATTAAAACACATGACATTTCAAAGTAAACATTTGCAGATTGTACACTAAAGTTCAATGTCCAATATAAGATAAAGCAAAATACAATGATATTTTTTATAAAAACATGAGATGTGTACTCATTTAATCGTTTTTACTAACATTTTGTATATATTTTGTATTCTGAGTCTGAAGAAACTTGAATACTTATACTAAAGAAACCGGATGTGTCGACGCTGCAGACAGAGTGTTTCAGAGGAAGTGTGGTTTCTTTATTGATCTGCGCGCGCGAGGTGTCGTTTCAGAACACGAGTTATGGGACAAACATGCCGCTATTCGTCCATCCACCGGCGCTGAGCTGGAGCTCGCCACACAAACACGAATCTGTCTGAGCGCCTGTCTGGAAATAAGTCCTCCCAAAGGTGCAGCTCCACGTTGAGACGAGTCTCCCTTTATCCCCTCCTTAACGTCAAAACGCAGGCGGAGAATTGTCCTCTGTGTGAAGTGCTTTCTTCTGATATGAGCAGAGAAAATGAGAAAAAAAACATGCTCTATTTCAAAAAGCCATAATCCTGGATATACGAGAGATGATGACAAAGACCAGGATGTGGAGAAGCAGCTGCTGCAAGGTGCATTTCTTCTGTGGAAATGTTTGTGTACCTACATATTAGTACATACAACTAAGAAAAGTATATTTTTTACAGGTACATTTGCGAAAGTTAATATGTCCAATTGCTGTAAAAGTACAAATAGCATATTTCAGAGGTCTGTTCTCGATTGAAGTGACTGAAAAGAAACACATATTCGACTCAAAACAACCACAAAGAAAGTGACTTAAAATGAAAAAGGCGGACAAAGAGACGTAGAAAACTAAGAAAAAGGGTCAAAACAACCGCAAAGAGACTCAAAGCCACTACAGAACATGTATAAATAACCACAGACACGTGCTTTTCTAATATGAAACAACATAAACTCAATGATAAGATGGGATCCTTGTTCTTGGCGATAAAGACTGAGCAGGTGTAAATGCTCTGGATGCAGTTCCGCCATCTGACCACAGGGTGGAGAACTTGGGCTTCCTCACTACTTCGTTGATTGTCCAACAACAAACCGCAGGATCGGTGGAGATTAGATGTGTGTCTGCCACCGCGACAACACACTACATTACTCAAAACAATACTATGCATTGAACAAGATAGACACAAGAGATACGGGACTGAGATCTCATGTAATAAAAGCACTTCAATATGTGAAATGTCTGTCAGACGATTGTACAGAAAAGGACTTAAAAAAAAATACACGTTTGTTAGAAACACAGTAATGGTGAAATATTTAGTACTTTTCATGTTAACCAATTTGACAAAAGGGTCACAATAGTAGCTTTTACATACAACATTAAGATTTCATTGGTTGAGTGATCCAGTCAGGGTAGACTAATGAAGCTTAGCGCAAGTTCAGACAGGAAGACCTAACACTCCGTATTGCTCGTCATGGCAATACTTGCTCCCTGCATCTAAATGACAGGGAGCGCCACTCCTCAGCTAACCTATCACGCCCCTCCATTTACAAGCCTAATCATCGCACCTGTTAATCCCTCTATATATGCTCTCCCCTGTTCTATCAGCTGTCTTCCAGGTGTCAACGCGCAACCCTCCTCCACCCCTTCGCCTCCTGCTTTCAACTCCATGCATGCACACACATGCATTTCCAAACATCTGGACTACCTATGTTGCAAATGTATTATCTTTCAATTTACACACGGCATCTATTGCACGTCTGTCCGTCCTGGGAGAGGGATCCCTCCTCTGCTGCTCTCCCTGAGGTTTCTCCCATGTTCCCTTTAAACTGGGTTTTCTCCGGAAGTTTCTCCTTGTACGATGTGAGGGTCTAAGGACAGAGGGTCTAAGGACAGAGGGTCTAAGGACAGAGGGTCTGAGGACAGAGGGTCTGAGGACAGAGGGTCTGAGGACAGAGGGTCTAAGGACAGAGGGTGTCGTATTGTCAAACTGATATTCTGTACACACTGTGAAGACCACTGAGACAAATGTAACATTCGTGATATTGGGCTATAAATAAACATTGATTGATCGATTGATTGAACTCAGGGCCAAGCTTAACCTTCTCCCTTCCAACCGGACCTAACCACTTATCACCACCACCAGTGTCTAGACCCAGGGGGGTTCATCGGAAACGGTTCTTCCCTTCCCGATTGATATCCTACAAAACCTGGGCCTAATCGCCAAAACAGCATTTCATTCACTTGTTATAAACTGTCATCATTATGTTTCATTTATATAATGTGACCGATAATAAATATGTATTCCATACATCACGTCTCTCCTGATTGAACTGTACGCTAGCATCTCACTTTGGCTGTCATTGTTCCGGTTTGTTTCCTCTGCGAAACTCGGACTCCTGGTGACATTTGAAAGATGTCTTCTTAGAAGAAACCCTAATTAACAACACCAAGAATTTGGTATTTTACCAGTGACATTTCTGTCAACTGAAAGGGCAATGAATTCAACCTTTCAGTAAAAACTTGCTGTTGTGGTTCCTGTTCCAAAGTAATATAAACTACCACTGACTGGGAAATAATGTCAACAACCGTGCAATTTGAGCTACGTGTTTTCCTCGTTAGCAGAACAAAGCACTGAAAGGCATGGAGGAAAACAAGTATGTTTTTCAGGGCCCATAACAAATGTGAATGTTAAAACCATTAAGATCATTTAATAGAATTATATATTTATCACATTTACATTTAGCTTACCAGTTCTTCCGTTTATTTGTGGTACGTCCACACAGCAGCTTCAGAAGAATCTTCCACGCTTCCAACGCTTCTCTGCCCGTTGACTTTGAATGGGGATGACGTCACTTTGCCTCGCTTTTCGCCGAACTGCATTGTGGGGGAGCGAAGCGAAGATTTCCAGGATGTCCAGGATGTCCAGGATTCAAAAGTTGAGCAATGTTCAACTTTTGAAGCTGAGCTGGAAGCGCCAGCCAATCAAACACGTTTATGCAAATCTGACAGTAGAAGCGCTAGCCAATCAAACCGCGTGTGAGCAGGGAGAGCCAGACCGCAGTTCATTTCCTCATATTCCAAACGAGAAGTTACGGGTAGCAAATCACCCGGTTCTTTACGACCAGAACTATTACCGGGATACAAACCGGAGGAACCAGGCATGGAGGGAGGTGGCAGAGACAGTGGGGGAAACTGGTAGGGTTTCGCCTGTTTGGGGAGTTTATATATATATATATATTGCTCGCATAAAATCCCCGGGGTTTTTTGCTTTGTATGTCGGGGGCGGGAGATTCATGTGATTGGTTGTTGGTCGCGTTGCTCGCAAAAAATCCCCAAGCTGTCAGACACGCCCAGCTCCAAGATGTTTCAAGATTTTTGAAAAGCTGCTGTGTGGACGTACCGTAACTCTTAGGTCTTTAAATTGTGTATCTGTTGCTTTAAGTAATTATTTATTGTTTATCTGTTACTGTTAGCCAACTATTCGCTGTTTACCCATCACTTGTTATTCCCACATTTTAACCAGCAACCTAAGCTTATATTTTAATGTTTATCAGACACTTCAAGCTAACTATTAGCTGTTTATTCGCACTCTAGCGAACTGTTTTCACCGTTTATTTGTTAGTTTTAACTTGCTATCATCGCCGTATAGGCTATAACGTCAAGCTAACTGTTTTGGCTGTTTATTCGTCAATCTAAGCAGGGGTGTCAAACTCAAGGCCCGGGGGCAAATCCGCCCGCACTCATTATATGTGGCCCACAAGAGCTTGCAAAGAATATAATACGTTTATTATAAGGTTAATAAACTACCTGTCCCACAATGCATCTCATTTTGTGAGATGCGCACTGAAGAGACTCGAAACAATTACTTTCAATTGTTTGCCCTAGACTCAGACGTAGTTAAGTTATTACCCTATCAGATAATAATCCAATGCAGAGGAAATATTGTTAAATAATACATTATATTATATATTTATCTAGTCTATTTATATAGTCTTAAAGTTACCACCGGCCCTTTGAGTACAACCATAATTCTAATGTGGCCCGCGATGAAATTGAGTTTGACACCTCTGATCTAAGCTAACTGTTTTCACCGTTTATTTGTTAGTTTTAACTTGCTATCATCGCCGTATAGGCTATAACGTCAAGCTAACTGTTTTGGCTGTTTATCTGTTGCGTTAAGCTAACTGTTCTTATCTGCCTTGCCTTGCCTTGCCTTGCCTTGCCTTATCGTCTTTCTGTAACTTTTAGCTAACTAGTTCCCTTACTTTTAGCTAACTGTTTACTGGGTTCTGTTAACTAAGTATTTTAACCAGTTATACATTACTATTAGCCATAGCCGCGGGAAGTCATTTTACTTATGGGGCGAATTATCAAGGGAGGCGGGGGCAGGGAGTGCTCGTGAATTGTCAACGGGGGGTGGGTAGCCTCGCTGCGGGCACACGGTGGACACGGTGGACCCCCAGCACCCCTACTTCCCGCGGCTATGCTGTTAGCTAACGATTCAAACTGTTTATCTGTTACTTACAGTTAGGCAAACTATTGTTATTGTTTATCTGTTTTACTTTTTGCTAACAACAATTTTTTCGACCATTTGTTACTTCTCGCTTACTGTTTTTCGTTTAGCCAATACTATGAGCTAACGACTTGCGTACTCTTCTTTACCTTGCTAACGTGAAAGTACACTCAAGCTCAGCGTCACAGCAAGTCGTAACTCAACTTAAAAGATAGCAAGGTTCGTTTAATCAATACGAGGTTGAATAAGTGTCCTCTGGGCTACATTAAAGGCTGGTGTGAAATCACTGCCTACAAATAAGCCTACAAAATCTCTGTCATAAAGAGTTTCTTCTTTGCTTGCGTACAGATCGACCAGGTCAGCAGAACAACACACTCATAAGACTCCAGCAGGCAGAGATGAACGTCTGTGAACGAGGGAACTGTGTGCCAGCTGAGATCCAGCCTAAAGGCCCGACAGCAGTGACCCAGCCCTGTTAAATGAGAACGAAAACAAGGGGACACAGAGAGCAGCGATGGCCGGCTTTGTCCTCTCTCCGTTTCCCCGAATAGCTCTCACACAAAGGATATCGTTATTCCTCCTCTAATTACCAGATGGAGAGCTATTTTTCTGCCTCCCGCTCCTCTGCTCTCACCCCCAGAAAATAAAGTGCTCTGTGGTGACGACCCTCAGCGGTTATGAAACGGTCTGATGGACAACAGGGACCGCATTTCCTCCTCAAACGTTCAGTAGGAATCTGTGGGAGCATCTGTTACACTTTAGATAACTGTTTATGATACCATTAAGTACTTTAAGCTAACTATTTCAAACCATTTGTTCCTTACTAGGTAACTGTGGGTTTATCATTTGCTTTAAGGTACTTTAACAGCATTACTTTCAGCATTTAAAAAACGTTTTATCTGTGACTTTAGGCTAACTATTTCATTTCCGTTACTTTTAGATTACTTACTAAAGGTTCACCCCTTAAGATACTTTAAGCTAACGTTGTTACCTGTTTTTCCGTAACTTTTAGCTAACGATGTTACCTTTATACCTGTATCTCTTAGCTAACCAGTTTACCTGTTTGGCAGTTATTTTAAGCTAACTATTTGAACTGTTTCCGTAACTTTTTATCTGTTACTTTAGGCTAACTATTTTATTCAAGCTACTTTTAGATTACTTACTAAACGTTCATCCCTTAAGATACTTTAAGCTAACGTTTTTACCTGTTTATCCATCACTTTTAGGCAGGGGCGGACTGGGACTAAAAATCAGCCCGGGACTCTCGAACGGCCCACTTCGGGGGGGGGGCGTGACTAATCCAATCGGCTCTAGTCGTCCGACCGGCCCACTACAGTACCGGCCCATCGGGTCCCTGATGGCCAGTCCGCCACTGCTTTAGGTAACTCTTTTAGCTGATTCGTGGTAACTTAAAGCTAACTATTTCAACCATTTCATATTTCCTTTCAGCTAACTGTTTTAGCTGTTTATCTATTTCTTTAAGATAACTACTTTCAGAGTTAACCTGTTATTTTCAGCTAAGTATGTTAACATACATAACATCCTTTTGGCAACATCAACCCTTAGGCTAACAATGTTACCTCTATATTCGTATCTCTTAGCTAACCAGTTTACCCGTAACTTTGTATCTGTTACTTTTGGCTAACTATTTTATTCACATAACTTGTAGATTATACTATTATAGCATTCAACCCTTAAGCTATTTTAAGCTAACGTTGTATCCCTCACTTAAAGATAACTATTTTAACTGTTTAATATTTCACAACTTTAGCTAACTATTTTAGCTGTTCATTCTTAGCTTTTAGCTAACTATTTTAACTGTTAATAAATTACTTTAAACTAGCTTTTTAAAACTTTTATCTGTTATCTTAGGCTAACTAATTGACTCATGTTTCTGACTCATATCCAACTATTCAATCCTTTTAGCTAACTATAAGCTAACTATTGTAACCGTTTATTTTAGCCAACTATTCAATCATTTTAGCTAACGTATGAGCTAACTATTTTAACCGTTTCATTTTACTTTTATCCAACTATTCAATCCTTTTAGCTAACTATGAGCTAACTGTTTTAACCGTTTATTTTAGCCAACTATTCAATCCTTTTAGCTAACTATGAGCTAACTATTTTAACCGTTTATTTTTACTTTTATCCAACTATTCAATCCTTTTAGCTAACTATGAGCTAACCATTTTAACCGTTTATTTTTACTTTTATCCAACTATTCAATCCTTTTAGCTAACTATAAGCTAACTATTTTAACCGTTTATTTTTACTTTTATCCAACTATTCAATCCTTTTAGCTAACTATAAGCTAACTCTTTTAACCGTTTATTTTAGCCAACTATTCAATCCTTTTAGCTAACTATAAGCTAACTGTTTTAACCGTTTGTCTTTACTTTTAGCCAACTATTCAATCCTTTTAGCTAACTATAAGCTAACTGTTTTAACCGTTTATCTTTACTTTTAGCTAACTATTCAATCCTTTTAGCTAACTATAAGCTAACTGTTTTAACCGTTTATCTTTACTTTTTGCCAACTATTCAATCCTTTTAGCTAACTATGAGCTAACTGTTTTAACCGTTTATTTTAGCCAACTATTCAATCCTTTTAGCTAACTATAAGCTAACTATTTTAACCGTTTATTTTAGCCAACTATTCAATCCTTTTAGCTAACTATAAGCTAACTATTTTAAACCGTTTATTTTTACTTTTATCCAACTATTCAATCCTTTTAGCTAACTATAAGCTAACTCTTTTAACCGTTTATTTTAGCCAACTATTCAATCCTTTTAGCTAACTATAAGCTAACTGTTTTAACCGTTTGTCTTTACTTTTAGCCAACTATTCAATCCTTTTAGCTAACTATAAGCTAACTGTTTTAACCGTTTATCTTTACTTTTAGCTAACTATTCAATCCTTTTAGCTAACTATAAGCTAACTGTTTTAACCGTTTATCTTTACTTTTTGCCAACTATTCAATCCTTTTAGCTAACTATGAGCTAACTGTTTTAACCGTTTATTTTAGCCAACTATTCAATCCTTTTAGCTAACTATAAGCTAACTATTTTAACCGTTTATTTTAGCCAACTATTCAATCCTTTTAGCTAACTATAAGCTAACCATTTTAACCGTTTATTTTTACTTTTATCCAACTATTCAATCCTTTTAACTAACTATGAGCTAACTGTTTTAACCGTTTATTTTAGCCAACTATTCAATCCTTTTAGCTAACTATGAGCTAACCATTTTAACCGTTTATTTTTACTTTTATCCAACTATTCAATCCTTTTAGCTAACTATAAGCTAACTGTTTTAACCGTTTATTTTAGCCAACTATTCAATCCTTTTAGCTAACTATGAGCTAACTATTTTAACCGTTTATTTTAGCCAACTATTTCAATCCTTTTAGCTAACTATGAGCTAACTATTTTAACCATTTATTTTTTACTTTTAGCCAACTATTCAATCCTTTTAGCTAACGTATGAGCTAACTGTTTTAACCGTTTCATTTTACTTTTATCCAACTATTCAATCCTTTTAACTAACTATAAGCTAACTGTTTTAACCGTTTATTTTATCCAACTATTCAATCCTTTTAGCTAACTATGAGCTAACTGTTTTAACCGTTTATTTTTACTTTTAGCCAACTATTCAATCCTTTTAGCTAACTATAAGCTAACTGTTTTAACCGTTTATTTTAGCCAACTATTCAATCCTTTTAGCTAACTTATGAGCTAACTGTTTTAACCGTTTATTTTTACTTTTAGCCAACTATTCAATCCTTTTAGCTAACTATAAGCTAACTATTTTAACCGTTTATTTTAGCCAACTATTCAATCCTTTTAGCTAACTTATGAGCTAACTGTTTTAACCGTTTATTTTTTACTTTTAGCCAACTATTCAATCCTTTTAGCTAACTATGAGCTAACTATTTTAACCATTTATTTTTACTTTTATCCAACTATTTCAATCCTTTTAGCTAACTATGAGCTAACTGTTTTAACCGTTTATTTTTACTTTTAGCCAACTATTCAATCCTTTTAGCTAACTATAAGCTAACTGTTTTAACCATTTATTTTAGCCAACTATTCAAAGTATTTTTACCATTTATTTGTACTTTTATCCAACAATCCTCAGTTTACTTGAGACAATTGCATCTGAACTCAATCAGTGTGTAAATGTGATGGCCAATCTGTCTCCTTTCCTTCCTGTCCCGGCATGCTTTTGTTGCCAAAACCAATCATGTCTATGGCATGTTACCAATTTCACAGCCTTAGTTTTAGGCGGATGAATCTAGGCCACTGCAAGACATTCTCCATCTGCTATTCTGTGGCCAAAAGACTTGGGAGGTCAGAGAGAGAGAGAGAGAGAGAGAGAGAGAGAGAGAGAGAGAGAGAGAGAGAGAAAAGAGAGAAGAGAGAGAGAGAGAGAGAGAGAGAGAGAGAGAAAAGAGAGAAGAGAGAGAGAGAGAGAGGGATTAGCCTGGTACACCGGGTCCAGAGCGAGGTGAGATTAAAAGCCAGGAGCAGTCATCGTGGAAAAACACACAGAATGACATGTTTCCATACAACCCCCACTCAGACTGTAGCGTATATCTCCGTCATTCAACATGTTATTTCCACCAAATTGAGAGAATAATCAACATTATTTCAGAAATTACATGTTTCGTTTTTTCATTGCTTGCATTACATGCCATATACTTTTGAAAAAACATCCATAACATTCATCTGTTTGCAACTTATATATATCAATATTCCAATTACTTGTATATAGACTATTCTGCACGATTTCTATTATATTAAATTGTATTGTATTTACTTGCATTATATCTGTTTCACTGTGTTGCACTGTTGGAGGAGCCTGTGACCTAAGCATTTCATTATCATAACTACACTGTTGCTATGCACACATGACAAGAAAAGCCTTGATCTGTTTTCAGCCCACATATCTAAAGGCTATCATCGTAACATTAAGTGTTTTTATTCCACTGTATTTACTGTTACATTCTGTTGTATTTCCTTCAGTTTTGCATGCATAGTTTACTAATTGAAAGAATAATCAACATTATTTCAGAGATTGCAAGTTTCATATGATATACATCTGTTTTTAGCGCACATATCGAAAGGCTATATCATTGAAACACCTAGTATTTGTATTATGTCACGTTACATTCTGTTGTATTTCCTTCCATTTTGCATGCATAGTTGACTTGTTTTTCCAATTGAATTGCAGTTTTATATGTATTGCACTATGTATTTTTCCTTTTATGTCAAGTATATTGTTCGTTGCATTGTCGGAGGAGACTGGTTTCAAACTGTTCATTGCCGGAACAACGCCTTAGCTATATGACGCCTTGAATCTAATAATCCACAATAAAAGCATTTTAGTTTAGTTTAGTTTTATGTCGACTGAATTACTTATTGTTATCTCATGTCTTCTTTGTTTTTATGATAATAATATGTTGCATTGTTGGAAGAGCTTAGGACTTAGCTAGCGTACATATGATAAGGAAAGCCTTTGAATCTGTTGTCTTTCAATCCTCTTCACGCACTTAACTTGGAACACAATGTCCCTGGCTCTTTTTGATTGTATTTCGTTGCAAGTCTTTTAGTATGTTGCATTGCTGGAAGATTCCCATTGTCAAAACTCTGTAGCTATTGTGCAAATAAAGCCTTTGAATCCTGAACCAAGGTCACCAGCTCCTGTCGAGGCGTACAAAAAAAGGTCATCTATAAAGATATGATTGCAGTTTTTTGCAGAACGCAGCAGCTTCCTCCGTGTTTTGTTCTGCAGAGATGTGTGTTCCCTGCCCTCAGCACACCATGCAGTATAAGCTATTAAATCTCAGCTCTGCTAACCCTGTCATGTGGAAAAAGCCCTGACCTCAGACCGGGGGTGACTGAGGAGAGGGTGAGGACAGGTGTGACTCAGCAGCACCTGAGCGCGATCAAGGGCAACACATCCTTTTATATTGCACTGTGTATGTGTAGTGCATGGGCTTTGGAAGGAAGGCTGTCAACAAGGAGGATTTGGTGAACATCTCAGGGGGGAGATTATGTGTGCAAAAAGGGGGAGGGATATAGAGAGAGGACTTCCCAGCATGGGGGAGGGAGGGAGGGGGTGAGTTGCCTGGTTCGAAAGGGACTGAAATGTCCTTCATATAAACCGGTGACAAAGTGGCGAGCAGCGGCCACACAGACAGCAGGAGACCGAGCACCGAGCCCCGAGCCGCCGCGAGACCCGCAGCGACACACCGGGGAGAAGCACGCGAGCGGAAGCAACTCATCCGAAGCATTCATCACAACACCGACAGGTAACCAAAATGAAAGCACGACGATTTGAACGGTTTTGTTCGACAGCGTGTCAGACGTATTATCACATTTTGAATGATCTTTATTAACATGTGTATACGAGGACAGTGCGTTAACGTAATGTGTTGCTACGGAGGAAACACACATACCCTAAAGTGCCTTGGAGTGCAATTTAAAACTCGTTAATAAGCAGCACCAGACTCCATTTTACAACTGCGTGTTTTCTACTTGGTAACATGTTCGCATGTACATAAAAGTTCTTATTGCGTTGTAAATAATAACGCTTAAAGAAATTAACGTTATCATTTTGGAAATAGGAAGAAGTTGCTTTTTTAGTTTTAATTTTCAAGGTTAAGCGAGCTGATATTTTGGGTGGAATAGTGTATATAAAAATACATTTGAATTACCTCGAAGTAGCATTAGGTAGGGTTTAAAACTGGAAGGTGAAAGTAGTGTAATGCACCATTTGTATTCGTATTTATTTAGCGTATATCTCGGATTATTTAATGTATTTGTTATTTTTTTGTTGAATTTTTCCTGATTTTGAGGTTTATATTTTATATACATATGTTTCCATATATGTATGACTATAGAACTCATAGGATAGTCACGTTATGTGTTCCGGAATATATGAAATGCATCTTTGTGGTGTGAAATCTGGACTTCACTGGACTCTTTTATTGATTTCTTATTGAATTTTTATTCCAGAAATGACGTATTTTCTTCTCGAAAATACGTAATTTTCTGACATCTAAGAATTGTGTATTTGTGTTCAATCAGGGCTACATCAGATTATTGTATTTATTTATTTTGCTATTTTTTTAAAAGTATTTTCTCATGATTTTATAACAGCTAAGAATATTATCTATTTCTCCTTAAATGTCTGAAACACATCCCATATCTTTGTGTCGTGTGAAATCAAGGCTGCACTGGACTATTTCTTGTGTGACTTCAAGTGTATCTCACAGACATAACGTTATAACCCCAGCATGTGAGTTCTCCTGTAGTGTGTGAAATGTATCCGTGTTGTGTAGCTTCAGAGCAACGTGTCCAGGTCCATTCAGACAGATTTGTTTAATTCTTGTTATCTCGGCTACACATCGGCCATCCGCTTGTCAGATTAAACAACTACGCATGTGTGCACGGTGCTCCAGCCTCACCTAATTAGACTCAGCCTCGACTGGGTCACCACATGCAGAGCTCACACGGAGATGAACAGCCTGAAGACTGAGGCGTGAGAATAACCCAGATTAGGATTGTACATCCAACGTGTTTGTTTTTAAAGTCGTGTACAGGTAGCTACACTTCAGTAGGGAGTTCCTCTTTGGATGTCATGTATATGTATTCTATTAAACAGGCATCATCCCTACATTAATGGGAATGCAGGTTAATAAAAGTAAACTCAATTAGCCAAATAATTTATTTTATAGTATGTTTTTTTTCTTTTTAAAATAACATCTATTTCATTTATTTAATTTTTTATTTATTCTTTAACTTTTTTGTCTTTTCTTGTCAACTTCCAGAGGTGGAAAAAGTAGTAATACACAAAAAATACTCAATTTAACAAAAGTATTGACGTCAAAATATACATAAAGTACCAAAGGATACACGTTATTTATTTGTATTATTTGCTAAATATCTGAATCTGTGACTACAGCGGTAAGATAATGCATTAAAATGAAAATACTTAAGTGAAGAACAAGTACCTTAAAATTGTACTTAAATACAGTAAATGCACTTCAATATTTCAGTCAGGTGAGCATGTGTTGTTTCTAATCTGCCTCTGTCCATTGTGCTGAACTCTTTTCCAGACCTGTGATTGGCTGTAGAGATGGGTGTCACCTCTCGTCCACTGCTATTGGCTGGAGCTTATCTGTTGGCCGCTCTGATTGGTGGAGCCCACTCAGAGGGGGTGTGTCTTCAAGACGCTAAGCACAAGGCCACGCCCAGTCCAGAGCCCAACCTGACGGAGTGCGGGCTGTACGCTGACAGTGAGAGCCTTTAAGTGCTTCTACTACTCTGGAAAAGTACTCCATTACAAGTAAAAGTACTGCATTGAGAATGATCGGCTACTTAAGTACATTTATTAACAAACATATTAGATATATTATATAAAAGTAGTCTACTCTAAGCAGAAACATGTAATAAAAAATAGTCAATAAAAGTATTAATTAGAAGCAGATCATTTTCAATTTGAGGAGTCTAACTACAAAAATTAAACATTATCAAAATACTTTTTCAGGTGTACTTAAATATAATGTGTGCTAGTTTAATCGACATCATAATATCATTTATTTTACAAATATTGTATATGTTATGTGTTCAAATCAACATTTCTCATGTAACTACAGTAGTATTTAATCCGTCAAATAAATGGAGTAAATTCAAAAGTACTTAAGTGCAGTCCCTCTTAAATGTGTATTTTAGTATAGCACTTGACTAAATGCACTTAGTAACAGCTCACCCCTGGAAACACTGCATGTTTGACGATGTAAAGACACCCTGTGGTGATGATATCACACTGTATCTCCCGACTGACTGCATGTGTTTCCTGCGGTCGACAGACAGCTGCTGCACCGAAGAAGACATTCCGGACGTCTCCCATGTCCCCTCGGCTCTCAACAAGAACAAGCCCTGGGACAAGTGCGGTCCTCTGAGCTCTGAGTGAGTGTCACAGTCTCTGATTAACACTGATGTCTCTTAACATCCATCACATCACTACCTGTGAACACACAGAGGATTATGGCGATTGAAAAAACATTGAGATTAAATCTGTCTGTGATCAAGATTAAGATTTGTTTATCCCAAATTCATTTATTCACTTTTGTGTTATTCTACTTTACATTGCACACATCGGCCCACAATACACACATGCACAAACAATACTTATACTGTAGAGCAGGGGTGTCAAACTCAATTTCATCACAGGGCCACATTCGCATAAAGCTTGCACTCAAAGGGCCGGTTGTAACGATATAAATATATAATATAAATATAAAATAATGTATTATATTACATTATTGCCTCTGAATTGGATTATTATCGGATAGGATAATAACTTAGTAATTAACTACGTCTGAAAGCAGAAGTCTCTTCAGTGTGCATGTCACAAATCGAGATGCATTGTGGGACATGTAGTTTATGGGCAACCTGCTTCTGTAAATCGTCCTGTAACCGGTATAATAAACTTATTATATTCTTTGCAAGCTCTTGCGGGGCCACATGAAATGAAGTCGCGGGCCGGATTTGGCCCCCGGGCCTTGAGTTTGACACCGCTGCTGTAGAGAGCCACAGTGAAGTTAGCATTTAACCACCAAGGAGCTTACTTCCAGGTTTCAGGACGCGTCACTGTGGCACTGCGTACACATGCATAAGTAAAAGGGCTGCGAATGGTTCAGCTACCGGGAGAAGTTGGGGACTCGATGCCTTGCTCAAAGACACCTCACTAGTGCCTGGCAGGAAAACCTTACAGCTACCCTTTCGCACTTTGTGCACGGTCCGAACGGGAGTTGAACCGATGACCCTTCGCTTTCCAAGACAAGTCCCTACAGACTGAGTTTCGACCGCCAAATATGATATTAGCAGAGCTACACTCCATTGGATAGTGGTGCCTGTAAGGGAGGCAGCGATGGAAAGTCAGGACTCAGAGAGACGTCACGAGGAGAGCTGGAGCTTTGATGGCAAACACTGGTAGTTTTGATTGACAAGTCAACGGCCGGAGAATTCACATCACAAGTCACAGCAGCAAAAGGTTCTGACTGCACGGGTGGGTTGTCATGTCTGCCCAGCCTCTCTCTCGATAGCCCCTTTAACTAGTTTACAGAGAGCTAATCAGCATATTGGGGGAGGCGCAAACATCTGTGGAGCGACAGGAGATATCCCCCAACTCTGGAGCTTAGAAGCTAGCGTTCTCACACTCTCAAAACCTCCCTATGTCCTGTAGGTCGAGCTGTAAAACCTAGTATCAACATACAACTGCATCAACACGATAAGTAGCAGAGCGTAAATGTAAACACACAGTAAATGTTAAATATCTTAGGAGTAAGGAAGAATTATTATTTGACACTTAGAGAATATTTCTTCTCTCTTTCTAACAGTTCCAATGAAGACAAGCTAATAGAAAGCATATCAAAACTAACATCAACGACTTTAGAGTGGTGCAGTGATGACGTAGCCAACGTTAGCGTTATGCTATAAACATCACGGTCACATGTCTTCACCTCACCTTCCGCTAGCTATAGGCGGCTAATGGTGGGCTATAAAGGCACTACAGCAGGTCACAGGACGTCCTTCCCACCGCGGCTAAGCTATAAAGGCGGCAATGTTGCTAGAAAGGCTAGTTGGGCTATAAAGGAACTACAATACGGTCACATGACTTCACTTCACCACCGCTAAGCTAAAGGTGGCTAATGTTGGGCTATAAAGGAACTACAGCACGGTCACATGACTTCACGTCACCACCGCTAAGCTAAAGGCGGCTAATGTTGGGCTATAAAGGAACTACAGCACGGTCACATGACTTCACGTCACCACCGCTAAGCTAAAGGCGGCTAATGTTGGGCTATAAAGGAACTACAGCACGGTCACATGACTTCACGTCACCACCGCTAAGCTAAAGGCGGCTAATGTTGGGCGTGATGACGTTTAGTCGTCTCATTTAGACACTTGTTAGCAACCGCTTTTTGTGTTAACCACAGACCTTAAAAAAAACCATTGACTTCCAGAAAAGGAAACCCAAATGACCCAAAACACTGACTCATTTCCCATTTGTACGACTCATCCCTGCATCACCTTTAACTGCCTTGGGACCATTTCCACTCCGCCACCCCTCCCAGGGTCAATGAAGGTTTAAACACTGATGTCATAATGTTAGTACTAACTCCCCCCCTCCCTCTTTATCTCTTTAGGTGTGAAGGTTTCCTGAAGCGAGTGTCATGTTTCTACCGCTGCTCTCCGGACGCCGCGCGCTGGCCTCACCCTCAGAGACGCTCCTACATCCAGGCGGTGCCGCTCTGCCACAGCTTCTGCAGGGACTGGTGAGGCTGCCAAACACATTGCGCTAATTACCCATAGTAGTCCCCAGGCCTAGTCATTCGTCAATGTTAGAAAAATATCCCTGGTCCCCGGCTTGAGCTTCAAAACAGGATCCATGTATCTGGGATCCTCTCCAGAAGGGAAGGAGTCATCACATACAGAGCATCAGCTAGTCCCTGAGCAGTGTCCTTCACACGCTGATATCCAAGAGAGGGAGTCACCCAGTCACAAGATGGAGGAATAGAAAGAAGTACTCAATGTTTACTTCAGATCAGCTCCACGTCAGGAATGAGCATGCTTGATGTCTCTCTCCACAGAGGCTGAACCATGCTGGAGGAGGACGTTCAGTGTTTTCCCAACACTGCCAAAACACATTTCGAATCACATCTAAATCAAGATCGGCATCTGTCCCCGTTCACCTATAAGCGCTGTCAGGAGGGAGATTACCGCCCGGTGTAACGGCGTGCTGTGCTCAGACAGAGTGTCCCATTAACGGCATAATGGCTCGGGGAAGGCCAAGGTTACATATCGTCCTGTTTTACAAAGTAGGGTACAGCAATGTGCAAAGGGGATTCCTGTCGGCATGAGAAACTGTTTCATATCATGCTTGCCTTGTTGTTATCACCTTTTATACTATCTTTTTGTTTACGATGAACACATCTCGGAGCGCTTCAGCAGCCTCGAGTTTGAGATGATCGATACCACTTTTCTGTTGGTACAATAGACTGTAGTTAGTGTGACGTCATTCATTGGTTTTTAGTGTTCATTTCATTTCATTTCAAACCTTTATTTATACAGATAAATCCCATTGAGATAATTGATCTCTTTTTCAAGGGAGACCTGCTCAAGTAGTTCCACATGAAACATAAACAGAACAACAAAAGGACATCATCCAGCATCATTTACATAACTATCCACATGAGCAGGTACCAATAGCTTCCGATTGACTAGCATCCAACCGAGCTTTAAACACATTTAGTGGCACCAGATCGTTCAGTTTCCATTTAAAAGTGTTGAATTGAATTTTGTTTATTTAAGTGACATTAGTTGTCTTACCTGGTACAAGCTAAAGCTAGCGCTGCCTAGCTAGTATGGTTAGCAAGGTTTAGTCACGAAGACACATACTTAAAACAAAATGTAGATTACTAGCTGAGTCCTTAACATATTTAGTTTGTCGGCTACTACTGAACGTGCCTACTTAAAGGTGGGGTAGGTCATTCACTTCAGAAACACTTGTTGTTATATTCCATGGAATGCTCTTAACATCCCGAGAGCAATGAATACATGAAATGCTTTGACAATAAATACATACAAAGATCTCATCTGTGGAAGCCGTGGCGCTGGAAAAAGCACGACCAATCATCTGAGCCGGCTAAAGTAACTGGATGGCCTACCTGCCTGTCAGCCTTCCATCTGGGCACAAACTGATCTCGTGCGCGTTCGTGTGTGTTGGAGGAGGGGCTCTGAGAGGAAGAGGCAGATTTGTTCCGGTTGTGTATTTTCAATTTCTAGCGATCTCCATCTGGTTTCTCCATTCTTACCTACCCGCACCTGTAACAGTGTTAACTAGTTGTTTTTAAACTTTGGTTGTTGTAGGGATTAATCGCGAAGGATATGAAATGCTTACTAAATATTAAATAAAGTGAGATTCAGAGGGGCTGGCAGGTGGATTTGTTAACCTTGCACGGAGTTCGGCTTGCTTTTGGATCCCCATGTTTCCAGTCTTTAAGCTAAGCTAACTGTCGCTTAATATTTAGCATATGAACTAATTCTGCATACAAAGCTGCTCCCCAGTTCTTTGGTGCACACCCGGAATCTCAGGAATACATCTTACAATGAGAGATTTACGGTTGCGTGTTTTGCCATTATTTAATTTAGAGATTTGCTGTGTGTTGCTTCAGGTTTGACGCCTGCAGGATGGACATGACGTGCGCTCGTAACTGGGCCAGAGACCCCCGGGGACAGAACTGCACTGGAACCTGTGTGTCCTATCAGCAGGTGAGCTGTGATTGGTTGCTTACATAACATGGAGCCCTTGTGTTTGTCTTTTGTTGCCATCAGTAGAAATCAGACATGTTGAGTGTGTGTGTGCCACTCGAGCAGCAGCTTGGCTTTCTGGGGGATATTTCCATCTCTTCAGCTAGAACGTGAAGTGGCATTACTGTACATGTCGACGAGAAAGTCACGGTCCCCCGAGAATACAAGGCAATTAGTTCAAATGTATCGTACACCTTCTTTTTATGACCATATGCAGGAAGAAATACTCAGATCTCGTACTTGAGTAAAAGTAGAAGTACTCAGATCTCGTACTTGAGTAAAAGTAGAAGTACTCAGATCTTCTACTTGAGTAAAAGTAGAAGTACTCAGATCTTGTACTTGAGTAAAAGTAGAAGTACTCAGATCTTCGACTTGAGTAAAAGTCGAAGTACTCAGATCTTGTACTTGAGTAAAAGTAGAAGTACTCAGATCTTTGACTTGAGTAAAAGTAGAAGTACTCAGATCTTGTACTTGAGTAAAAGTAGACGTACTCAGATCTTGTACTTGAGTAAAAGTAGAAGTACTCAGATCTTGTACTTGAGTAAAAGTTGAAGTACTCAGATCTTGTACTTGAGTAAAAGTAGAAGTACTCAGATCTTGTACTTGAGTAAAAGTTGAAGTACTCAGATCTTGTACTTGAGTAAAAGTAGAAGTACTCAGATCTTGTACTTGAGTAAAAGTTGAAGTACTCAGATCTTGTACTTGAGTAAAAGTAGAAGTACCCAGATCTTGTACTTGAGTAAAAGTAGAAGTACTCAGATCTTGTACTTGAGTAAAAGTAGAAGTACCAGAGTGTAGGAATACTCTGTTTCAGTAAAAGTCCTGCATTCAAAATGTCCCTCAAGTGAAAGTAGAAAGTATTCTCATCTAAATATAGTGAAAGACAGTGAAAGTAGTCGTTGTGCAGATTGGTCCATTTCAGAATAATATATATGATATGTTTTATAATGATTGATCATGAAAGTGTTTTCAAAGCTGGTGAAGGTGCAGCTAGTCTGAAGTACTTTGTAGACTGCAGGGTAGCTGGTGGAGGTGCAGCTAGTCTGAAGTACTTTGTAGACTGCAGGGTAGCTGGTGAAGGTGCAGCTAGTCTGAAGTACTTTGTAGACTGCAGGGTAGCTGGTGGAGGTGCAGCTAGTCTGAAGTACTTTGTAGACTGCAGGGTAGCTGGTGAAGGTGCAGCTAGTCTGAAGTACTTTGTTGACTGCAGGGTAGCTGGTGGAGGTGCAGCTAGTCTGAAGTACTTTGTAGACTGCAGGGTAGCTGGTGGAGGTGCAGCTAGTCTGAAGTACTTTGTAGACTGCAGGGTAGCTGGTGAAGGTGCAGCTAGTCTGAAGTACTTTTTGTAGACTGCAGGGTAGCTGGTGGAGGTGCAGCTAGTCTGAAGTACTTTGTAGACTGCAGGGTAGCTGGTGGAGCTGCAGCTAGTCTGAAGTACTTTGTAGACTGCAGGGTAGCTGGTGGATTCACTCCAGGTGGAACTAAAGTCTGATTCAACACTTGGTTAGATTTCACATCATTCATCCAGATCTGAGAAGTAACTAAAGGGATTAAATACATAACTCTAGTTACACCATGTACCTCTGAATGGTGGAGTAGAAGTACACAGTAGCATAAAATGGTATATAAAAATGATATTTAAGTACTGTGCTTGAGTAAATATACTTAGTTACTTCCCGACTCTGACCACATGCTGCAATAAATCAAATCAAGTTTTATTTATAAAGCACATTTAAAAGCGATTGAAGTCGTGCTCCGCTCTGACTAGAAGGCCAGGGAGAAGAAGTGTGTCTTAAGAGTAGATTTAAAAGCCCCCAGGGTCTGGGCCGACCTCACATGGAGGGGCAGAGTGTTCCAGAGCCTGGGGCCCGCTGCTGCGAAGGCTCGGTGCCCGCGGGTTTGAGCCTGGTCTTGGGCGCTATCAGCAGCAGCTGGTCAGCAGACCGTAACGGCCCGTCTACACTACAGCGTCCACAGCGTCGAAAGCTCCAAGCAGCTCCAAGCTGCCCATTCACTTTCAATGGGGTGACGTCACGTAGTCGCGCTTTTTCGCCGAACTGAATTGTGGGTAGCCGAGCGAGGCGTCTCAGGCGTCCCAGGCGACCAGAAGTTGAACATTGTTCAACTTCTGGTCGCCTGGACGCCGGAGTAGCCAGCGCCAGCCAATCAAATCCCGTTTCTGAAAATCTGACAGCTGAAGCGCCAGCCAATCAAACCGCGTCTAAGCTGGGAGAGATATCCCGCCGTTCATTTCTATATTTCAAAAAAAGTCGGAGGAGAAACTAACTATCAACGTAGCGAATCACCCGGTTTTGTATGACCAGACCCTCTTCACCTACCGGGATACAAACCGGAGGAGCCAGGCATGGAGGGAGGTGGCAGAGACAGTGGGGGGAACTGGTAGGTTTTCGCCTGTTTGGGGAGTTTATATATATATATATTGCTCCCATCAAATCCCCGGGCTTTTTGCTTTGTATGTCGGGGGCGGGAGATTCATGTGATTGGTTGTTGGTCGTGTTGCTTGAATAAAATCCCCAAGCTCCAGACACGCCCAGCTCCAAGCTATTTTTGGAGCTGTAGTGTGGACGCTCCGTGAGGCTCTGGGGTGAAGCGCTGGAGGAGTTCAGCTACACAGGCCGGAGCCAGAACATTTAGGGCTTTGAAAACAAATAAAAGGATTTTAAAATCTATTCAGAACCGGATTGGAAGCCGGTGCAGTGAGGCCAGAGTTGGGGTGATGTCGTCGCGCTTTTTGTGGCCTCTTGTACTTTGTCTAAAGTGTTCATCATAGACTGTATACAAGAAGTGGTAATTTCATAGTTTGAGTATTTTTGAAGCCTTAAGGGGAACATTTAGCCCATCGCCATTTTGTTTTCATTGCATTTCATCCTTTACCATTAATGACAAATGCATATCATGCTGTCGTGCAAAAGGCTCATCAGCGAAAGGTATCTGTAATAAGTAGGTGTTCTTTACGAGTCGTTCACCTGCGCGCTGGCTGCTGGAACACAGCTTCATTCCACCCCTCAGGACCTTGATTGATGCATTATGCGAGCGATCGCTCCTAAGCTGATATTTTCTCGGGTGTCAGAGGTTTAAATCCCCATTGATGGCAGATCTCAGAGCTTGTCATTGGAGCGGTGTGCAGCGGGTAGAAGGTCAGATACTGTGTCGCAGTGAACAGTGAAGGGGAGTGGGTGTGCAGGAGGCAAAGGGTTAACGCGCTGAAGCATGAAACGCTTGTCCTGCTTCAGCGGACAGAGGCCAGCTGGGGGGTTTCAAAAGAGCCAGAGGAGGAAAATAACTGTCACACAATGACACTGTCCATCCATCCATCTATCCATCCATCCATCCATCTATCATCCATCCATCTATCCATCTATCCATCTATCCATCCATCCATCCATCTATCCATCCATCCATCTATCCATCCATCCATCCATCTATCCATCCATCTATCCATCCATCTATCCATCCATCCATCTATCCATCCATCTATCCATCCATCCATCCATCCATCCATCCATCTATCCATCTATCCATCTATCCATCTATCCATCCATCTATCTATCCATCCATCTATCCATCTATCCATCTATCCATCCATCTATCTATCCATCCATCCATCCATCTATCCATCTATCCATCTATCCATCTATCCATCTATCCATCCATCACTATCTATCCATCCATCTATCCATCCATCTATCTATCTATCTATCCATCCATCTATCCATCTATCCATCTATCCATCCATCCATCTATCCATCCATCCATCCATCTATCCATCCATCCATCCATCCATCTATCCATCTATCCATCCATCTATCCATCTATCCATCTATCCATCTATCCATCCATCTATCTATTTTGAAGGCAGCTTCAGACACCAGTTGAAAATATATTTAATGGTAGAAACGCTGGTCTAAAAATACTCCATTACAATTTAAAGCACGTGTGTCAAACTCGAGGCCCGGGGGCCAAATCAGGGCCGTGGTGGATTTAATTTCGGCCCGCAGGATCATTTCAAATTCCGTATAATCTGGCTCGCCGTAATGCACCTTCCCTCCATCCTGAGGGTCTCCTCCGCTCAGAGCCGGACCCCAAACATTGATGACCTTGCCCCCGAGATGAGACGCCAAGTGTCTGAGCTAGCATCTCAGAGCAGCACACTGAGTTCAAAGGATGCTTCCTTCTGCACTTTCTCTCTCACGACAGCAGGGCATGTTTGGTTTCTCTCTGAGGGGAATAGTTTTGTTGAAGCTGTTGTTGGCCTGTGGGGAAATGTACTCATAAGAAATGACTCTGGAGAAGCTGCAGATAGAGCCATGAGAAATGAATGCAGCTGATTATTTAATGTTGTTTTTATAGGCAATAGTTTAAGCTTTGTTAGTTCCAGGTTTAATATGTGCAATGAGTTCATTCAATAAGTTCTGCAATAAACATTGAACCAGTCCGGCCCTCGCCAGCTAACCAATCAGAGCAGACTGGGCTCTGGTTTCAGACAGAGGGTGAAAAGACAGTAGGAGAAAAGTGAAGAGCTTTTTGAACAGTAAAGCATGGAGACATGTCCCAGAGACACTACATACTGATATACACCTGAACATCAGCAGGAGAGGACTCTTTAAAGTAGAGACACTACATACTGATATACACCTGAACATCAGCAGGAGAGGACTCTTTAAAGTAGAGACACTACATACTGATATACACCTGAACATCAGCAGGAGAGGACTCTTTAAAGTAGAGACACTACATACTGATATACACCTGAACATCAGCAGGAGAGGACTCTTTAAAGTAGAGACACTACATACTGATATACACCTGAACATCAGCAGGAGAGGACTCTTTAAAGTAGAGACACTACATACTGATATACACCTGATCATCAGCAGGAGAGGACTCTTTAAAGTAGAGACACTACATACTGATATACACCTGAACATCAGCAGGAGAGGACTCTTTAAAGTAGAGACACTACATACTGATATACACCTGAACATCAGCAGGAGAGGACTCTTTAAAGTAGAGACACTACATGCTGATATACACCTGAACATCAGCAGGAGAGGACTCTTTAAAGTAGAGACACTACATACTGATATACACCTGAACATCAGCAGGAGAGGACTCTTTAAAGTAGAGACACTACATACTGATATACACCTGAACATCAGCAGGAGAGGACTCTTTAAAGTAGAGACACTACATACTGATATACACCTGATCATCAGCAGGAGAGGACTCTTTAAAGTAGAGACACTACACACTGATACACACCTGAACATCAGCAGGAGAGGACTCTTTAAAGTAGAGACTCTACATACTGATATACACCTGAACATCAGCAGGAGAGGACTCTTTAAAGTAGAGACACTACATACTGATATACACCTGAACATCAGCAGGAGAGGACTCTTTAAAGTAGAGACACTACATACTGATATACACCTGAACATCAGCAGGAGAGGACTCTTTAAAGTAGAGACACTACATACTGATATACACCTGAACATGAGCAGGAGAGGACTCTTTAAAGTAGAGACACTACATACTGATATACACCTGAACATCAGCTGGAGAGGACTCTTTAAAGTAGAGACACTACATACTGAAATAAGAAGCTTTACATGTAAATGATATAATCCACAAATTCCCTACGAGTTGAGAAATCCTCATTAAACCTTTTTTTAAATCCTGACTCATGAATATTTCACCCTAAAGATAGGAACAGAACGCAGGTGCTGTCGAATAAAAATATGCACCGACACCGGGGAGGATCTGTGAATGCTGACTGCCGTAGGTGTCTATTTGCATAGAAACAAGCTAATGCATTCACACACACACACACACACACACACACACACACACACACACACACACACACACACACACACACACACACACACACACACACACACCCACACACAGAAATCCCTCTGGCACTGCGTCTCTCTCTGTCTTTGTACTCGATGGTAACAGTATTTGCCAAGGTCTGATTCATCTGAGCGTTCGACGCTTCGTGCCCGGGGTGTTGAGGGAATGAAGGCGCAGAGCGGACCTGGAGGTTACACTGAAAGAGCTTTCGAAATGAACATGTGTGCCAAACGTCATCACACCCAACATTAGCACAGGTGACTGAAAGAGCCATCTCCTTTCAAAGTAGCTGTTGAATTTCCAAAGCAATGTCAGGCATTGAAGCCACAGCCACTAAACATGACAATAGGTCTTATTTCCACATGTCAGGAAATTCACTTTTTAAGCCGCTAAAATGATGAAGAATCCTACTTTTTTCTGTTTTATGTCATTTGAATATAAATACATGACAATTTGTTCTATTTCCATTCCTCCTTTAGCACAACAATAGCAGAAAAGGCAGTTTCTTTAAGCCTCTAAAACAGGGTTGTCAAACTCAAGGCCCGGGGGCCAAATCCGGCCCGCGACTTCATTTCATGCGGCCCCACAAGAGCTTGCAAAGAATATAATATGTTTGTTATACGGTTACATGGCGATTTACAGAAGCACGTTGCCCATAAACTACATGTCCCACAATGCATCTCAAATTTGACTTTTTTCTCAGATTTGAATTTTTTTCTTCAAAATGTCTTCTTTAATCATTTGTGACGTTCTCACTGAAGAGACTTCAATTATTTGCCCCAGACTTCTGCTTTCAGACCGAGTTAAATATGAAGTTATTACCCTATCCGATAATAATCCAATGCAGAGGCAATCATGTAATACATTACTTTATATATATTAAATATTTATATTTTTATATAGTCTTAAAGTTACAACCATAATGTGAATGTGGCCCGTGATGAAATTGAGTTTGACACCCCTGCACTAAAATGATGACAAATCCTACTTTTTACAGTTTTATATCGTATGAAAGTCAATGTGTGACCACCATACACGACAGTATGTCTTTAAAGGTAGGGGTAGGTAAGTTTGAGAAACCGGCTCGAGATACACTTTTTGTTATATTCCATGGAATGCTCTTAACATCCCGATAGCAATGAATATCTGAAGGGCTTTGACAACAAATCCATTACAATATCTCATCACTGTAGAAGCCGTGGCGCTGTAAAAAGCACGACCAATCATCTGAGCCGCTAAAGTAACTGGATGGCCTACCTGCCTGTCAGCCTTCCATCGGGGCACAAACTTATCTCGTGCCCTCATTGGTCATGTGCGTGTTCGTGTGTGTTGGGGGAGGGGCTCTGTGAGGAGGTGGCAGATTTTCTTCTGGCTGTGTATTTTCAAATTCTAGCGATCTCGAGCCGGTTTCTCAAACTTACCGACCCCACCTTTAAAGATTGCATAACATGCTGTTTTTGGCCTCTCAAATATAGGCAATTCCTTATTTTTCTTTCTACTTTACTGCTGGTTTATATACATGTTTGGGGATTTCAGAGGGATAGGACAAGACATTCAAAGACCTACATCTCCTTCAAAATGTTCTGCCACACTAAGTGATGAGTTGATTTAGTAATCAGCATTAATTCATCAACAATTAAAATACTTACTCGGTATATCATAGCTGGACATCTGGGTATTTATCCAGTCTCATAGGAAACCCCAGGCCACACGAGCCATTACAATAGACTTTGATATAAATACATGTATTGTCAGTGTCCTCTCTGGTTTCTGTCTCCCTGTCGCACCGGCTCGTACGCGTCAGGTTTCGGAACACACAGGCGTGGAATTGAATCAGATAAAGATGGAAAGGACACGATGGAGCCGCAGGAAATCTCAGCCTCTCACTTATTCGATCACACCCTGTCGTCTGAAGACACTTGTACAGAATTAGCTTTGGCAGCAAACCGTGTGTGCCTGGGGCCAGCGTGCGTGTGCGTGTGCGTGTGCGCGTGTGCGTGTGTGTGTGTGTGGCCTAGCATTACTATACTTGTGAGGACCTAAATCTGCTTACACAGTCACGTGTGGGGACTCGCCTCCCTCACGGAGCGTCCACACTACAGCTTCAAAAATAGCTTGGAGCTGGGGGCGTGTCTGGAGCTTGGGGATTTTATTCAAGCAACGCGACCAACAACCAATCACATGAATCTCCCGCCCCCGACATACAAAGCAAAAACCCCCGGGATTTTATGCGAGCAATATATATATAATATAAACTCCCCAAACAGGAAACCTACCAGTTTCCCCCACTGTCTCTGCCCCCTCCCTCCATGCTGGTTCCTCCGGTTTGTATCCCGGTAGGTGAAGAGGGTCTGGTCATACACAACCGGGTGATTTGCTACGGCGATAGTTAGTTTCTCCTCCAACTTTTTTTGAAATATAGAAATGAACGGCGGGATATCTCTCCCAGCTTAGACGCGGTTTGATTGGCTACGGCTTCAGCTGTCAGATTTTCAGAAACGGGATTTGATTGGCTGGCGCTGGCTACTCCGGCGTCTCAGGCGTCAGAAGTTGAACATTGTTCAACTTCTGACGCCGGAGACGGCGGAGACGGACCGCTCTGCTACCCACAATTCAGTTCGGCGAAAAAGCGAGGCAACGTGACGTCACCCCATTGAAAGTGAATGGGCAGATTGGAGTTGTCGACGCTGTAGTGTGGACGGGCCGTAATGGGGACAAATTGGAGGTCCCCATGAGGGGAATCATTCATTTTAGGGTTAGGGTTAGGCATGTGTTGGTTAAGGTTAAGATAAGTCTCCAGGAAATGCATGTAAGTCAATGTAATGTCCCCTGAAGTGATGTGTGTGTGTGCGTGCGCGTGCGTGTGTTGCTTGTGTTAAGACTCGAGCATCAGACGGAGAGTAGTGTTTGAGCTGTTTCTTCTCAGTCCTAATCCCCCGACAGACTGGAGGATAAAGGGAAGCAGACGTTAGGAAGGGGGAGATGCAGAGAACACAGAATAAGAGAGATAAATAAATAGTAAGTGCAGGAAATTAAATATTTAGTGGAAGTTAAGGGGACAAAATGAGCAGGAAACAGAATCAGGTTCATAGTACACATAGGTGGAATCTGCTTCGGTGCATACATGAACAAAGTGAGAACTTTTATACAACTAAAAAAACTAAAATAAATGTTAACAAGAAGTATAAATAGACAAAAAAGAAAGTGCAATAAAAGTAGGATAAATTACTTAAGAAATGTAATAATATATGTGCAGTTTGCTTGAATATTTATATTAAATCGTAAATAATACTTCTACTCCATTCCATTTTGAAATGAAAGTATTGTGGTTTTGCTGCACTGCATTTATTTGCACACTTAGTACTCAGAGTGTACTGGTAAAAGAGAAGTACTCAGATGTTGTACTTGAGTAAAAGTAGAAGTACTCAGATGTTGTACTTGAGTAAAAGTAGAAGTACTCAGATGTTGTACTTGAGTAAAAGTAGAAGCACTCAGATGTTGTACTTGAGTAAAAGTAGAAGTACTCAGATGTTGTACTTGAGTAAAAGTAGAAGTACTCAGATGTTGTACTTGAGTAAAAGTAGAAGTACTCAGATGTTGTACTTGAGTAAAAGTAGAAGTACTCAGATCTTGTACTTGAGTAAAAGTAGAAGTACTCAGATGTTGTACTTGAGTAAAAGTAGAAGTACTCGGATCTTGTACTTGAGTAAAAGTAGAAGTACTCAGTTCTTGAGTTAAAGTAGAAGTACTCAGATCTTGTACTTGAGTAAAAGTAGAAGTACTCAGATCTTGTACTTGAGTAAAAGTAGAAGTACTCAGGTCTTGTACTTGAGTAAAAGTAGAAGTACTCAGGTCTTGTACTTGAGTAAAAGTAGAAGTACTCGGATCTTGTACTTGAGTAAAAGTAGAAGTACTCGGATCTTGTACTTGAGTAAAAGTAGAAGTACTCAGTTCTTGAGTGAAAGTAGAAGTACTCAGATCTTGTACTTGAGTAAAGGTAGAAGTACTCAGATCTTGGTATTAAATACATGTAGTGGAGTAAAAGTACAAAGTAGCATAAAATGAATATACTCAAGTAAAGTACAAGTATCTCAAAAATTGTACTTAAGTACAGTACTCGAGTAAATGTACTTACTGTTACTTTATACCTCTGCTTGTACTGTAGTTATGTTTACATATACAACATGATATGATGATGCAGTACCCTCTCTAGTACTAATCAGCTTTTAAAAGTGGAATAGAAAATGTGCAGTCTATGAGAATGTCAAAGTGCGGAGACCGTGACTTAATGACTGCTCAGGAGGCTGTCACGAGGCAAAGAAAAAGGGAGCTTAACACTCAAAACGTCCGTGTGTGTGTGTGTGTCACTGAAACTTCACGAATTCCTCAACTTTGTCGTCTTCTACGACATTCACAGCTGCAGCTCGAATGTTGCATTTGCTTTGTGTTCTGCAGCGTTGTGCCACATCCCTCGTAATCCCCATACTTGTCTTATTAGACCGGGGAATTAGTCACGCTCCAGAAACTGTAGCGCTAATGTCAGCGGTAATTGAAGTTTGTCCTCAAGTGAAACTTCATAAGGACTTCTGTGAATATCCGTCAGACAGCAACACAAAACGAGGCTGAGCGGGACCTTTCCCGATTAGTTCAGTCTGTCTTGCCAGATTTGTTGTTCTACCGTAAATGTCCAAGGTCATCGTGTGTTATGATTTCCTCTCGAGGCGGAGGAGAGGCACAAAAGCAGCTGCCAGGTGCCGCTCTAACACCTGGCAGAGGGCCGTCTGAAGTAGGCCAGAGTCAATGGAGTGGTGTGGTCCTAAACCTGGAAGAGAGTTAGCATTTTAGCTATTCCAGGTTCGCTACTCTTAAATTCAATGGTTTTATTAATTAGTTTTCTGTTGTAAGCGTGAAATAAGGTCTGTGGTTAACACGAGCTGAAGAGATTTTACCGTTTTGTTCTACGACATAAAATACATCAGTAAATACCCCACTGGTGATTTTAAAAACAGAGGTTGCTAACAAGTGTCTAGATGAGACGACTAAACGCCATCACGGCCAACATTAGCCGCCTTTAGCTTAGCGGTGGTGACGTCATGTGACCGTGCTGTAGTTCCTTTATAGCCTAACATTAGCCACCGTTAGCTTAGCGGTGGTGACGTGAAGTCATGTGACCGTGCTGTAGTTCCTTTATAGCCCAACGTTAGCCACCGTTAGCTTAGCGGTGGTGACGTGAAGTCATGTGACCGTGCTGTAGTTCCTTTATAGCCCAACGTTAGCCACCGTTAGCTTAGCGGTGGTGACGTGAAGTCATGTGACCGTGCTGTAGTTCCTTTATAGCCTAACATTAGCCACCTTTAGCTTAGCGGTGGTGACGTAAAGTCATGTGACCGTGCTGTAGTTCCTTTATAGCCCAAAGTTAGCCACCGTTAGCTTAGCGGTGGTGACGTGAAGTCATGTGACCATGCTGTAGTTCCTTTATAGCCCAACGTTAGCCACCGTTAGCTTAGCGGTGGTGACGTGAAGTCATGTGACCGTGCTGTAGTTCCTTTATAGCCCAACGTTAGCCACCGTTAGCTTAGCGGTGGTGACGTGAAGTCATGTGACCGTGCTGTAGTTCCTCTATAGCCCAACATTAGCCACCTTTAGCTTAGCGGTGGTGACGTGAAGTCATGTGACCGTGCTGTAGTTCCTTTATAGCCCAACATTAGCCTCCTTTAGCTTAGCGGTGGTGACGTGAAGTCATGTGACCGTGCTGTAGTTTCTTTATAGCCCAACGTTAGCCACCTTTAGCTTAGCGGTGGTGACGTGAAGTCATGTGACCGTGCTGTAGTTCCTTTATAGCCCAACATTAGCCACCTTTAGCTTAGCGGTGGTGACGTGAGGTCATGTGACCGTGCTGTAGTTCCTTTATAGCCCAACATTAGCCGCCTTTAGCTTAGCGGTGGTGACGTGAGGTCATGTGACCGTGCTGTAGTTCCTTTATAGCCCAACATTAGCCACCTTTAGCTTAGCGGTGGTGACGTGAGGTCATGTGACCGTGCTGTAGTTCCTTTATAGACCAACATTAGCCACCTTTAGCTTAGCGGTGGTGACGTGAGGTCATGTGACCGTGCTGTAGTTCCTTTATAGTCTAATGGTAGATTTTTAATTCAAAAATCATAAAGTGGTGTTAATATGTGGAGATTATCCTGCTGAACAAAACGTGTCATTAACGTGTTTGCCACAGAGTTTATTTTCTGCAATAATCCAAAAGCCATTTCAGGTTAACAACCAAAAACACATTAAGAAAACCATTGACTTCCACACAAGATAAGCGGAAACTAACTCATTTCCACGTTTAAAAAATAATTTCTGCCCAAGTCCATAGTAGCTATTCCTTCGTTGGATGATGTTAAATTGTCTTCACTTCCAATTCATATATCCTTTGTGTTTCTTTGAATATAGATGTACCAGCACGGCAGGGACCTGTGTGAGAGTCTTTGGGGTGACGCCTTCCTGTCGGTGGAGGACGAGCCTGAAGACGCAGGAGAAACTGGAGGTGAAGGTGAAGGAGGGCGTCCGTGCGGCTGCCTGACCCTCAGCCCCTCAGATAAAGATGTGATGGCCGCCCTCAGGGCTCAGCAGGACGACCCAGAGGAGCTGGACACCACCAAGACGGGCCTGCCTCAGTACCGCGCCCCGTGCCAGACCAAGCTGCCCCCCCAGGCCCGAGGGAACAGGAAGGGGAACTCGGTGCTGCGCAAACGCTCACTGGTGGTCGACGACGTGGAGGGGAGTGGGAGCGGCTTGTAGAGAAAGAGATAGAGATATATATATATATAGGGATTACTGTGTATAGATCTGTCTCTAGAAAATGGAGTCGCTCCTCTAACTAACTCATAGACACACACTGTCCTCATCGTTCTACATGTAATCAATGGTTTTAAATAACATCTGGTGTAGGATAGACACTAACAACCAGGATTCTCAGCCAGGATTTAAAACCATTAAAGGTGCGTTCACACCGGATGCTAAGCTAATGTTAGCATCGCTTTGACCATTTGTGTTTACTAACGTCACTCAAACTAGACGCGGTGGCGAGGAGGCGGGGCTTATCTCCAGGTAGCCACCCAAAAAACGAGATAAACATACATACGTAATACACATATCAAAGAGATATAACTACATACTGATACCGATTAGTAAAAACCATGAATTAATGCTTTTGGCTTTTATTTAAATGCTTGTTTTCTGAATGGAGATCGATCATGCTAAGCTAAGCTAACGCTGTCGCTGCTCCGTCCACACTCTCAATAACGTGATACTGACATAAATAAAGCAGCAAATTAATTCACCATGCCATAGACATGTACGTTAATAAACACTGACATTTGTCCAGTTACTGAACAGATATGAGGAGCTGTGACCGTGCCGCCCAGAGCTAACGGCTAACGTTTTGGTTTTCTGATTCAACGTCAGTGATGACAGGCGGAGATTCCCAACGCTGATTGGCTTTTTGCAAGTTGAAAGAATAGAAATATTTCCGTCTATCGGCGTCTTTGCTTTGACCTTACATGTAATCAGGGGTGGACTGGGACTACAAATCAGCCCGGGAATCTCGACCGGCCCACTTCGGTACCGCAGGTATATACCGCTAGTAAATTGGGGACGGGGACGGGGGACAGGGGGGTGCTAGTGACTTATCCGACCGGCTCTCATCGTCCGACCGGCCCACTACAGTACCGGTCCCGAAGGCCAGTCCGCCACTGCTTTAGGTAACTCTTTTAGCTGATTAGTGGTAACTTAAAGCTAACTATTTCAACCATTTAATATTTCCTTTCAGCGAACTGTTTTAGCTGTTTATCTATTTCTTTAAGATAACTACTTTCATCTGTTATTTTCAGCTAAGTATGTTAACATACATAATGTCCTTTTGGCAACATCAACCCTTAGGCTAACGATGTTACCTCTATATTCGTATATAAGTAAATACCGCTAGTAATTGTCGACGACGGGGGGTGCTAGTGATTTATCCGACCGGCCCACATCGACAGACCGGCCCACTTCAGTACCGGCCCATCCGCCGCTACATGTAATCGCGACACCCCAAACATTCACTTTGCGTCCGGTGTGAACGCACCACGAAGGCTGATTTAAAGGCTAAATCCTGCAAGGGCTCTCACTTCAAAAAGTAATATATTGATAACATCCCATTATCGCTAACCCGAGCCCTATCGTTCAGAAGTCAGGTATTTGATCAGTTCATGATGCACACGGGAAGTCGTGCAGTATTAGTGCATGAATCAAACACCATTACCCAGAAGGCTTTACACTACAGTATTGTAAACATTACTCATCTCCCTGCTTCTCTTTTCATCATCTCGGTGACTTTAATGTGCACTAGTCAAATGTTAAATGCAGATGTGTTGTGATGCTGTATCGTGTGGTCTACGTCATAGTGTAAGAAAAGGTAATGATAATAATGAATGTAGCTTCTAACTCAACCTGGTCGGAGCGTAAAGGGATCTGGAACGATGACTACGGAGAGTTGATACCTGAGGGTCGGTGTCCAGAGGGAACCCGCAGCGGCAGGATGGGTTGTCGTATATCACCCGTGTACTGTGGATGTCTTATTTTTTTTATTACTTCACGTATATCCAGAGCGAGGCACTGTTAGATGTAAATGTTTTGTAAAATAAAAAGGGATTTTTGGTTTTACGGACTGAAACCGGAGTTTCCGTGCTTTACGTTCTCAATAAAGACAATATTTCTAAACGCCAAACCTGAGTCTGTCGTCGTTCTTAAGGGCTGCAAAACAATACGGTTTGATGCATTGAAGGAGATTTATCCTAGAATTCATGATCTCTGAAGGACCCGATGTTAAATGTGGGATTAGGTTTACACATCAGATGTTATGTAAGACTATTTCAATAACGTTTTACTGGAAGAGGAACATAACATAATCCATTTAAGAGGTACAATTAAACCAGCATCACTATTTGGTTATATCAACAAACCAAATTGAGGTGTTGGAGTCCTAATCTTCCAAACAGCTGTTTTCAGTGAGAACATATCCAATATTTAAGCTTTCTAAACTAATATTTACACTGTTTTTAACTATTCATCCATTACTTTTACGTTACGGGTTAATCCCCTCCTTTTAGCAAACTATTCACCGTGTTTATCCATCGCTTTAAGCTAACTATGCTAACTATGCTAACTTTTGGCATCTTTTATCAAACTATTTTAACCACCCATCCATTACACTCCACGTATTACTCTATAACACCATGTACATACATTATATAATACATTTAAAACCAATATACAATCTCGCTAGAGGTAGCTTTGGGCAGTTCCAGACCATTTCAAGGTTCAAGGTTCTTTATTTGTCATACGAACATAGCTGGAGTAGTACTTCTCCAACAGAGCAACACAAAACACAGATAAACAGACAAATATAGTGCACGTCAATATTAAACACAAAATAAAAATAGTTTAAAAAAGTGAAATAGTACAATAAGAGTCTATATGCAAGTTATTTGAATGATATATTAGAGAAATGGATAAATAATGTTTAAGTAGCAGCTGAATGTTGTGGATGTGTTTCAGCAGCTCAGGTGTTGAACAGTCTTCTGGCCCGCGGGATGAAGCTGTCTCTGAGTCTGGTGGTTCTAGTCCGGATGCTGCGGTACCGCCTGCCAGACGGCAGCAGACTGAACAGTTTGTGGCTGGGGGGGACGGGGGTCTTTGATAATCCGGAGGGCTTTCTTCCTGAGCCGCCGGGAGTAACGGTCCTCCATGGAGGGCAGCTCCGTCCTGGTGATGTTCTGAGCAATTTCCACCACCCTCTGTAGAGCCGTAGATCTGAGTACTTCTACGTGTACTCAAGTACAAGATCTGAGTACTTCTACTTTTCCTCAAGTACAAGATCTGAGTACGTCTACTTTTCCTCAAGTACAAGATCTGAGTACTTCTACTTTTGCTCAAGTACAAGATCTGAGTACTTCTACGTGTACTCAAGTACAAGATCTGAGTACTTCTACGTTTACTCAAGTACAAGATCTGAGTACTTCTACTTTTCCTCAAGTACAAGATCTGAGTACTTCTACTTTTGCTCAAGTACAAGATCTGAGTACTTCTACTTGTACTCAAGTACAAGATCTGAGTACTTCTACGTGTACTCAAGTACAAGATCTGAGTACTTCTACTTTTACTCAAGTACAAGATCTGAGTACTTCTACTTTTACTCAAGTACAAGATCTGAGTACTTCTACTTTTACTCAAGTACAAGATCTGAGTACTTATACTTTTACTCAAGTACAAGATCTGAGTACTTCTACTTTCACTCAAGAACAAGATCTGATTACTTCTACTTTTACTCAAGTACAAGATCTGAGTACTTCTACTTTTACTCAAGTACAAGATCTGAGTACTTCTACTTTTACTCAAGTACAAGATCTGAGTACTTCTACTTTCACTCAAGTACAAGATCTGAATACTTCTACTTTTACTCAAGTACAAGACCTGAGTACTTCTCCCACCTCCGCTGAGTAACATCTGACCCAGTGTCCTAAGAAGTGCACGTCCTCCTCTGTCAGCTCCAAATGTTCTGATTCAGAACGACATCAGCTGTCCATCACGCGCGCCCTTCCTGACCATCGCTTCAAGGCTGAAGTCAAATGATGTTATATCTAAATCAATATAGGGACTATTTATTAAAGTCTGGTTCTGGTGTTATGTTGACATGTTGGACCCTTTGGTTCTGTTCGGGTTACATTGAGAGGACATTAGTGGAGTTTTAAGGAACACAGAAATACACCCCTAACGTATTGCCTTTACCTCAATCCAAACTAAATAGATAACATGTGTGATTTATGCAACTGACAGCAAGGCTCTGGATCCAGCGATTAGACGGTCCCTTTAACCCCGAACCAGTCATACGGTTTAAATAACCAACAATGTTTCCTTAACATAATGTCATTAAGAGAGACTAACACGTGGCTTTGACTCTTGAACAGCTTGTTAGTGTTCCTCAGGTGGGCGGTGGGCGCCCTCTGCTGGTGGAGCTGCAGCACACACACTGTGAGTCACATGACACACACCACCTGACGTGTAACAAGGGACAGTGTGTGCGTGCGTTTGTGTGTGTGTGTGTGTGGTGTGTGTGTGTGTGTGTGTGTGTCCTATATACTATGTACTATAAGTGTATGTCTGTTTGCGTGTGTGAGTGTGGTTATGTGAGTCTGTCCATCAGAATGTGTGTTTGTGTAAGTGAGTGTGTGCCTTTTTTATGTGTGTGTGTGTGTGTGTGTGCGCGTGTGTGCGTGTGCGTGCGTATGTTTGTGTGTGTGTGTCTGTTAGTTCGGCATGTGTGTGTGCGTGCGTGTGCGTGCGTGTGTGCGTGCGTGCTTATGTCCGTAATGAACTTGTGTGTTGATGATGTTAACATCGTGTCCTCTCAGAAAGTCATCATCACAGCAGCTGTCAGAGTACACACACACACACACACACACCACACACACACACACACAGAGCCGAGCTTTAATGAAACACAGAGACCCAGACGTAATAGCACTGCATCATATTATTTTCAAATCAATAATAAAAAAAAATTAAAACCATTTTTCCTCCTGGTCTCTCGCGCCCCCCCTGGCATGCCTCTGCCCCTCGTTGAGAACCACTGCACTAACGTGTATAAGGGAAAGTTACACTCTCCCTTTATATATTTGATAATGATTCAAAGGAAGCATGAAATGACCTGCTGCTAGCTTGACATGACTGCTTGCTATTTAAAGTGAACTATGGTAGCCTGAGTGGAAATACAAAAACGTTACATGCAGTGGCGTAACAAGGTTGTGATTGGCCCCGGTGCAAATATTGTTTTGGCCCCCACGCTTCCTTGGTAGCACATGTCTTCCGAGTCACTTGCTTCAGAAGCGAGGCAAGAACCCTTCCTAGCCTCGGAAAATGAAGAATGGTGGAACAGGCTAACAGGTGTGCGTCGTATGCGAGGCCCCGCCTTAAATGGAGCGCAATTTCCGCCAAAGATTTGGAAATTGGTCCGTGCGCAAAGCATTGTGGGGATTTTAAGACCGCGGAGGAAACACATGGGCAGCCTCGAAATTTCCCGCCACGAAGTACGCCGACCTCGGTAGAATTCCAAGTATGCTGGACATTGGAACAGTCCTTCGGCGACACTCGATGACGTAGTATGCTTGAAATATTGGCTCTGGAGCAGCCTTCCTCGAGATTGAAAAACACCCACAAATTACAAATGAATTTAGGTTGCTTGGTTACTTTGAAGACTGCGCGAACCGGTCAATGCCATTGGGGCCCGGGAAAAAAAGCATAGACTGAATGTTGGGTTTAGGAAGGCAACGTGTTTTGTTTGGGTTGGATCCACCGTGTTCCTGACAGCTCAGTATTGGTGTTAATCGAGAGATAACAATCTGAAGTACTGGAATATAATGTAAAAATAGTGGATTAAAATATTTACACGTTTATTATATAAGGATATGCACACATTACGTCAGCCCAATTGTGCACATACACACACACACACACACACACACACACACACACACACACACCCCAGTTTTTCTGTTTGTTTGTTTTGCTTTTTCATAAAGATTTCTTACTTGACCAGCCTTTTTATTTTATTTTAAAGGTCCCATCACATGGCCATTTCTACTGAGCATAATTCCATTGTTGAGGTCGACTAGAATAGATGTACATTGTTCAATGTTCCAAACTCACATTGGTTTCTCACAGCATCTCTGTGTGTATTCACTCTCTGTCCTAAACGGCTTGTTGGAGCTCCTGCAGTGTGAGCTGCTCAGAACCCTCCCAATGGTTGTCTCAGTTAGGTTGTCTCCTCTGATTGGATGACGTGTTAATTAGCGGGCGGTCGTCGTGCAGGGATGATAGTATTTTCTCCGGTCGCTGCTGCTGCTGGTTCCCTCGACAAAAAAGCAACGGGACTTCTCCATAGGATTTTGGAAAATAGCTCGAAATAAGGTCTGTGGAAAACGAACCTGTTTGATGAATGCACGTTTTGTTCAGCCGGATAATCTCCACATGTCTACCCTACTTTTATAATTTTCGAATCATGAATCTAATCGCCAGAAGCTAAATGCTAACGTTATGCTATACACGAACAACAGCCGAGTACGGCAGGGCAGGCACACGCTTTTGAAAAGGTAAGATACCCTTTGCTATTACACTTAACAAGACAGTCAGTTATAATTTAATATAACAGATGAATGCCAATATGGTTGTCTTTTAACGTTCGCGCACATTGGTAACAAGTTAAGCCGAGGCTTTACGCCAAGTTGGCTTCCGATTCAGAGCATCCGATTCGGCAGTTAAGGGGAAAGTTAAGGGACATTTAATTTACAGCACGAACAATCCTCCGTGTTTGAACCTCTTAAATCGCTACATAGCCGATTTATTTGGACTGGAGTATCCCAGAGAGTCTAAAGATTATTTATAACACAGTTTCAGATTTGTGAAACCTTTATTGTGAAAATACAAACAAGGGAGATTTCAGTGCTTTTTTTTTACATGTAGACCACATTAGACCAGGTCCTGATCTGAAACCACTAGACCTAGACTCATCAAATCTGGACTGGATTATCCCAGAGAGTCTAAAGATTCTTTATAACACAGTTTGAGATTTGTGAAACCTTTATGCTATTTGTGAAAATGCAAACACAGGTGGAAGGCTGAGGTTGCTGCTCAGGCCAGGATCAGAATCAGAGAGTGAACCTCCCAGCGGGGCAAGCCTTTATGCCTTCTTGTATTTTCACAAATAGAATAAAGGTTTCACAAATCTCAAACTGTGTTATAAATAATCTTTAGACTCTCTGGGATACTCCAGTCCAAATAAATCAGCTATTCAGCGATTTAAGCGGTTCAAACACGGAGGATTGTTCGCTCAGCGCTGTCAATTAAATGTCCCTTAACTTCCCCCTTAACTGCCGAATCGGAAGCTCTGAATCGTCATGTTTAAATCCGTATACTTGTCATTTAATGCTTATTACTATGCGCTAACGTTTATGAAGTTAACATTTATATGTATCATTCGTGATTAAAAGTTGCCCCTCCGCCATTTGCAGTCTTACAGTAGAACTAGGGCAACACGTTATGCTTTTTTCTAACGACGCGACTGGCAACACTTAAATACAAAAACGTAAGAAATAACAAGTTTAAGTGCAGTTTGCGAGCAGAAACGTGAACCTTAACCACTGGAGTCTAAAGCAAAACCCTAGATCTACACCCGAGGACAATAAAGTCATAAAAGTCCATATTTGATCAGGTCTTGTTGTAGTTTTTAAGAGATAACGAGATCAGAGGGAAAGCTTTGAACACAGGCTCCACTCTGCAGCTGCAATACCACCAGCGGCCAGGGCGGCGCTGTTTCGCCTGAATCAAATCTTTGAAAAATCATATAAAATCATAAAAACCTTAATTAATATGGCAATATAGAACGCTTCACGAATTTGCGTGTCATCCTTGCGCAGGGGCCATGCTAATCTTCTCTGTATCGTTCCAATTTTATTATATGTGCTACCGTAGTAACACAATAATAACTTTGTATCTGAGGGGTTAATATAGGTCTCTGAGCAAGAGAATCCTTGTCTTGTGGTAGAAGAACACACACAGCTGACAAAGAGCAAAACACTGGCTTTAAATGGCTTTAAAAGTGCAGAAAACACAGCATATGGAGGTCTGAATGCTAATGCTGTGAGTCTGGTACCTTAAAAGACTCCTCAGGACCGGCTCTGACCCACGTTAGGTCCAGTCTGACCTGCTGAGGAACTGCTAGGGCTCATGGGAACTTTATGCAGAGCGCTTTCATGTCACACAGCCAGATCTACTAACCCCTCCTACTCCTCCATTCATTCCACAGAGGCAGACGGGGGAGGGGGAGGCACACGGACACCCACATGTCTTCTGTTCTTCCACTCAGACGGTCACGGCAGCAACAACCTCCTCTGATCCACACAGACGGAGGATTTCAGCTCCGGGCGTCAGGCAGAGGACTCCCGGAGTCTGAGCTGCTGCTAGATCAAGCCTGAGCGGAAAGAGAGACACAGTTTGGGTGAATTTCACAACCAGAAACAAGCCTGCAAACAGAAGCTGTGTGTAAAGAAATCAAGCTGGAGGAGGAGAAGAAGAAGAAGAAGAAGAAGAAGAAGAAGAAGAAGAAGAAGAAGAAGAAGAAGAAGAAGAAGAAGAAGAAGAAGAAGAAGAAGAAGAAACCGCTGAAGCTTCATGTTGTAGCACAGCTTCATTAAAGGGAATAGGAAGAGGTGTTTGGTCGGCATGACAACATCTGCCTTGAACACTGTACACTGAAACACATACAGACAGGACATATGCACACATTTACAGTGTAACTAACAAGGTTCCTGAAAACATTGTCAAGATATGTTTGTACAACTGATCTGACTTTTATTTAAGTGAATAAACTCTAGAATTCTATAGTTTCTTCCTGCTTCCTGCTACTTCCTGTTTACATAAAAAAATAATGCCCATGCAGTTTCACAAACTCACCACCAGGTGTCAGCGCGAGACCAGTCTGTGGATGTACTGTTTAAGACGAGACAAGCAACCCTTAATATTGAAATGTGCATTTTCATTGTTTCAACAGCGTTACCTCCACGAGACATGCAGTGTGTTCACGGACTGCTTTACAGTACACAGAAGTACACAGAAGTACACAGCGGTACACTGCAGTACACAGAACTACACAGCGGTACACAGAACTACACAGCGGTACACAGAGGTACATAGAACTACACAGCGGTACACAGCAGTATACAGCAGTACACAGAAGTACAAAGTGGTACACAGAACTATACAGCAGTACACAGAAGTGCACAGCGAGCAGTACACAGATGTGCACAGCGAGCAGTACACAGAAGTACAAAGCGGTACACAGAACTATACAGCAGTACACAGAAGTGCACAGCGAGCAGTACACAGATGTACACAACAGTACACAGAAGTACAAAGCAGTACATGGAAGTACACAGTATTACACAACAGTAAACAGCAGTACACTGGATATTTCTTTGAATGCTATCTGAATGCCAATTTACTAGTTTGTGTGTTGCTTTAAATCACAGACAAACACCCAGTGATTAAGTATTCCTACCACATGGTAACAAATATATATATATATATTACAAGGTCATGTTGTGCTTTGGAAATGTGAAAAAACACCCAAATAAATTGTGATTATTCATAATAAATAAGATGTAGATGTCACTGAAGTATCTCAGTCAGATAGCTGTTCCTGTATTTACTACAAAATACTATATTTGATAAATTCCTGTGTTTTTTTACTGTATCTGCAAAGTTACAAATAACCTTTTGAATCTGTCTGAAACTAGAGATGGTGCCGGAAGAAGCTCTGATGGCAGCGGAGAGGTGGGAGGAATGTTCACGATTCTAGAGAAGAGTGTGTATGTGTGTGTGTGTGTGTGTGTGTGGGGCTTGTGTAGAGGAAACCAAACCCCCCCGATCAGTGATGTACGTCAGCGTCAGCATCACAGATGTTCCCACAGACACTCTGTGGGCCGAGTGTGTGGAGAGCCTGTTTTGGAGTGTGTGTGTGTGTGTGAGATCAGAATATGTAGAATAGAGTATGTGGGCCTGTGTGAGTAGATGGAGACACGAAGTTGTGTTGAAAGTGTTCCTGAGTAGGAGCTGTACACGGTGTGTGAGTGCAGGAGAAGTGTTCCACACACATCTATTCATACGTTACAATAAAAGCAACAAGAAATTACATTTAAATAATTCAGGTTTCAGAAATCCCCTGAAATATTAACTTACGTAGACCATGCAATGATGGTAATAATAATAATATGAAATTCTGCTCGATAAATAGAATAATTTGACTATAATCCAATTTTAAATAAATGAAAAGTGAAAAATAAACTTCTGCACATTATTTACTTTAATAATTACAGTTTGCAGGATAGTAATATACTAATATATTTAATTTATATAGCGCTTCTCATCTGCCAAGACAAATCTCAAGTGCTTACTTACATACTATACTGTATGTTAATGTCGTTATGAATCTGCACACGGTGCAGTTGATTGAATGAATATCAAAGCCAACTTGATCGAAGCCCAACTATTTATATATTTATTTATTTATTTATTTATTTATTTATTTATTTATTTATTTATTTATTTATTTATTTATTTATTTATGTACTTATAGAAGGACCATGCATACAGAAACATTCATCTCAGCAAAGAGAAGAGATGCCAGATTATAGCTAACAGCTAGTTTCCATCTGTGGCCTTCGGTAAGAGCAGGCGGTGGGATGTTTGACGTGCGTCCCCTAAAACGTAGGTTTCTCGATCAAAAAGAGGAGCCGGTGTGCGTGTGTTTCCACGTCCACACGGCACAAGAGAGACGAGTTGTTATTGATGGAAATTCTGTTATTTTACGTGTCAGACGAAACGAGATCAAAGCCTTCCTCTCAGAAACATCCTGAGGTGAGAGGAGACCACAGCCGGGCTCTGAAGTGGCTTTAAAGAAACTCCGAGTGTGTACTTCACGTCACACGCTAGACATCAGATTCTGCACGACTCCTCTCCGGGTTAAAACACACATGTCAGGGATGGTAACGGTACTCAGACCCTATATTTCAGAAACAACGCATTTGTGTAGAAATATTCTGTGAAGGAAATTATTATTAAAGTGAACTGAAATTACATCAAATTATAATTGTATCATAACACTTGTTTTACTCTGCAGAGTACTAACGCTGGCAGACAGATTCAGTGGAGTACAAACAACAACAACAACAACAACACCCTCCGACATGCAGGGAAAGATGCATTTCAATGGACATACCAGTGGGGCCCTAACAGCGTGAGTCATCAGGTCTACTTAACGCGGGACTTTCCCCCCAACAATCCCTCCTGAGCCCCGCCCCACATATCTGGCTCTGATGCATCCACTGAAGAATGTTGGCAGTGTCCACACACACACACACACACACACACACACACACACACACACACACACACACACACACACACACACCACACACACACACACACACACACACACACACACACACACACACACACCACACACACACACACACACACATTACTGCTGCTCTGCCAGGCAGTGTGGCATCTCCAAACGCCCCCGAAATTCCCGAAGCCAATGTCACTTCCTGTTCCGATTATACTGACACCTCCGATATGTAACGTTGACGCGCGAGTGGCAGCGACAGGTTGCACCCAACGTATTTAGGAATGTGATTATGGATCTAAATCATTCATTTAGGCCTTTATCAAAAAGCTGTTTCATAATTAAAATGTGTTTTCAATTATTCCATCACGGAGGAAACCGCTTCCTGTTGTCAGTGGTGGAAGTATCACTCATATTACACTCATTAAAGAGTGTGTAGCGTCTCTACTTTAAAGAGTCCTCTCCTGCTGATGTTCAGGTGTATATCAGTATGTAGTGTCTCTACTTTAAAGAGTCCTCTCCTGCTGATGTGCAGGTGTATATCAGTATGTAGTGTCTCTACTTTAAAGAGTCCTCTCCTGCTGATGTTCAGGTGTATATCAGTATGTAGTGTCTCTACTTTAAAGAGTCCTCTCCTGCTGATGTTCAGGTGTATATCAGTATGTAGCGTCTCTACTTTAAAGAGTCCTCTCCTGCTGGTGTTCAGGTGTATATCAGTATGTAGTGTCTCTACTTTAAAGAGTCCTCTGCTGCTGATGTTCAGGTGTATATCAGTATGTAGTGTCTCTACTTTAAAGAGTCCTCTCCTGCTGATGTTCAGGTGTATATCAGTATGTAGTGTCTCTACTTTAAAGAGTCCTCTCCTGCTGATGTTCAGGTGTATATCAGTATGTAGTGTCTCTACTTTAAAGAGTCCTCTCCTGCTGATGTTCAGGTGTATATCAGTATGTAGTGTCTCTACTTTAAAGAGTCCTCTCCTGCTGATGTTCAGGTGTATATCAGTATGTAGTGTCTCTACTTTAAAGAGTCCTCTCCTGCTGATGTTCAGGTGTATATCAGTATGTAGTGTCTCTACTTTAAAGAGTCCTCTCCTGCTGATGTTCAGGTGTATATCAGTATGTAGTGTCTCTACTTTAAAGAGTCCTCTCCTGCTGATGTTCAGGTGTATATCAGTATGTAGTGTCTCTACTTTAAAGAGTCCTCTCCTGCTGATGTTCAGGTGTATATCAGTATGTAGTGTCTCTACTTTAAAGAGTCCTCTCCTGCTGATGTTCAGGTGTATATCAGTATGTAGTGTCTCTACTTTAAAGAGTCCTCTCCTGCTGATGTTCAGGTGTATATCAGTATGTAGTGTCTCTACTTTAAAGAGTCCTCTCCTGCTGATGTCCAGGTGTATATCAGTATGTAGTCTCTACTTTAAAGAGTCCTCTCCTGCTGATGTTCAGGTGTATATCAGTATGTAGAGTCTCTACTTTAAAGAGTCCTCTCCTGCTGATGTTCAGGTGTATATCAGTATGTAGTGTCTCTACTTTAAAGAGTCCTCCCCTGCTGATGTCCAGGTGTATATCAGTAGTATCTCTACTTTAAAGAGTCCTCTCCTAGTAATAGTTGCTATTGTGCTCACACACATACACACACAACTAGCAGCTAAAGCGAGAGTAAAAAGCACAATATTTGCTTACAAACTGTGGAGTAAAAGTAGCATGAATTAGCATAACATGTAAATACTCAAATGTAATACAAGTACTTCAAACGTGTACTTAAGTAGGCCTAAAGAACTTGAGTAAATGTCATTGCTGTATCTACTTTAGGTTGCTTTAATTAAAATTGGTATTAGCTAATAATCTGAATGTTAAGTAAGTAAAGCTGTAAAATATACATGTAGTGGAGTACAAATACAATGAAAGTAACCTACGAGTTAGCATTACAAGTACATACTTAACTTAACTCAAGTACTTCAAACTTGTAGTTAGGAGGCTTTATTACATGTGACACCGACCTGCATGGCCCTTATGTCACATGCGGTTCATGATAAGAGTTTGAACCGCTCACGGTATTGTTTTTATCTACTTCAATGTGCTTTAAAACTTTAAACGATGTTCCATCCTGATAGCACTGCTGCACTTTGCTCCGCTCTGTGTGACAGCTTGTAAAAAGTTGCATAACAAGAGGAAATTCCGCCAACATGTATCGATCCCCAGCAGAGATGAAACCTCTTTGCATTACCTGGGCGGGGTTCCCGGAAACTCTCCGACATGATGTGACCACGTGTGTTTTGACCGACATGCCCTTATTTGGACATGCCTGTGCGTAACCAGGAAATGCGTACGTATTACGTTCTTTGCGTAGAGAACCCAGAACGTGCTTGTGTAAGCGTTCCTCACTGGGAGCCATGGCAACTGTTAACAATACACAGGGGTGGAAAGTAGTGGTAACTAAGTAGGCTACATTTACTAAAGTATTGTAGATTAATACAAATGTTAGATACTTGTACTATATGTGAGTATTTCTGCTAATGTATACTTTTATTTCACTACATCTAAAAGGTAAATATTGTACTTTAGTTGTAAATTCACATATGATAGGCCTATATAATGAAAATAGTATACATTCAATTATATCTGCAGTACATCTACAAGCTACCTGCTGCATATCAAGTACTTAAATAATAACATGTAAATATAAAAATATAATATATTTGGTGTTTTTTTTATTCTAATACTTTAACTTAGCCTACATTTTGAATGCAATACTTATAGCCTACTTGGAATTGAGTATTTCTACTTTAAATATAGCAAAAGTACTTCTTCCATCTCTTTAGAAACGAGAGGGGAAACCCGTGTTTATCCTGGTTATGTGTTGCATGTTTATACTCTCTAAAAATGATATAAAAATCAAAACACTCCACAACTTCCGGTTCATTTTTGAGACACTTTACTTAAATACACATCACAAATAAAAAAGGACAGTGTAAACATTGGACATCATCCGTTTGTCCGGATCAACCGGACGAACACAAATAATTTACACAATGAATAAACGCAGCATGACAATAAAAAGGTACAAATAAAAAATACAATAACGATTCCCATTTTTCTACCATTAGTAAACCCGCAGAGCTCAGTCTGGATGCTGAAAGGTGCCTTCAGCGATGTCCAGCATCCGGAAGTACCATTTCAATCAGTCCTTTTCACCGCAAAGAGCCTGTGATGATGCCATGATGGGCATCTCCAGTGTTATCACTTCTCAGTCATTTTTAAGTCTCGTGTTTTAAAACGCCTCCAATCTGCTTGAGAGCATCAGCTGGCAACATCTCACATGCGCCAGGAGTAAAGTCTTTTGTGTGTTTTGAAACGCCTCAAAGTCTTATGTTGTGTTTTTAAAACGCCTCCAATTTGCTTGTGAGCATCAGCTGGCAGCCACTGCTCACGTGCGTCAGGACTTTTTGTTTGAGATGTGCCACCTGGTCCCGGAGCACCGAGGCCGTGTTGGAGAGCCCATGGTTGTCGTTCTTCAGCCCCTTCACCTTGTCCTCCAGCCGGGAGATGCGCTCCAGCTTCCGCCGCCGACACTTGGTCGCAGCCAGCCGGTTGCGCAGCTTCTTGCGCTCCGCCTTGATGCGCTCCTGCGTCTCCAAATTGATGGGGGACATTGGAGGCGATCCGTCGCTGCTGAGGAAGTCTGGAACAATCTGAGGCTCCTCTTTCAGAGCCACCAGCCTCTGCGGGTGGTGGAGGGACTGGTGCTGCTGGAAAGCCTGGCTCTGCTGGTGGGGAGGCAGGTAGCTGATGGTGGCTGTTGGGTAGCTTGGCGCGGATGTGGAGAGGCTTGTGTTCGGGCAGTATGCATTCAGGGTGGTGTAGATAGGAGGCTCCGGCTGTAACAAACTGGACCCAAAAACACTCGAGGCCGCCGGGGAGCATGTAGTGACTCCCCCAGCTCCGATGGACACATTTGGAGGAGGCATTTGGTTCATTTTGTGCAGCTCATCCAAAGCTTTCACAAATCCATCCGCGAAGCCCTCCTGCTCATCCGTGATGCCTCTGTTGTAGAAGTACTGACCCGGGGTCGGGGTTGTGATCACCCCGTTACCGTTCTGGATGATGAGCCTCTCCAGCTCCGGGGATGCGAGCTTCAGGGACCCCCCGTCGTGGTGGTGGTGTCCCCTTCCTTGGTACGGGTCTATCTCCGCCCTCAGGTGGGACTTCAGGCTGCGATAGGGCTCGGTCAAGTTCATATTCTGCTTTAACAGCTTGTAGTCATGCATCGCCGCGTCTGACTGGCCGTACGCAGACAGATACGAGTCGTCATGATAGAAAGGCTGTTCCATCTTTGTAGACATTAAGGGAATGTGAGCTCACCAGCTGCGTAAACACACTCTGCAACAAATGTCAGCAGAGAAAGCGGGCATCCACTCCTTTTAACAGTGTCCCACAAGCGAAATGGGATTACAAAACGTCCAGTAACCGTGTGCGGTAAAGTCTCAGTGCTGCTCCGGGGAGGGGAAGTATCTCCTGTTAGCTGTGCAGCTCGTGGTGCTTGTTGAGGTGTGTTCAGAGGGTTCAATTCGTGCCTATTTATATAGCCACACACACGCGTCTGCTGCTAGGGCTGAGCTGCGCTGTGATTGGTCCGGGGGCTCCGTTGGCCACGCCCACTATAGTGACGCTAATGCCGGGAAGAGGCGACTGTAAACAAGCCTGTAGGCATGGGAGCAGAAACCCTGCTGCCATGTGAAGAAAGGAGGAGAAAACTTGCACTTTCTGTGGAGTACACACTTTATTCATAACTGTAAGTGTTCAAAGGTAAAGCCATGTGAGTGTGAAGGCAGTATTTGACTTTACACCGCGTAGTTTTCACAATGAAATATGAAGTCCCATGCAACACAACATAAAAAAGTGCAAATGGAAATAAAAATAAACCGAAAATATGGATAGCATAATGTATAGTATAATGTACAATTAAAATAAATTAAAAAGAAGATTTCTTTTCACATTTTTCTTGATAATTTTGACTTATTAATGCTATGATTGAATCCTGTATAATACATTTCAATAAATAAATTGAAGAGCAACATTCATAGATTTTCAAGTCTTTATAGGTTGGATAACACTTGATAAGCGACGAGATGTCAATATCATTTTGCATCAAACATTTATTCATTCATCCATGTTACATCATAACAAAAACGAGGCTATTATTATGTTTGAGTTGGATCTAACTTAAAGTACACATCAGCTCCTCTGCCACCTGATATTAGCCCCAGTAGATATGAATTATAGCCTTCACAATCAAACTCCAGTTTCGTTATTCTGACCCTTCCTCCGGAGGAAGTCCTCATGCCTTATATGGGCACGGTGACGTCGCAGTTCCTCTCCGGGAGAACCGGGAAGCCACGCCCCCCTGGGCCCCTTTCCAGGAGCAGTCCAACTCCTGTTCAAACCATGAGAGTAAATATAAACTACTGAATGGGAGAGAGGGGCTTTCTGTCTCTGCAGGGGGGCTTGAGCTTAGACATCTCATATATATCCATGTTGGTACTTTTAGAGATTTCAATCATTTTTGTCGTGAAAGACCCTTAAAATAAAACAAAATATGCCAAAGACCCTTATTTTTATATCATTTTGTCCCAGGGCATTTTACTTTTAAATACTCAAAAAATAAAGACTAAGAAAATAATACTTATTTATACAGCTGGAAAAGTTGCTCGATTTGAGAAATACAAAAAATAAAGGATATAAGTAAGAATGTGCAATTAAATAATTATTCAATAAAATACAAATATTTATAAAAAAATATGAAGTTAAAGTTCGGTTCCAATAAAAGTTGAAATAAAATTCAATCAATAAAAAGATTGATATAAACATACAAAGCAACGGAACATATATAGTGTCTACTACAGTAGACACTATAATGTTAATATGAAATTATGTTTTATTTAATATATTTTACTAGCAATGTTAACAACAAAATATGATTATTTTCCTGTATTGCAAAAATAAATTGAATATGCTATTAATGTTAATGTTTTATTTTTCTACGTTACCTTGACTGGATGCCTCAGTGTTTTGTAATGCCCCAAAACAGACTTGAGTGACACATATCACTGAAGCAGAACACACACACACCCACCCTAATATTCCATAAAAACCCATTGGCTGTGTGTGGAGGGAACCAAAGATATGCTCTTGACCTAACTATCAACATCGGCCCCTCTGTTGTTCTCCCCGACCCAGACTGCAAGGACTCTGGGTGTGATCCTAGATAACAAACTGTCCTTCACTGCAAACATCGCCGCTACAACCCGCTGCTGCAGATACACGCTTTACAACATCAGGAGGATACGTCCCCAGCTGACCCAGAAAGCCACGCAGGTTCTGGTCCAGGCTCTCGTCACCTCACGCCTAGACTACTGCAGCTCCCTCCTGGCTGGTCTACCTGCATGTGCCATCCGACCTCTGCAGCTCACCCAGAATGCAGCGGCTCGTCTGGTCTTCAACCTTCCTACATGTTCCCACACCACGCCGCTCCTCCGCTCCCTCCACTGGCTTCCAGTAACTGCTAGAATCCACTTCAAGACACTGGTACTTGTGTACCATGCTGCGAATGGATCTGGCCCTTCCTACATCCAGGACATGGTTAAACCGTACACCCCAGCGCGTGCACTCCGCTCTGCATCAGCCAAACGACTCGCTGTTAACCATGAATCTTCCACGCAAACCAAAGTTAGCCATGGAGTGCCACAGGGCTCAGTGCTCGGACCTATTTTGTTCACATTATATATGCTTCCGTTAGGCAATATTATAAGGAATCATTCTGTAAACTTTCATTGTTATGCGGATGATACTCAACTATATTTATCAATCAAGCCTGATGAAATTAATCATCTAGATAAAATTCAAGACTGCCTCAAAAAACGTGGATGACCTTAAATGTATTGTACTCGGCCCGAAGAATCTACAAAACAAATTATCTAAAGATATACTAACTATGGATGGCATTAACTTGGCCTCCAGTGAGACTGTAAGGAATCTTGGTGTTATATTTGATCAGGATTTATCCTTTAACGCCCACATAAAATCAATTTCAAGGACCGCCGACTTCCATCTACGTAACATTGCAAAAATCAGGCATATCTTGCCTCAAAACGATGCAGAGAAACTAGTCCATGCATTTGTTACTTCAAGGCTGGATTATTGTAACTCTTTATTATCAGGGAGTACCAAGAAGTCAGTCAAGTCGCTTCAGCTGATTCAAAATGCTGCAGCTCGTGTACTAACCAGAGTTAGGAAAAGGGACCACATTACTCCTGTTCTGGCTGCCTTACACTGGCTCCCTATAGAACACAGGATAGAATTTAAAATTCTTCTTCTCGCCTACAAAGCCCTTAATGGGCAGGCGCCATCTTACCTTAAAGAACTCATTATACCCTACTGTCCTACTAGGGCATTGCGTTCCACGAATGCAGGGTTGTTGGTTGTTCCTAGAGTCTCTAAAAGTACAATGGGAGCCAGAGCCTTTTCTTATCAAGCTCCACATTTGTGGAATCAGCTTCCAGTTTGTGTCCGGGCGGCAGACACCCTATCCGTTTTTGAGAGTGCGCTTAAGACCTTCCTTTTTGATAAAGCTTATAGTTAGGGCTGATTAGATTCAGCCCCTAGTTTTGCTGATATAGGCTTAGTTTGTCGGGGGACATCTTACTTCTTCCTTCTCTCTGCCTGTACCTGTGTACTCTCATGTTCCGATTAACCCAGCTTCCCCAAATGTCTTTCTTTTTGATGTCTATATACGCCGGGATCCGGAGTCATGGATGATCCTGCGGTCCTGTGTCCTGGATCGCGAGCGCTGGATCTTGAGTCGTGGCTGTGGTCCTGGATCATCGGTCCTGGATGGATATCCTCGTGGATTCATCTTCCTATTATACACACATGCATTTCCAAACATATGGACTACCTATGTTGCAAATGTATTATCTTTTCAATTTACACACAGCATCTATTGCACGTCTGTCCGTCCTGGGAGAGGGATCCCTCCTCTGTTGCTCTCCCTGAGGTTTCTCCCATGTTCCCTTTAAACTGGGTTTTCTCTGGAAGTGTTTCCTTGTACGATGTGAGGGTCTAAGGACAGAGGGTCTGAGGACAGAGGGTCTGAGGACAGAGGGTCTAAGGACAGAGGGTGTCGTATTGTCATACTGATATTCTGTACACACTGTGAAGACCACTGAGACAAATGTAACATTTGTGATATTGGGCTATATAAATAAACATTGATTGATTGATTGACTGCACCCTCGCTGCGAGGGGGACCCAAGTTCCCATCAGCAGAAACACGTGGATTTGCTATCCTGGCTCCAAAATGGTGGAATGAGCTCCCCATTGAAATCAGGACAGCAGAAAGCTTACACATCTTCCGGCGCAGACTGAAAACTCATCTCTTTCGACTCCACCTCGAGCGATAGAACTACTAACAAAGCACTTATATACTAATAAAGGACTGACTTCTCTAAAGCCAGTTGAGTAGCACTTGAAATGTTTTGCTCTATGAAACCTGATGTACTTATGATTCTGTTTTCTTCAAGGTTGTATCTTCTTGGTCGAATGCACTTATTGTAAGTCGCTTTGGATAAAAGCGTCAGCTAAATGTAATGTAATGTAATGTGCTAACTTCTAGGTTGGCCTACACAAATACGTTTCTCCTTCATTTTCCCTACAGGTATAATAATTACAGTTTATTTTCTGACAGCACAGAGAAATGTGATTCCTTCTCAGCTGTTTCAGCCCTGGAGAAGTGAACCTTTGTCTCCTGTTTGTAATTCTTCCAACGCCCACACACACACACACACACACACACACACACACACACACACACACACACACACACACACACACACACGTACACACGCACGCGCACACACACACAAAACAAGTCAGGTAGGATGCTTTGCTTCAGCGAGCGATATCCTCCGGCTGCACCTGGAGGATGATCAGGAAACACATGAATAACCAGTGTGTTATTTACCGATGGAGACGGGAGACAAGGCCGGACTAGATTACCTACGATACGACTGAATGATCAAATATATAAACAAGTCAAGATCAGAGGTTACTGACAGTGCTGGAGTGTAACAGTACATTCACTCAAGTTCTTAAGTACAATTTTGAGGTACTTTACTTGAATATTTCAATGTTAAGCTACTTAATATTTCTTCTCCATTACCTTTTGGAAGCCGATATTGCGCTATAATGCAGGACTGTTACTTTAACAGAGCATCTTTCCAAATTAGTATTTTACTTTGCTTAAATCTGAGTACTTCTTCCACCTCTGGTTGCTCCTAAAATGGAAAAGCTGGGTATTGAATGTACAAAAGTAGATATTTTAACCATAATTGTCATATTATTTAATAGTTAATGCCACTTGGATGGCAAAAGGTGGATGTCTATACCATTATTAATTACATTTATCTATTTAAACTGTTATCTATTACATTAATTGAACTATTTAAACTGATGTATGGATGGAAGCCCACAGATTAAGATCTAAACTTGAAACTGAAAATGCAACACCAAACTAGCGTTATATTTATCCACCTATGTGTTATTTGAGTGAAAATGAAAATGGTATATACAGTATATTGCCTTTTCATTCTGCCCTTCAGGTGAACACCTAACTTAGCCTTGAGTGAAAGTCCATCCGTTCCTCATAAAGACGCCTCCATACGAGGACGGACAGATTTCATTTCAGACATGTTTGCTGTATTAAAAGCGAGGGACTGTTAGCGTTTAGTTATAGCATTTGGATATTATATTATATCCACTGTAAAGCAGGTTAAGTCTTTACAAATAAAATGTTAAATACCATTATTAAATGATCAATAATAAATAAAAATAATGTTAATAATAATAACTACATTTAATAATAATAATAATAATAATAGATGACATTTGTATAGCGCCTTTCAAGGACCCAAGGCCGCTTTACATGTGAACAAACAAACAAACAAGTACTCAGGTCTGTACTTGAGTAAAAGTACGAAGTACCGATCTTGTACTTGAGTAAAGTAGAAGTACTCAGATCTTGTACTTGAGTAAAGTAGAAGTACTCAGATCTTGTCTTGAGTAAAAGTAGAATACTCAGTCTTGTACTTGAGTAAAAGTAGAAAGTACTCAGATCTTACTTGATAAAAGTACAGTATCGATCTGTACTTGAGTAAAGTAGAAGTACTCAGATCTTGTACTTGAGTAAAAGTAGAAGTACCAGAGTGTAGGAATACTCTGTTACAGTAAAAGTCCTGCATTCAAAATGTTCCTCAAGTGAAAGTAGAAAGTATTCTCATCTAAATATAGTGAAAGACAGTGAAAGTAGTCGTTGTGCAGATCGGCCCATTTCAGAATAATATATATATATGATTGATCATGAAAGTGTTCTCAAAGCTGGTGAAGGTGCAGCTAGTCTGAAGTACTTTGTAGACTGCAGGGTAGCTGGTGGAGGTGCAGCTAGTCTGAAGTACTTTGTAGACTGCAGGGTAGCTGGTGAAGGTGCAGCTAGTCTGAAGTACTTTGTAGACTGCAGGGTAGCTGGTGGAGGTGCAGCTAGTCTGAAGTACTTTGTAGACTGCAGGGTAGCTGGTGGAGGTGCAGCTAGTCTGAAGTACTTTGTAGACTGCAGGGTAGCTGGTGGAGGTGCAGCTAGTCTGAAGTACTTTGTAGACTGCAGGGTAGCTGGTGGATTTACTCCAGGTGGAACTAAAGTCTGATTCAACACTTGGTTATATTTCACATCATTCATCCACATCTGTGAAGTAACTAAAGGGATTAAATACATGTAGTGGAGGGAAAGTACACCATGTACCTCTGAACTGTAGTGGAGTAGAAGTACACAGTAGCATGAAATTGGATATACTCAAGTAGAGTACAAGTATCTCAGAATTGTACCCACGTACAGTAACTTCAGTAAAGGCACTTAGTTACTTCCCTCCTCTGACTATGGACTAATTCCTCAGATCAACCCATTTTAAATAATCTGGCTGATCCCTTTAAGGCAGAATGAGAGACCTCAAGACGCTCTGATATGAAACCTGTCGTGCAGCATTATTCACGCTGATGACTGACAGGCCTCGAGTCGATGGAGCATCTCTGATTATGAAGCTCGTGAACTGTATCCTTTAAACTGACGGCACATAAAGGTTAAATGAAGCTGTCGGTAGCATCAGCCGTCCGAGTGTTGATGGATTAACATCAGCAGTATGAAACTCAGGGACCGTTTTATCCCGCAGGTCAAATCTGTCTTTACTTCTAAACATCAGTTTAGTCCACAGTTTCTACTTTCATTTTAACATTTACCTAGTTTTATTCCTGCAATTTCCTCACACCAGTTGATCACTTGCAGTATTGTATTGCACCTCGTTATGTCTTTAATGCTTTACATATATTGTAAATACAATATGGTCATGAAGGATGGGTCATGACCGAAAGAACGAGATCGCGGATACAAGCGGCCGAGATGGGTTTTCTCCGCAGGGTGGCTGGCGTCTCCCTCAGGGATAAGGTGAGAAGTTCGGTCATCAGGGAGGGACTCGGAGTTGAGCCGCTCCTCCTTCGCGTCGAAAGGAGCCAGTTAAGGTGGTTCGGGCACCTAGTTAGGATGCCACCTGGGCGCCTCCCTAGGGAGGTGTTCCAGGCACGTCCAGCTGGGAGGAGACCGAGGGGTAGACCTCGGACCAGGTGGAGGGATTATATCTCTTCTGGCCTGGGAGCGCCTTGGGACCCCCCAGTCAGAGCTGGTTGATGAGGGGAAAGAAAGTTTGGGGCTCTCTGCTGGAACTGCTACCCCGAGACCCGACCACGGATAAGCGGGAGAAGATGGATGGATGAATGGATGGATGGATGGATGGATGGATGGATGGATGGATGGATGGATGGATGGATGGATGGATGGATAGGATAGATGGATGGATAGATGATGGATGGATGGATAGATGGATGGATGGATGGATGGATAGATGGATAGATGGATGGATGGATGGATAGATGGATAGATGGATAGATGGATGGGAGCCTAGGGTGGATTCACATTGTATTTGTGGTGCATATGTGAATAAAGCCTTTGAATCAATGCCATTACATTGTATTTTTAGAACCCAATATATCAAATGACGTGTGTTTACAGCCCTACGACGACACCCTCTTAAAAACATCCAATAAACTCCACAATGAAAACAAATGGAAGAGACCTCTTTGACTTCATCTGAGTTTACTTCTGTACTTACATGTGGTTTTTTGAGTGCTTGACTCTTAACGTTCAAAAAGTTGAGCGGAACGTTGGACAATCAACAACCGCCATCTTGGCTAGCTAACAAAGCTAATGCTACCAGACTCAATGTATCTGTTAAACACAGCACTTTATAAATAAAGTTATATGTTTTTGTGACAGTTTAAACATATCACTATACTGTGGTGGGGGAAAGTAGCCACCATTACTTGTATTGGGTTAACTGAGCACTCTGTGATGATTTGCTACAGTGATGATCGATCATTGCTAGCTAGCTAACAGCGGCTACTTCCAGTGAGAGCACATTACATCACATGTTACTTGTTAGACGCTTTTATCCAAAGCGACTTACATACTCAATACTGTGGGACAGGGGTGTCAAACTCAAAAATTAAAAAATGGGTGCTAGTCGAGGGCCGGACTGGTTCAAAACGTATTTAAATGAACTTATTGCACATATTAAACCTGGAACTAACAAAGCTTAAATTATTGCCTATAAAAACAACATTAAATAATCAGCTGCATTCATTTCTCATGGCTCTATCTGCAGCTTCTCCAGAGTCATTTCTTATGAGTACATTTCCCCTCAGGCCAACAACAGCTTCAACAAAACTATCCCCTCAGAGAGAAACCAAACATGCCCTGCTGTCGTGAGAGAGAAAGTGCAGAAGGAAGCATCCATTGAACTCAGTGTGCTGCTCTGAGATGCTAGCTCAGACACTTGGCGTCTCATCTCGGGGGCAAGGTCATCAATGTTTGGGCTCAGGCTCTGAGCGGAGGAGACCCTCAGGATGGAGGGAAGGTGTGCGTGCAATATACCGGCGGGCCAGATCTAATAGGAATTAGAAATTATCCTGCGGGCCAAAATTAAATCCACCACGGGCCTGATTTGGCCCCCGGGCCTTGAGTTTGACATGTATGCTGCACAATCACCACAGGAGCAATTTGATGTGAAGTGTCTTGCCCAGGGACACAACGACTGCAGTGGGGTTTGAACCTGTGACGCCAACGCACAACCCACTGCGCCACACACCTCCCCACAGAAGCCATGTGCGATGTTAGACAACGCTACCTGGTCAAATGTAACATTGTTCCCATTGTACAGATGGCCTACTAAGGACATCTGAAACGTCTCGATACACAGACATGCAAAAGATGTCCTGGGTAAAGATTAATAATGTTCAAGTATATCGAAGAAGACATGAATCCAAGCGGACGCAGTTTCAAATCTGTTCAATGTACGCACCTCTCCTTCCCTCTAATAAAAGCTAAACTGGCCCAAAGATAATCCTTAAAAATACGAGAAGGTCCCAGGAAGACGTCAACACCTTAATGCAGTGGATGCATCATGTGATGGTGACGAGGACGCCGCGGATGAAGATGATGTAAACGATGATGGATCTCTCTATTTATAGCCCCACGGTCACGGAGCAGCAGCCATGAGAGGCCCCATTATGTCCGGATGAAGGAGTCAGCTCTGTCAGGACAAAACAAACCCACCGAGACTCTGTTTCTGCTGAGTGGGCGTTTGGAGGAGGGATGAAGGTCAGAGGCTCTGAGGGGGAGGAGGGGCTTGACCTCTGCATGACCCCTGAGTCACGGAGAAAACCAAAAGGCTTTCTGGATAAATCTGCTGCTGTCAGAGGAGGACAGACGCAGAGTTTGTGAGGAGGAGGGGCGCACAATGGGACGGTTTGAGAGGAGGAGGTGAGGAGGAGAGCATAAGCACTTTATTGTGAAAAGACGGCTTTGTTAGGAGAAATCTATAGGGGGGGAAATTAGGGGGATTTCCCTGTGGAAGAAACACACAGATATTTAACTTATTGTACTCTTGTCAACAATATATCACAGGTCTCAGATTATACACAAGACATGTCTCTGATTGGTTGAAACACCAGACGGATCATTGCAGCATTACCCATAAACCCCTCTGTTTCAGCCCTGTTTCCAAAGTGCTGATTCTCTGTCTGTTACTTTAGATGCTAATGAGCTGCTGCTGGCCACGCCCCCCTGACAGATGATTGGTTAAAAATAACTCAATGGTGCTCTAGGAGGAGATTCAGGTGATGGGGTTACCTTAGATTGAACATAGTAAAAAACTGTAAATTATAGTGTCCGTCCAACAAATATTTTGTACTTATAGTGTAAACTAACCTTGGATGATGGGTTAGTAGACTAAAAGCTTTAGGAATTCAAAGTACAACATATAACAAGTACCCTGTATCAAGATTGATGCAAAACACGTGATATTTGACCTTTTTAGAGAGGTTTAGACCTCTTCTGGGGCCATTTGGGTGGATGTTCCATATCTCTGGCCCCCCTTGCTCGATTTTGACATGTGACATCTCTTCCAATCGAATCGAAGGGAAATCGTCCCATAGACTCTCCTGTTCAATTCATGCAGTCTTCCTGCAGAGCGTAGGAATATCCCTGCTCTGATATCTGGAAACGGAAAAGCATTTTTATTTCTTATGAATTATCAGAAAATTTCAAAGGGGACACAGACACATTGTATTAACCTATGGATTAACTACACCATCGTTGTTATGCCATTGAAGACCAGTTTTGACCAGACAAAGACCAAGGTAAGCCATGTTAGCGTTTTTGGCTACCTAGCACCACATGTTTTGATGTAGGTTTTTGTTATTTTCTCCGCAAATCTTTAATCTTTGAGTATTGAGGTGGGTACCACCAGATTCTGTGTCCCCTTACGATCATAAACGATGTGTTGGATGTGCAGCTAGGATTAGTAATAAGTGTGCTAGGAGTGATTTTCGGTGCAGTAATAGGTTAGCATTTTTCGCTCGGGGCTAATTCAGAGGTTCAGTGTTAGCATTTTTTAATTTAAAAAACAAAAAAATGAAGAAGAAGAATATCAGTTAAATGAGTTTTTTTCCGTGATATGGATACAAAACATTCATAGTTTATTAAATATGAAGGTTCTTTAGACGTTGTTTCCTGCAAATGAGGCGATTTCGGCCCCGGAACCGGTTCCGTGGGGCTTAAGAGGTTGATCACAGATGGTTTTTAAGGTACAATGACGACTACAATGACAAATGCTAATTTAGTTAGTAGGTAGGTGGTCTTTAATGCATTCCCTCCACTTGTAATGTTACACAGTGGCTTATAGTGGTTTTTCTCTAGACGAGGAATGTGAACATGCTTCTGCCACTGTTTTTATAAATTCATTTTTCAGCACCAGAGACGTGGGAGAGGATAAAAACACAGAATATTTCTCACCGCCTCCCTTCATGCACATGTTCACTTTGTGGTCAAAATACTCCGCCCTTCGAGAGATACATGCTCACACTCACACACACACACACACACACACACACACACACACACACACACACACACACACACACACACACACACACACACACACACACACACACACACACACACACACACACACACACACACACACACACACACACACACACACACACACACACACACGTGTTGCTTAATACAGTACACTGTGTGCTTCTACCCTCAGGCCTTACCTCTACCAAATAATAATGGAGCAGGTAGAACTCAGTGTGCTTTGGATCTGCTCCAGGTGATCCCGGCTGTTTGAACCCAGTCTGCCGAACACACACACACACACACACACACACACACACACACACACACACACACACACACACACACACACACAGAGAGATATGCATACAACAAGGACAGAGGAATAAAAGCAGAAGCAGTTTTTGTTCTTGACTCTAAATCTAAGCAGACTCTCAGACAGGTGACTAACGAAGATGTGACTCAGACGTGGGACTCACATTTTCCCCAAATCTTAAACTCGATATCTGAATATCTAATCTTATTTCCCTGCTCCGTGACCTTCTTGTATTTTATACCTGTCGCTTGGATTGTTTTTATTTTATCCTCTTGGCTTTTGCATTTGTTTGATGTCTAAAGTGTTTCTGTTGCACGATGCCTTCGAGCACTTTAATTTGCCTTATGTTGAAATGTGCTCCATAAATATAATTGCCTTTCATTAAAGTGTTTAAAACGTATAAAAACGCCTGAAGAGCTGTATCCCCCTTAATTAATAAAAACACCAGTTACAAAGGGCGGTTCACTTAAAAACATTTAATTCACACAGAGAATGAAATTAACAGCTGAACATTTGTGATTATCCTGCAGAACAAAACGTGTAAGTGTAACGTTCACCACAGAGAGCGCTTTGTGCAGTAATCCAAAATCAAATGGGAAAATCGAATTGGCTTTTTGTTGAGGGAACCGTGGGGGATGCTTACTTCCGATTAAACAATAGTAATACATCCTCCCTTCACCACTCTATTCACACATCAATTCCTCTTATTGTGTTGCACCATAAATACACCTAAGCAAATTCCTTGCATGTGTCGGGAAAAAATCAGATTCCTGCGAAAAACAATTATAACACATCTGTCTTCGCAACTCTCCCCGGTTGGGTAACGTGTTTTTCGACTAACATTTGGCAGCATGGCACGGTGCCACCTCCGTGTTCCCGTAAACACTCTGGACCCTATAGCGCTGCCAAAATGTCACTGGCCTTGTGGTCAGCTTCCACCACAACGCTGAATAAAACCTGCAGCAGATCAGCAGCTGCACACAGAATAGACTTTATAAGGGACGTGGCAAAGTGGAGGCACAACACCCAACGCTGCCAGGAACCGTTGTTTTTCCTCTGTTTATTCATATTCCCATGGATACTGAGGAAGGCAGGGAATTAAAATACCATGGCAATTATCTGACATTATGATGGAGACCCTCAGAGTGGTGATTTCAGTCTTTACGTATAGGGTATGTTTTTGTTAGCAAAAGCAGCAATACTTAGACGCAGTGGTGGATTTTCACATTGAACATTTACTCGAGTACTTTATTTAGGTACTATTTTGACATCATTTACTTGAGTATGTACATTTTCTACAGCTACTCCAGTACAGAAGCAAATAATGTTCTCTTTACTCCACTACATTTATTTAAAGTGGATTGATTGCTATGACATTTTGTACAGACATGCAAGAAGGTTTTTACTGTAGCAGTAGCCTTCGTGTGAGACATTGACAGAATAGTGTAGCGTATATATAGTCTTTATATGTAGTGCACAGCTATAGGGACCAATAACTTAGGAAAGGATACGTCTTCATTATATTACCGCTGCCCTTGGCAATATCTGTGTGACATACAGTATAACAGCTGTTCTGCGCCATAAAATCCATGCTGACAAAAAACGACTTTCCGCTGTTTCCAAGCAAAGTCAAATCCTTTCATCGTTCTGAAGTAAAAAAACTGACTGTTGAACTGCATTGTGGTTCCGTCGCTTCGCGTTGCTCGCTTCAAAAGTCGAGCAATGTTCAACTTTTGAAGCTTCGACGGAAGCGTCAGCCAATCGAATCGTATGACAGTACAAGCTCTAGCCGATCAAACCGCGTGCTTGTGTGTCCGGGGCGGGAGATGCATGTGATTGGTTGGTCGAGTTTTTCATGTCCACCGGCAAGCTTCAACGCACGCCGCCGTGTGGACGCTGCGTAAGAGACTTGTAACCTCAGCCGTGTCACAGACCCTTGCTCTCTTCTCTATGAGAAAAAGAGGGGGATAACGGGCGCATGTTGGGCATCGTCATGGTTTCATGCACTTTGCTGTCCGTGGTCATGTTAACGGGCGGCGGGTCTCCTTTATGAGGTCCATCCTGCTCAGTGTCCCTGAAACTCTCCCCCAGGAGCCGTGAGGTACCAGCATGAGCTCCAGGGGGGCAGCCTCACCACCCTATTACGTTTCCTTAACCTCAACAAAACATATCATGGAGTTAGAGAGGTCTTATCAAGCTACTTGTGGGTTTCCCTCTCCTGTAGTGTGTTATTTTTAGTGCATGTAAATGGTCTGCAAAGGCTACAATCACTCCACACCTGGGTGTTATTTAGGTTTTTAGTGCATGTAAACGGTCTGCACTATGTAACCCTCACGCTCTTATATTGGCTAGCGCTCAAACACATTGTACGTGATAGGCTAAGGGGCGGGACATCTCTAAGTTGTTGACCAGTCACAACAGAGCCGGCCAGCTAACCAATCAGAGCAGACTGTGCTCTGGTTTCAGACAGAGGGTGAAAAGAGGTGCTGCAGCAAAGTAGAGACACTACATACGGATATACACCTGCACACCAGCAGGAGAGGACTCTTTAAAGTAGAGACACTCCATACTGATATACACCTGAACATCAGCAGGAGAGCACTCTTTAAAGTAGAGACACTACATACTGATATACACCTGAACATCAGCAGGAGAGGACTCTTTAAAGTAGAGACACTCCATACTGATATACACCTGAACATCAGCAGGAGAGGACTCTTTAAAGTAGAGACACTACATACTGATATACACCTGAACATCAGCAGGAGAGGACTCTTTAAAGTAGAGACACTACATACTGATATACACCTGAACATCAGCAGGAGAGGACTCTTTAAAGTAGAGACACTACATACTGATATACACCTGAACATCAGCAGGAGAGGACTCTTTAAAGTAGAGACACTACATACTGATATACACCTGAACATCAGCAGGAGAGGACTCTTTAAAGTAGAGACTCTACATACTGATATACACCTGAACATCAGCAGGAGAGGACTCTTTAAAGTAGAGACACTACATACTGATATACACCTGAACATCAGCAGGAGAGGACTCTTTAAAGTAGAGACACTACATACTGATATACACCTGAACATCAGCAGGAGAGGACTCTTTAAAGTAGAGACCCTACATACTGATATACACCTGAACATCAGCAGGAGAGGACTCTTTAAAGTAGAGACACTACATACTGATATACACCTGAACATCAGCAGGAGAGGACTCTTTAAAGTAGAGACACTACATACTGATATACACCTGAACATCAGCAGGAGAGGACTCTTTAAAGTAGAGACACTACATACTGATATACACCTGAACATCAGCAGGAGAGGACTCTTTAAAGTAGAGACACTACATACTGATATACACCTGAACATCAGCAGGAGAGGACTCTTTAAAGTAGAGACACTACATACTGATATACACCTGAACATCAGCAGGAGAGGGCCCTGGTCCAGTGTTTCCTAAGCTAAAGGACATAATAAAGGAAGTGAGGAAGTTCCTTGAGAATTCAAACCGCTCAGAGACTAATTTCTCTCAGTTGGGATCCTTCCTAAACAAAGAAGACATTCAACCGTAACCTGCTCGTCTGACAGTAAGGGTCACGGATGCCAGAGCCAGAGGTTGACATGTTTGGGCTTCGTTCAACCCGTGTTTCGCTCCTTCGGCTCCCCTCCTCCTCTCTTGGCTCGTGCTCCGTTGGTCTGCCTGCAGTGCGGGAACATGTAATCATGGTAATGAATGCAGAATGTGCTCTTAATGACGGCGCCCAATTCAGAGTTGTAAGTTAAAAAGCCAGAGAGCCTGTAGCGCAAGAGGACATTTAGCGAAGCAGAGGGGGAGGCGGGGGTGAGGGTGCTGTGGCATGAGAGAACAATTAGCTATACATAAGTGTGTGTGTGTGTGTGTGTGTGTGTGTGTGTGTGTGTGTGTGTGTGTGTGTGTGTGTGTGTGTGTGTGTGTGTGTGTGTGTGTGTGTGTGTGTGTGTTCTGTCTCAGGGGAGGAGGGCAAGTAGAGGCAGGGATGCGAGATAGGAGACATTTAATCGGCACATTTTGAAAATGGCAAAATAAATAGAGTTGTATTGATGACGTTTTTATGTAGACCAACTTGGAAGTTAGCATCGCAAGGGTTCCATCGAGAGAAAGCCAATGGGAATTTTCAATTTTCCATAGAACGAAAATAACAAAATCTTCACTGGATTTTCAGGGGATCTCCCACCATTATGCCAAGCCAACCCATCGTAATGTCCGCCTCAAAAAGAGTGGTGCAATTATGAGGTTTACTTTTGTAGGTCGACCCAAAAGTTAGCATCACAAGGGTTTCTTAGACAAAAAGCCAATGGGATTTCTCCATGTGATTTTGGATTATTGCAGAAAATAATCTCTCTGGCAAACACACGTTTATATACTTACATGTTTTGTTCAGCAGGATACCCTTGTGATTTTTGAAGCGTAAATGCAATCTCCAGAAATAAAAAGCTAATGTTAGGCTATAAAGGAACTACAGCATGGTCACATGACTTCACGTCACCACCGCTAAGCTAAAGGTGGCTAATGTTTGGCTATAAAGGAACTACAGCATGGTCACATGACTTCATCTCACCACCGCTAAGCTAAAGGCGGCTAATGTTTGGCTATAAAGGAACTACAGCACAGTCACATGACTTCACCTCACCACCGCTAAGCTAAAGGCGGCTAATGTTTGGCTATAAAGGAACTACTGCACGGTCACATGACTTCACATCACCACCGCTAAGCTAAAGGCGGCTAATGTTTGGCTATAAATTAACTACGGCACGGTCACATGACTTCACCTCACCACCGCTAAGCTAAAGGCGGCTAATGTTTGGCTATAAAGGAACTACAGCACGGTCACATGACTTCACCTCACCACCGCTAAGCTAAAGGCGGCTAATGTTTGGCTATAAATTAACTACGGCACGGTCACATGACTTCACCTCACCACCGCTAAGCTAAAGGCGGCTAATGTTTGGCTATAAAGGAACTACAGCACGGTCACATGACTTCACCTCACCACCGCTAAGCTAAAGGCGGCTAATGTTTGGCTATAAATTAACTACAGCACGGTCACATGACTTCACCTCACCACCGCTAAGCTAAAGGTGGCTAATGTTTGGCTATAAATTAACTACAGTACGGTCACATGACTTCACCTCACCACCGCTAAGCTAAAAGCGGCTAATGTTTGGCTATAAAGGAACTACAGTACGGTCACATGACTTCACGTCACCACCGCTAAGCTAAAGGCGGCTAATGTTTGGCTATAAAGGAACTACAGTACGGTCACATGACTTAACCTCACCACCGCTAAGCTAAAGGCGGCTAATGTTTGGCTATAAATTAACTACAGCACGGTCACATGACTTCACCTCACCACCGCTAAGCTAAAGGTGGCTAATGTTTGGCTATAAATTAACTACAGTACGGTCACATGACTTCACCTCACCACCGCTAAGCTAAAAGCGGCTAATGTTTGGCTATAAAGGAACTACAGTACGGTCACATGACTTCACGTCACCACCGCTAAGCTAAAGGCGGCTAATGTTTGGCTATAAAGGAACTACAGTACGGTCACATGACTTAACCTCACCACGCTAAGCTAAAGGCGGCTAATGTTTGGCTATAAAGGAATTACAGCACGGTCACATGACTTCACGTCACCGCCGCTAAGCTAAAGTTGGCTAATGTTGGGCAATAAAGGAACTACAGCACGGTCACATGACTTCACATCACCACCGCTAAGCTAAAGGCGGCTAATGTTGGGTTATAAAGGAAATACAGCACGGTCACATGACTTCACATCACCACTTCTAAGCTAAAGGTAGCTAATGTTGGGCTATAAAGGAACTACAGCACGGTCACATGACTTCACGTCACCACCGCTAAGCTAAAGGCGGCTAATGTTTGGCTATAAGGGAACTACAGTACGGTCACATGACTTCCCCTCACCATGCTAAGCTAAAGGCGGCTAATGTTTGGCTATAAAGGAACTACAGCACGGTCACATGACTTCACGTCACCACCGCTAAGCTAAAGGCGGCTAATGTTGGACTATAAAGGAACTACAGCACGGTCACATGACTTCACGTCACCACCACTAAGCTAAAGTTAGCTAATGTTGGGCTATAAAGGAACTACAGCACGGTCACATGACTTCACCTCACCACCGCTAAGCTAAAGGTGGCTAATGTTTGGCTATAAAGGAACTACAGCACGGTCACATGACTTCACGTCACCACCGCTAAGCTAAAGGCGGCTAATGTTGGGCTATAAAGGAACTACAGCACGGTCACATGACTTCACGTCACCACCGCTAAGCTAAAGTTAGCTAATGTTGGGCTATAAAGGAACTACAGCACGGTCACATGACTTCCCCTCACCACCGCTAAGCTAAAGGCGGCTAATATTGGGCTATAAAGGAACTACAGCACGGTCACATGACTTCACGTCACCACCGCTAAGCTAAAGGAGGCTAATGTTGGCCGTGATGGCATTTAGTCGTCTCATTTAGACACTTGTTAGAACGTAGAACACAACTTTACAGTCTATTTTCAGCGTGGGTTAACCACAGATCTTATTTCAGGCAAACAACCAAAATATATTGACTTCCAGAAAAGGGAACTGGAAGTGGCAAAAGGCTAACTCCTTCCTAGGTTTTAGGTTTCACCACTTTATACTGCATGTTTTCTTCTCTCCACTAAAAGTCTGCACATTTGATCCCAGTGTCGGCTGCCAAGCTACTTCGACATTTCCATTGAGTGGGTTTCCTCAGTTATGGTTTGGCTCAGTCTCTCAGCCTTAGCAGTGCGTTTCCTTTTCTGGTTTCTTTATCTGCCACATGGTGAAAACATGACTTTATCAAAGCAACATGCCTCAAGAGAATTCATGATCAGGGACTTTTAGCATCATAAAAATCATAGTTTCCCGTCTTTGGGAGATTCTTGCCAACACAGGCCAATGTGAAAGCATCTGCAACCCATCTCCAATTCTGTATCAGAGATCTGAGTGTAAACAATCACAGATGCTCTGAGAAACTCCTCTTTTCCTCTCCGCCTGTCTGCAGTCTGTTTCTTAATGTGCTGAGTCTCATCCTCAGTGTCTGCTCCACTTCCTGGTTTCCCACCGAGTCTGAATCCAAATAAATCCAGGGGGAACTTTGAAGGGCAGGAGGTCATAGTGGAGGTACCAGGGAATCCCTTCAGGCCAAGCCCACAGGAAGTGAGCTGGCACATTTTCATAAGGGGCCAAATATTACATACTGATATACACCTGAACATCAGCAGGAGAGGACTCTTTAAAGTAGAGACACTACATACTGATATACACCTGAACATCAGCAGGAGAGGACTCTTTAAAGTAGAGACACTACATACTGATATACACCTGAACATCAGCAGGAGAGGACTCTTTAAAGTAGAGACACTACATACTGATATACACCTGAACATCAGCAGGAGAGGACTCTTTAAAGTAGAGACACTACATACTGATATACACCTGAACATCAGCAGGAGAGGACTCTTTAAAGTAGAGACACTACATACTGATATACACCTGAACATCAGCAGGAGAGGACTCTTTAAAGTAGAGACACTACACACTGATATACACCTGAACATCAGCAGGAGAGGACTCTTTAAAGTAGAGACACTACATACTGATATACACCTGAACATCAGCAGGAGAGGACTCTTTAAAGTAGAGACACTACATACTGATATACACCTGCATTATTATGCGCTTAAGCCCGCCACAGTTTATCCACCGTGTAGTACCTGGGGCGGCCCTGTAGGTAGATCTTTTGGGCGTGGTCATTTTAAAAGTAGCTCCCAAGCTGAACAAGTATGGGCACCCCTGCACTAAATACTGCCACCTGAACACCAGCAGGAGAGGACTCTTTAAGTTAATTACTTCTACTCAAGCATGATTTTGGATGTCGGGCTTTTAGATGAGTACTTCGACCTAACATGTAATCCTGCGACTGAAACCCAGTGGGACTTTCTGAGGTTAGAGATGGGTCAGAGGAAAAGGTGCAGAGCCAGCATGTTCAGGGGGCAAACACTCACATGCAAGTATTTCTGTCAACATAAAAAGACCACAGCTTCTCTGGATTCGTCTGCGTCTGCAACTCTTGCTAAGCCCCGGGGAGACTTTTGCGTGATCCTGAAACTGAGCGCCATTCCCAACGAATGGAAACAGGCCTGGACACGGACGCCCTCGGGTGAATCAGTGTAAACATATATTTTTTTTAAAACATCCAACTCCCACATATCTCATCCCCGACACTCACAGTCTTACTCACATGTGTACATTTGCTGTGAACACACACACACACACACGCACACACACACACACACACACACACACACACACACACACACACACACACACACACACACACACACACACACACACACACACACACACACACACACACACATTCTAGTGCCTTAAATAGAAATGTCCAATCTGCAGAATGAGTAGCTTTTTGATACTTTAACTATATTTTGATGATAATACTTTTCTACTTTTACTTGAGTAACATTTTGGTTGCAGGACTTTTACTGTAACGGAGTATTCCTACACTACGAGATCTGAGTACTTCTACTTTCCCTCAAGGACAAGATCTGAGTACTTCTACTTTCCCTCAAGGACAAGATCTGAGTACTTCTACTTTCCCTCAAGGACAAGATCTGAGTACTTCTACTTTCCCTCAAGTACAATATCTGAGTACTTCTACTTTCCCTCAAGGACAAGATCTGAGTACTTCTACTTTCCCTCAAGGACAAGATCTGAGTACTTCTACTTTTACTCAAGTACAATATCTGAGTACTTCTACTTTCCCTCAAGTACAAGATCTGAGTACTTCTACTTTCCCTCAAGTACAATATCTGAGTACTTCTACTTTCCCTCAAGTACAAGATCTGAGTACTTCTACTTTCCCTCAAGTACAAGATCTGAGTACTTTTACTTTTACTCAAGTACAAGATCTGAGTACTTCTACTTTCCCTCAAGTACAATATCTGAGTACTTCTACTTTCCCTCAAGTACAAGATCTGAGTACTTTTACTTTTACTCAAGTACAAGATCTGAGTACTTCTACTTTCCCTCAAGGACAAGATCTGAGTACTTCTACTTTCCCTCAAGGACAAGATCTGAGTACTTCTACTTTCCCTCAAGGACAAGATCTGAGTACTTCTACTTTTACTCAAGTACAAGATCTGAGTACTTCTACTTTCCCTCAAGTACAAGATCTGAGTACTTCTACTTTCCCTCAAGGACAAGATCTGAGTACTTCTACTGTTACTCAAGTACAAGATCTGAGTACTTCTACTTTCCCTCAAGTACAAGATCTGAGTACTTCTACTTTCCCTCAAGGACAAGATCTGAGTACTTCTACTTTCCCTCAAGTACAAGATCTGAGTACTTCTACTTTCCCTCAAGGACAAGATCTGAGTACTTCTACTTTTACTCAAGGACAAGATCTGAGTACTTCTACTTTTACTCAAGGACAAGATCTGAGTACTTCTACTTTTACTCAAGTACAATATCTGAGTACTTCTACTTTTACTCAAGTACAAGATCTGAGTACTTCTACTTTTACTCAAGTACAAGATCTGAGTACTTCTACTTTTACTCAAGTACAAGATCTGAGTACTTCTACTTTTACTCAAGACAAGATCTGAGTACTTCTACTTTCCCTCAAGGACAAGATCTGAGTACTTCTACTTTTACTCAAGGACAAGATCTGAGTACTTCTACTTTTCTCAAGGACAAGATCTGAGTACTTCTACTTTCCCTCAAGGACAAGATCTGAGTACTTCTACTTTTACTCAAGTACAAGATATGAGTACTTCTACTTTCCCTCAAGTACAAGATCTGAGTACTTCTACTTTCCCTCAAGTACAAGATCTGAGTACTTCTACTTTCCCTCAAGTACAAGATCTGAGTACTTCTACTTTTACTCAAGTACAAGATCTGAGTACTTCTACTTTCCCTCAAGGACAAGATCTGAGTACTTCTACTTTTACTCAAGGACAAGATCTGAGTACTTCTACTTTTACTCAAGGACAAGATCTGAGTACTTCTACTTTTACTCAAGTACAATATCTGAGTACTTCTACTTTTACTCAAGTACAAGATCTGAGTACTTCTACTTTTACTCAAGTACAAGATCTGAGTACTTCTACTTTTACTCAAGTACAATATCTGAGTACTTCTACTTTTACTCAAGGACAAGATCTGAGTACTTCTACTTTTTCTCAAGGACAAGATCTGAGTACTTCTACTTTCCCTCAAGGACAAGATCTGAGTACTTCTACTTTTACTCAAGTACACAATATGAGTACTTCTACTTTCCCTCAAGTACAAGATCTGAGTACTTCTACTTTCCCTCAAGTACAAGATCTGAGTACTTCTACTTTCCCTCAAGTACAAGATCTGAGTACTTCTACTTTTACTCAAGTACAGGATCTGAGTACTTCTCCTTTCCCTCAAGGACAAGATCTGAGTACTTCTACTTTCCCTCAAGTACAATATCTTAGTACTTCTACTTTCCCTCAAGGACAAGATCTTAGTACTTCTACTTTTACTCAAGTACACAATATGAGTACTTCTACTTTCCCTCAAGTACAAGATCTGAGTACTTCTACTTTCCCTCAAGTACAAGATCTGAGTACTTCTACTTTCCCTCAAGTACACAACCTGAGTACTTCTCCCACCTCTGCTGACGGTGGCTGTTTCCTCTGGGAGATGGTCCCGTGCCGAATAGATGCCGATGTTAGCGTTTAGTGTGCAGGGTGGAGGCAGCAGAGACAACCACAGGCATCACAATTAGCATTTTGCGGTCTGCAAATTACCTCACATTTAATGGAGTTTACCTTAAGTAGTGCGTTAAGGAAGCTCGGCTCCAAACATAGACTGACGACGGGCAATTTGAGAGTCTTGCTTGGTCACAAATTACTCTTTAACTGTTTGCACGGCAGAGTTGTTTACAAGTCTTGCAAAACAGAAAGCTTGGAGGACGTCACCAATGTGAGATAAAACAGAGAATGTTTAAAGCAACAGCTTGACTTTCTGAGGAAAGATGACGGCGGCACTTTAAAACACAACGTGCCAAAACACAAGCAAATGAAGAAAGAGCTTCACCCACTTGAGGACACATGAAACGCTGCGAGAAGTTAAGGACACTCTCTTAACTTAAGTGTTTGTGAGTATATCTGAAATGACTAGCTTAGCTACATTAGCTAGCTAGCTTGCAGCCCCTGCAGCGATAGAGAGGCGAAGTCCCGCCCATCTACTTCCGACCCATGGGCATACGTGCCAACCCTCCCGCATTTCATCTCCCGATTTCCGACAGATCAGATTTACACACGACTGTTTCCACTCGGACTTTATTACAGCTACACCATTGTTTGGTTTCCATGGTAACGCGTCTCTTTAGTAGCGTGCGCAACTAGATAGTCACAGAAAAACAGAACACGAATGGACAACTCGAGCCTCTGCTCACTCCCTTCCTGGTCCAGCCCACACATCTGCTCCACCAAGAGGAAGGTGCTACGGGCCGCAAGGCATCGCACTCAGAACTACGATAACCATGTTAATGTTAATCTAACAGCTCCGTTGATCCACTAGCACCCCCCCCCCGCGGTGGTTTTGAAATGCTCCCAGCTGTGTGCGTCACTCTTTAGTGTCCCCTGGTCTCTCAGCTGTGTGCGTCACTCTTTAGTGTCCCTGGTCTCCCAGCTGTGTGCGTCACTCTTTAGTGTCCCCTGGTCTCCCAGCTGTGTGCGTCACTCTTTAGTGTCCCCTGGTCTCTCAGCTGTGTGCGTCACCTTTTAGTGTCCCCTGGTCTCCCAGCTGTGTGCATCACCTTTTAGTGTCCCCTGGTCTCCCAGCTGTGTGCGTCACTCTTTAGTGTCCCCTGGTCTCCCAGCTGTGTGCGTCACTCTTTAGTGTCCCCTGGTCTCTCAGCTGTGTGCGTCACCTTTTAGTGTCCCCTGGTCTCCCAGCTGTGTGCGTCACTCTTTAATGTCCCCTGGTCTCCCAGCTGTGTGCGTCACTCTTTAGTGTCCCCTGGTCTCTCAGCTGTGTGCGTCACTTTTTAGTGTCCCCTGGTCTCCCAGCTGTGTGCGTCACTCTTTAGTGTCCCCTGGTCTCTCAGCTGTGTGCGTCACTTTTTAGTGTCCCCTGGTCTCCCTGCTGTGTGCGTCACTTTTTAGTGTCCCCTGGTCTCCCAGCTGTGTGCGTCACTCTTTAGTGTCCCCTGGTCTCCCAGCTGTGTGCGTCACTCTTTAGTGTCCCCTGGTCTCTCAGCTGTGTGCGTCACCTTTTAGTGTCCCCTGGTCTCCCAGCTGTGTGCGTCACTCTTTAATGTCCCCTGGTCTCCCAGCTGTGTGCGTCACTCTTTAGTGTCCCCTGGTCTCTCAGCTGTGTGCGTCACATTTTAGTGTCCCCTGGTCTCTCAGCTGTGTGCGTCACTCTTTAGTGTCCCCTGGTCTCCAGCTGTGTGCGTCACTCTTTAGTGTCCCCTGGTCTCCCAGCTGTGTGCGTCACTCTTTAGTGTCCCCTGGTCTCTCAGCTGTGTGCGTCACCTTTTAGTGTCCCCTGGTCTCCCAGCTGTGTGCGTCACTCTTTAGTGTCCCCTGGTCTCCCAGCTGTGTGCGTCACTCTTTAATGTCCCCTGGTCTCCCAGCTGTGTGCGTCACTCTTTAGTGTCCCCTGGTCTCCCAGCTGTGTGCGTCACTCTTTAGTGTCCCCTGGTCTCTCAGCTGTGTGCGTCACCTTTTAGTGTCCCCTGGTCTCCCAGCTGTGTGCGTCACCTTTTAGTGTCCCCTGGTCTCTCAGCTGTGTGCGTCACTCTTTAGTGTCCCCTGGTCTCTCAGCTGTGTGCGTCACCTTTTAGTGTCCCCTGGTCTCTCAGCTGTGTGCGTCACCTTTTTAGTGTCCCCTGGTCTCTCAGCTGTGTGCGTCACCTTTTAGTGTCCCCTGGTCTCTGTTGTGTTCTGAGATTCGTGCAGCTGTTAGTAAACGCTGAGCACGTGTCGTCAGGTTTGTGAAGATGTGTGTTTTGGCACATTTGTGTTTTTTTTATCTGCATCCTTTCTGAAACTGCAGCGTGTTTCTCCTGAAGCAAATGTTTTGGACCGCTGTCGAGAGTTTGACAAACAGCTATCAAAACACAGGAAATCAATAACTTGCGTATCATCAGCAGCTTCAGATAGTTCCCCCTGAAGAACGAACAACATGTCCGCCCTTCACGCCTCACTCTGAGAGTTTAGTCATCTTCACAGCGCCTGTCAAACAGTTCACTGCCGTGTCTTTCCTCTCCGCCGCGTCTCTTATCGCCTCTACCCCGAGAGAAGGACACGTTGCTGGATTTCTGCAGAGCGGTGTGTTTTTACTATGTATGTAATCATTGACTTTTTACATCCAGTATAAATACAATTAAATAAATAAACATACTTATTGTATTCCTGGAATCTGTTTATTTGTATTGCCCAATTCATAAAATAAAATATAATAATACAATTTGTATTATTATTCAACATAAACAATTCAAATTCATATAAATAATAATCAAATATATATATGATAATAGTATTAATAATAAATAATAAAAAATAATTATTAATAAGAATAAGAATACATAATAATAATAATAAACAATAATAATATATAATAATAAATAAATAATAAGAATAATAGTCCATCCATCTTCTCCCGCGTATCCGTGGTCGGGTCTCGGGGGTATCAGTTCCAGCAGAGAGCCCCAAACGTTCCTTTCCCCTCATCAACCAGCTCTGACTGGGGGGTCCCAAGGCGCTCCCAGGCCAGCGAAGAGATATAGTCCCTCCACCTGGTCCTAGGTCTACCCCTCGGTCTCCTCCCAGCTGGACGTGCCTGGAACACCTCCCTAGGGAGGCGCCCAGGTGGCATCCTAACTAGGTGCCCGAACCACCTCAACTGGCTCCTTTCGACGCGAAGGAGGAGCGGCTCAACTCCGAGTCCCTCCCTGATGACCGAACCTCTCACCTTATCCCTAAGGGAGACGCCAGCCACCCTGCGGAGGAAAACCCATCTCGGCCGCTTGTATCCGCGATCTCGTTCTTTGGGTCATGACCCATCCTTCATGACCGTAGGTGAGGGGAGGAACGAACACGGCCCGGTAGACAGAGAGCTTTGCCTTCCGGCTCAGCTCCCTTTTCCGTCACAACGGTGCGGTAAAGCGACTGCAGTACCGCTCCCGCTGCTCCGACTCTCCGGCCCATCTCACGCTCCATTGTTCCCTCACTCGAGAACAAGACCCCGAGATACTTGAACTCCTTCACTTGGGGTAAGGACTCATTCCCTACTTGGAGTGGACAGTCCCATCGGTTTCCCTGCTGAGAACCATGGCCTCAGATTTGGAGGTGCTGATCCTCATCCCAGCCGCTTCACACTCGGTTGCGAACCGATCCAGTGAGTGCTGAAGGTCGCAGACCGATGAAGCCATCAGAACCACATCATCTGCAGAAAGCAGTGGTGCAATCCTTAGTCCACCGAACTGCAGACCCCCCCCCCACGACTACGCCTCGAAATCCGATCCATGTATATTACAAACAGGATTGGTGACAAAGCGCAGCCCTGGCGGAGGCCAACCCTCACCGGAAATGGGTCCGACTTCCTGCCGAGGACCCGGACACAGCTCTCGCTTTGGGAGTACAGAGATTGGATGGCCCTGAGTAGAGACCCCTCTCACCCCATACTCCCGCAGCACCTCCCACAGTAACTCCCTGGGAACCCGGTCATACGCCTTCTCCAAGTCTACAAAACACATGTAGACCAGATAAGCGTACTCCCAGGCCCCCTCCAGGATCCTTGCGAGAGTAAAAAGCTGATCCGTCGTTCCACGTCCAGGACGGAATCCGGATTGTTCCTCCTCAATCTGAGGTTCGACAATCGGCCTGACCCTCATCAGACCACAGCTCCCCGCCGCGGCTTCGGCAATAGAGGCTTTGAACACCGACCACTCTGGTTCAATGTCCCCAACCTCCACAGGAATGCCCTGAAAAGCTCCGCCGGAGGTGTGAGTTGAAGGCCTCCTGAACTTGGGCCTCCTCCAGACGTTCCCAGTTCACCCGAACTACACGTTTGGGCTTACCAGGTCTATCCAGAGGCTTCCCCCGCCACTCGACCCAACTCACCACCAGATGGTGATCAGTTGACAACTCCGCCCCTCTCTTTACCCGAGTGTCCAAAACATACGGCCTCAGGTCCGATGATACGATAACGAAATCGATCATGGACCTTCTGCCTAGGGTGCTCTGGTACCACGTACACTTATGAGCATCCTTATGTTCGAACATGGTGTTTGTTATGGCCAATCCATGACCAGCACAGAAGTCCAGTAACAAACCACCACTCCGGTTCAGATCAGGGGGGCCGTTCCTCCCAATCACGCCCCTCCAAGTGTCTCCATCATTGCCCACATGTGCGTTGAAGTCTCCCAGCAAGACTAAAGAGTCCCCCTTCAGGAGCCCCAGACAGGACTCTTTCCAGGGTCTCCAAGAAGGCCGTATACTCTGAACTGCTGTTGGGTGCATAAGCACACAAAACAGTCAGAGTTTCCCCCCCATAACCCGCAGGCGTAGGGAGGCGACCCTCTCGTACACTGGGGTAAACTCCAACAACGAAGCACCTAACCGGGGACTTGTGAGTATCCCCACACCCGCCCGGCGCCTCACACCGTGAGCAACTCCGGAGAAGAATAGAGTCCAACCCCTATCCAGAAGTAAGGTTCTAGAGCCGACGCTGTGCGTAGAGGTGAGCCCAACCAGATCCAACTGGTACCGCTCCACCTCCCGCACAAGCTCCGGCTCCTTCCCCCCCAGAGAGGTGAGGCTCCACGTCCCCAAAGCCAGCTTCTGTCGCCCGGGTCTGGTCCGTCGAGACCCTCCGCTTTCACTGCCACCCTTCTGGCAGCGCGCCCGACCCCATCGCTGTTTCCCGTAGGTGGGTGGGGCCCGCGGGACGGAGAAGCGGAGGAGTTGCCCACGTTGCCTTTTCGGGTCGTGGCAAGCCCGGCCACCAGACGCTCGCCGACGAGTCCTCCTTCTGGGCCTGGCTCCAGAAGGCGACCCCGGGCTTCCTCCGGGCCGGGTATCCTCACGTCCTGTGTCGTCTTTCATGAGGTCTTTTGAACCAATCTTAGTCTGGCCCCTTTGCCATGGAGACCCTACCAGGAACACAAGGTTCCAGACAACACGGCAGGTTCATCAGGGCACACAAACCTCTCTACCACGGTAAGGTGCTGGTTCTTCAGAGAGGAAGAACAATAGTAATACATAATAATAATATAATAATGATAATAATAATAAATAATATAAATAATAATATAATAATGATAATAATAAAATGAAACAAAACAGCCAAAATAATATATAAACTCATTTATAAATAAATAAATTACAACAAATATATGTATATGTATTTATTAGAAGTCCAATTGAGATTAAAGATACATGGAGAGCGTCCAGGACCAGAGAGGCAGCGTGACAGAAACAAACCAGAATCAGATGCTCCACCATGTAACGTTTTCTGATGAAAAAGAATGCATGTATTTGTGGAACTGAAAGTAATCCAGCGTTGTGTTCTCCACCTGAGAGAAAGGAGAGTTTGATGTTTCCTGTAGTTTTTGAAGCTCAGTCTTTTAATGGGGCTTCAGCTCGATGTTTCGCTGCAGAGCAGGGAGACAGAAATAGAGACACATCGCCCGGCGGCTGCAGCCTCGCATCCATAATGACCCTGAGACTGAAGAGCAGAGCAGGTGGAAGTGTAGGTGGTCTCCCCCCAGCACTCTCTAACACACACACACACACACACACACACACACACACACACACACACACACACACACACACACACACACACACACACACACACACACACACACACACACACACACACACACACACACACACACTGCTGATAGATGTTCTTCACTTCCCTCCCTCTTTCTGTAACGCTCACTCATAGATGCACAATTTCACTGTTTCCTTTCAAACCCTCACAGTGTTTTAGCGTACAAACCCCTGCACACACACACACACACACACACACACACACACACACACACACACACGCACGCACGCACGCACGCACACACACACACACACAGATTATTAGCTAATACACAAATAAAATTAAATAAACATGCACATTTAGTTATAGGTTATCCGGCAGCAGAATATCTAAAGTCTCTAGGATAGGGAAAAACCCCAAAAGCATAAAAGGCCCACTTAAAGCATATCATCTAAAGGCGCGTTTCCTCTGCAGGCCTCGCTCCGTATAGTTAGGCCTTATTAGGCCCGGCTCACTTTATGCTGCGTTTCCATTACAGTTTAGGAACTGGGGTAGTTACTATAGTAACGCAGTGTAGGCGGAGCCGTGACGTCATCTTCAATGAGAGCCCCAGAAAACAACACAGCCGTTAGCCGTTAGTACTGAGAGCTCAGAGCTCCTCATATCTGTTCAGAAACTAGACACAAGGTAAACAAGTACAAACCACAGACTGCCTGTGTCATGGCGAATACAGTCGCTGGTTTATTTATGTCTGTATAGGCCGTTGTTGTGAGTGTGGACGCTCGGAGCATATACAGCGTTAGCTTAGCCAAGCTCCATTCAGGAAACACGCATTTTAAAGGGTTGTTCGCCTGCCGTCTGTCTGCAGACTTGTCAAAGCATTAATTCATGGTTTTTACTAACCGGTATCAGTGAGTTGTTACTTCGGCATCATTTTGAAACGTGTATTATAATTAAATCACGGTCAAATATGTTCATCTTGTTGTAGTTGTAGCCCCCTTGCCAGTGATTCTCTCTCTAGTTTAGCATACTCAGCCCGACTCAGCCCGG
>CM070443.1:34455577-34465577 GCA_036324595.1 Champsocephalus gunnari | reverse complement strand
TCAGAGCTAACCTGTACTGGAGAGCATGTGTGTGAAGAAGCAGGAAGTAGAAAGGAACTCAGCTTGTGGTGTAACCGGCAAGAGAGAAAGCCTTTGAGCTCCAGACTGTTTCAGAGCCTTGATGATCCATGATATGGCGTTTCATCACGGCAGCGTTTAGTTTAGACCCTCAAATACAAATCTTAAAGGTCCAAAATAAATGTTTCAATAAGACAAAGGTCCGTTTCTTACGGTCATTCAAACTTTTAAACAATTGCAGCAAGATTCTTAACACGAGGTTACAAAACAAAAATAATCTGTATGCAGCCGTTTTCATTGTTGTTGTGTCTGTGCTCGACCCTCAGAGTCGCAGTGTAAGAGCTGATATGAATAAAGGCAGCAGCCCTCGTTCATTCAGCATTCCCGTTAGTGCTTTATAAATGTCTTCCCCCTTGTGTGTCCACTGAGGTTCGTCAGGCCCAACACATCTTCAACAAACTCCCCCTTTGCCTCATCATAAAAACTCACCAGCAACTGAGCAGTGTCAGTGTGTCAGTGGACTCACCCACAGCTCAGGAAATGCACTGTGCGTTTTGTATTCCATCACAAAGCTGATGAATCAAATCACCAGCCAGTCTTTATGTTCTTCTGGTTGCTGTGGAATCTGAGAGGGGCGTTTGCTTGATCTGACCTGTTATTTCCTCTTTGTGTTTGCCTTCAACATGGTCTCCATCACTTCAGTCATGCATTCTTTATACTTCAGTTATGATCCAGTGGAAAGTCCTTACCTACTGGCCTAGTTAAATCAAAGTGGTTACTATCTGTTGGCTGGGCAGTGTAGTTTTACACACCGTCTTATTTGACTTTCTCAGGACTTAAAACTGTTTTTTGGGGGCAGACCCCCTCAAAGAAAAAATATATATTTACACACGTAAGGTCATCATCTTAACAGTTGTGTATGCTCATCCGTGAGCAGAGCATCAAGTTGTCTATTACAGCTGAATGTGGCGATTACCATCGATCAACACGTATTCAGATCAACAGCTTCAGTGCGTTTTGATTCCATGCTGAGTGCAGCCGCACTGACCGTCTCTTCTCTGTCAGACCGCACCTCATTCCTTCAGTGCTTGGGTCCGGATGCTTCTCGTTTTGCGCCGTCCCGTTCAAATGAAATCGCCGCCAATCATATGTCCACGCTCGCGCCAGGGACCGGGGGAGGGGATAACATGACGTGCATCTTGTGCTGCATTCACTTGCACTCGGACATTAGAGACTTTCTCTCATAAATGTCCGATGAGCAGAAACTTTTCTTTTAAAACAAAGCTGCCAACTGGGGGGGGCAGCTGGGGGTGGCAGCTGGGGGGGCAAGCTATTTTAGGGTGTCAGTGCCCCCCCCCCGTAGGTGAAACGAGGCTACTAGCCAGTACAGATGGACTGGATGAGCTATTAACTCTCGCGTGACTCAGACAGCTTGAAAGAGACGAGACACACATTTTTCCCACCCACATTCTGCGAAGACCCGCCCTGCTGTGCCTCTGATTCGCAGATTGTCGGGGAAAACGCTGAATGTGATTGGACCAATGCGTTGACACACAGACAGTGGAGCAGGACATGCAGAGCGCCGTTTGCAGTCTATGGACATAGCGGAGAATTTTGACTCGTTGCGTTGTGGCGATGTCTCGCAGATAACACAGATAATACAGATAACAGATAAACAGAGAAAGTATAATTTGCTCAGAGTCCAGAGACGGTTGTGGTTCGGAGCCCGGACTTTGAGGATGCCTGGTTTAGACGGTAGCTGCCGGGTCCCGCATGAGCTCAGACCCCTCCTTCTTCTTGTCTTAAAGCGTTTATACCCCACATCAGCACTTTTGAAACAGGAAGTGAAACAGAGGGGTATGAGGCATGGCTAGAATGATCTGTTTGGTATTTTGAGCAAAACACTTCATAGACATGTTTGCTATATATTCTTATATATCTGAGAGCTGTGCTGTTGCCTACACATAGCATGATGGGTGACCTCTAACTTCCGGGTCAGCCTATACAAGCACGTCACTACTTTTAACAACACAACTTTACATTAATTGTGGTTCGGTAAAGACACACTAACATAATATATAGATGGCACCAATCAGCAGCTAAAACCCTGCTGTATTTTAACGCTTTTGAGATTTTATTTTGTGTTTTTATTGCACATTTTCATGTTTGTATACATATATATGTTTTTATTTTATTACATTTTCTGTGGCACTATTCTACCTTAACTTAATATGTTTATATAAATATGTTTATTTTATATTCTTATTGCACATATTGACTTGTTTTGTATATATATATTTTTTTTTCACATTATATCTGTGATTTATTTTAATATTCTTTTATTCATTCAACACATTTCTTTATTGCACATTTTAACTTTCACTTTTGATGAGTAAATTTTTAATTGTATTTCTAATGTTTATTTTAACATTGATGATATATTTAAATAGTATTTTTACATAAAAATAATATATTTTTACTTGAACTTCTGATTTATATACAATATTCTAATTCTAATTTATTTTACCTTGTCATTTTTTTGATTCTAAAATATATCAACTGTCTTGAAACCCAATTTCCCTCCGGATAAATAAAGCATTTTGAAGATTGATTTCTCACCGACTGGTTCACTCAGACGGGGATGTTATCTAGACGCCTGTCACTCGCTTGCAGTGAGAAAAGAAGATGAATTTAATCTAAACTCTTTTAGCATTAATTAAATACTCTCTCGTTTATTTTGTATTTAATTCTTTCTGCTCATCTCGCCGTGGTTCTCCGATCTGACCCCTGCTGCTTCCTTCCTTACAGACGGGACTTCCTGTGCTGGGTTTTCACACAGGATGTTGAGGAGGCAGAGAGGATCTTCAAATTCTGATCGCATCCTGTGTGTGTGTGTGTGTGGTGTGTGTACGTGTGTGTGTGTGTGTGTGTGTGTGTGGTGTGTGTGTGTGTGGTGTGTGACATGTGTTACTTAATTCTGTGGAAGAGGATGTTTCTGAGGTGAGAACTGATTGTGCCTGTGATGGTGAGCGGCGTCAGAAAGACACACAGCTGTAAAGATTATTAACGTCTCATTTTTCCACCGGCCATTTTCCAACTCCTACCGGTTTAACACGAATGAGGTGTGATTTATTTTGTGGGTGTTTTTTTATATCTGACATTTTTCTGATGCAATGATTTTGACGTTTTCAACATAACACTTTTTTCACATTTATCAGAGAAATAAGCCGATTAGTTTCAGGCTCTTTAGGGTTCGGTGTCTTCTGATATTTCAAAGCCTTTGTTGGGGACGTATATACGATAGAGTGGTGCCGGTATGAGTCCTAAAACCCCAAAATAAGTCAGACCAATTCCAGGGTCCCTTCGTCTGGAGGTCAGTGTTTTGGTTGAATTTCTTTAGGGTTAAAAGTCTGAAATAGGGTCTGTGGTAAAGTCAAGCTGAAGAGATTTTACAGTTTTGTTCTACGACATAAAATATGTCAGTAAATACCCCACTGGTGGATTTTAAACAGCGATTGCGAACAAGTGTCAACAACTGAGAAGTGATGAAGTCATGTGACCGTGCTGTAGTTCCTTTATAGCCCAACATTAGCCACCTTTAGCTTAGCGGTGGTGACGTGAAGTCATGTGACCGTGCTGTAGTTCCTTTATAGCCCAACATTAGCCACCTTTAGCTTAGCGGTGGTGACGTGAAGTCATGTGACCGTGCTGTAGTTCCTTTATAGCCCAACATTAGCCGCCTTTAGCTTAGCGGTGGTGACGTGAAGTCATATGACCGTGCTGTAGTTCCTTTATAGCCCAACATTAGCCGCCTTTAGCTTAGCGGTGGTGACGTGAAGTCATGTGACCGTGCTGTAGTTCCTTTATAGCCCAACATTAGCCTCCTTTAGCTTAGCAGTGGTGACGTGAAGTCATGTGACCGTGCTGTAGTTCCTTTATAGCCCAACATTAGCCGCCTTTAGCTTAGCGGTGGTGACGTGAAGTCATGTGACCGTGCTGTAGTTCCTTTATAGCCCAACATTAGCCACCTTTAGCTTAGCGGTGGTGACGTGAAGTCATGTGACCGTGCTGTAGTTCCTTTATAGCCCAACATTAGCCACCTTTAGCTTAGCGGTGGTGACGTGAAGTCATGTGACCGTGCTGTAGTTCCTTTATAGCCCAACATTAGCCACCTTTAGCTTAGCGGTGGTGACGTGAAGTAAGTCATGTGACCGTGCTGTAGTTCCTTTATAGCCCAACATTAGCCGCCTTTAGCTTAGCGGTGGTGACGTGAAGTCATGTGACCGTGCTGTAGTTCCTTTATAGCCCAACATTAGCCACCTTTAGCTTAGTGGTGGTGACGTGAAGTCATGTGACCGTGCTGTAGTTCCTTTATATCCCAACATTAGCCACCTTTAGCTTAGCGGTGGTGGCGTGAAGTCATGTGACCGTGCTGTAGTTCCTTTATAGCCCAACATTAGCCGCCTTTAGCTTAGCGGTGGTGACGTGAAGTCATGTGACCGTGCTGTAGTTCCTTTATAGCCCAACATTAGCCTCCTTTAGCTTAGCGGTGGTGACGTGAAGTCATGTGACCGTGCTGTAGTTCCTTTATAGCCCAACATTAGCCACCTTTAGCTTAGCGGTGGTGACGTGAAGTCATGTGACCGTGCTGTAGTTAATTTATAGCCTTACGTTAGCTTTTTACTTCAAAAATAATAAAGTGGTGTTAATATAATAATTCACTGCATTCCATTTCGCTGTAAATTATTGCTTTATTTTATTGCTATATCTATATTTTATTACAGTGTCCTTAAAGATTTTTTGTTTTATATTTTATGCATGCACCATGACATCAAGTCAAATTCCTCGTATGTGTGAAACCCGTTTATGATTCTGATTCTGATGTGTGGACATTATCTTGATGAACAAAACGTGTAAGTATCGGCTTTTCGTCGAGGGAACCAAGGAGATGCTAGCTTCCACGTCAGCCTATAAAAGTACGTCATCACCTCACTACTTTTAACAACACACTTTTACATTAAATCTGGTTCGGTAGAGAAACACTAACATTATATTTGACTTGAGCAGAGAGAGAAACCCAACGAAAGACGGCCGACCGGATGGAAGCAAGGCCTCGTCTGTCAGCGTGCCAGAATAACAGAAAAACAAAAATAGGAAGAACGGCATGAAGAGAAAGGAAGAGTGGGAGTCATTGGGTCAGACAGAACACAAAGCTCAGACTGGAGCACTTCAGTTTCCATTTAAGTTTCCTTTCGTTTTCTACAAGTGCCATTGTTACACGTCTGAAACTCCACAGACAATCGGTCGAAACAGGACAAAGGTCAGGTTTTTCTTCTTCCGCGGAGTCAGAGTTGCTCTGAGGATGATTCCAGAGGGTTTTACAAGAATGCCTACTTTCATGTATCCCTGTTTGTTTGAGCGTTTCTGTGTGTGTGTGTGTTTTGCTTGGGGAAAACGTGCGTGGGTGTACTCTCAAGCCCTAGGAAGAGCATTTGCGTCGTAAATGCTCTGTTTAAAACAATCAATATCCACTCCGGTGTGTACGCGGTAAAAGAGCATGGAGTGTGTGTTTGCACTTGCGTGAGCGTGTGTGTGGGCTGCGGGTTCACCCTCTGATCGTCTCCTTGGCAGCCGCTGTGATGAAGTGCTCTCTGGGTGTTGAAGAGGCCTCCCAGAACCAGAAGAAACACACACACACACACACACACTCCAAACTCTTTATCCGAGCTGACAGCCTCTTTTTATTCTCCAGCGTCGGGTTGCAGCGGCGTAGCCTCGATGCATCGCTGCAACTTCGTGCCATGTTTTGATGCACATGCACACACACACACACACACACACACACACACACACACACACACACAACACACACACACACACACACACACACACACACACACACACACACACACACACACACACACACACACCATGTATACATCACTTTAGGGGACATTACATTGACTTACATGCTTTTCCTGGAGACTTATCGTAACCTTAACCATAACCAACACATGCCTAACCCTAACCCTAACCCTAACCCTTACCCTTAACCTAACCCTTAACCCTAACCCTTAACCCTAACCCTAACCCTACCCTAACCCTTACCCTTACCCTTAACCTAACCCTTAACCCTTAACCTAACCCTTACCCTAATCCTAACCCTAACCAAGTCTTCACCCTAACATTAATCATTCCCCTTATGGGGACCTCCAATTTGTCCCCATAAGCGAAGCCAGTCCCCACACGTGACTATGTAAACAGATTTAGGTCCCCACAAGTATAGTAATGCTAGACCACACACACACACACACACACACACATCACACACACACAATTATGCACACACAAAGGATTACTAATTTGAATCTTGCATGTGATAAAATACATTACTCTCGAAATGGTTCTTCTGCGTTATGAATACTTCTACTTTTGGTACTCTAAGTATATTTTGATGCTACTATTTTTTTCCACTTGTACTTAAGATATATTTTCGAATGCCAGACTATTACTTGTAACAGAGTATTTCTAAACTGCGGTTATTATTACTTTAAGTAAAAGATTTGAGTACTTCTTCCACCACTTCAACTTTGTGCCTTGTTTTGACACACACACACACACACACACACACACACACACACACACACACACACACCACACACACACAAGAAGCTCGCCTTCCCTCATGTTTGATGTGGTCTTTGGAGAGCCGTGTTTAAAAGTAATTCTTCTGCAGCTTTGAAGTCTCTGTGTTTCCCCACTCTCTTTCTGCTTTTATCTTCTGACGGCAGCGAGCTGGGAGGGAAGCGGGCCGAGGTGGAACCAGATACCCGCCCCACATACGCTGCTCACCATGTGCTGTACCTGTGAACTTGAGCAGTTTCTCGAGTAGCAGCTATTGTTTCCCGTTGGGCACCCCCCCCCCTCCCCCCCGTGACTCTTGCCAAAACACTGTTTCGACAAAGGTCTCCTCTTTAAAGAAACGCCTCGGGGGCTGAGTCTTGATGTCATATCTGGCATTTATCAAACACCATTTGCGAGGCTCAACCACGTCTGGTATGCTTAGACAAATATGCAGAGTGTCAGTTTGACTTCTTGCTCAACAAAGACACTTCAAAGCACTCATCTGTAGCTAAAGACTCTGCACTCACTCACTATCTGTCACCAGGGCAACGCAGGAGGGGAACGTGGAACGTGCAAGAACGAACGCTGACGTGCCGTTTTTTGCAGACATTAAAATACAGTCGTTGCAACACTGACTGTTTCCATTGAATTATGATCGTTGTGCCAAAGCCCAGCTGGATGAAAACAGCTGCAGAAACTGAATGCGTTTATTTATTGCTTCTCGACAAAGCGGTTTTCATGCATCGCGCTTCATTATGCAAATCGGTGTAATTAAACCCTGCTCTAAAACACGGCGGCGCAGTAATTACAGATGAGCCGTTGCACTCGCGGGAACTCTGATATCTAATTAGCTCTGCGTGACCTGCACTGACCTTCCTCTCGCAGGTCGGCGCTGCCCACGTCGATGTTTACAGAGGCCGTGCCGCACATGATTAATTACGCGTGCGATCTGCTCTAATGCAACGGGACAATGTCTGTGCAGCTCGTGGAACATTATGCACAGCACATGTGGCAGGCTGGAAAACAGGCCGCTTTATCAGAACTGCTCTTCTAATGAGAGGAGAAAAGTCTAACCGCTGTCCTGTAATTAGCCTCCGGTTACAGAACAGCGTTTTTTCCAACCCAGGTGGAGTCCTGTGATTTCTAATACATGCACGAGGAGAACATGGCAAGGGGTAAACAGACTAGTAGACTGTAGGTTGAGGCATGCAGGGTTTAAACCCCATTAGTGATCGTCAGTCATAGTTTGACAACCATGACGACGCACATTAACCCGGCAAGCTCTGGTTGTCTCCGAATGGTAAAGATGGGCATGGGGCTTTAGTCATGCGTGGCATTAAAATGTGCAATCTGTAATGCCTGGCCACAGGCTTCACAATAAAAAAGGGGCAGTGTAGAGTATTCTCTGTTATTGCATGTAGTCGCTATTGTCCTTCTTCATACGCCGTACCTGAATGTAACGGCCCGTCCACACGGCAGCGTGCATTGAAGGTTCACGCAGCTTCCCATTCACTTTGAATGCTTTGCCGAACTGCATTGTGGTTCCGTTGCGTCGCTTTGAAAGTTGAAAAAAGTTCAACGGAAGCGTCAGCCAATCAAATCATATGCCAGTACAAGCTCTAGCCAATCAAACCGCCTGCTTTTGTGTCCAGATTGCCCACCGGCAAGCTTCAACGCACGCTGCCGTGTGGACGTACCGTAACGGCCCGTCCACACTACAGCTTCAAAAAAAGCTTGGAGCTGGGCGTGTCTGAAGCTCGACCAACAACCAATCACATGAATCTCCCGCCCCTGACACACAAGCAGCGGTTTGATTGGCTAGAGCTTGTACTGGCATTTGATGATTCGATTGGCTGACGCTCCACCGAAGCTTCAAAAGTTGAACATGGCTCAACTTTTGCAGCCTGACACGCCAGGAAAGCTCCGCTCTGCTTCCCACAATGCAGTTCGGCGAAAAGTGACGTCACTCCCATTCAAAGTGAATGGGCAGACGCGTTGGAAACCGTTTTTGAAGCTGTCGAAGCTGTAGTGTGGACGGGCCGTAAGGGTTCACGGAGGTTGAAGCCGCCCACTCTTGGCTGTTTTCTAGTGATGTTGATACGATGCCATGCGCATGTAATGTTGCATCCTCATTATAATGGATATTAAACCAAGTTGCAAGTTAACCGTGGACTCGTTGTGAACATCAAACAGGCAATATTTCACTTCTATAACTGAGTGCCTTAAATACACAGTTATCAGTTAATTGTAACAACAACTACTAACTAAAAGGAAGGCAAGAATTAGTGATGTGACGTTCGCGAACGATCCGATTCTTTGGTACGAACGAAGGGAACCGAGTCCTACTCGGTGAGAGCCGTTCGTTGTATCGTCGGTTCCCTGCCTGCCATACACCCACTCGCCTTCACGGGAACTTTCCTGAATGCAGATGTTCCGTAGATGATGGCATAACGCGTGCTGCTTGAGTAGCAGTTTGCCTGAGAGATGGAGCAAGTTATACGTTTTCTGTGAGTAAAAGTAGATTTCTGGCAAAACAGTCACTCATTATCCTGGTGGTTATTTCGCAGATAAACCTATTAGCCCCGCCCCCGTCTCTTTTGAACGGCTCTCGGAAAGGAACGGAGCCATAAGATCCGGCTGCTTTCAAAGAGCCGTAACTCCCATCACGAGCAAGAATACACAACATTCGACCAAACCGCTGAGGTTTTAGATAAAACATGGCTTCTCATAATCTTCACTTGTGACGCTGGCGAGCTAGCTAACTTAGCGCAGCCACATGAAACCATACATCAACACCGTCTGGAAGTTTTTCTGTCATGGTTTGTGTTCTTGTCCATATCATATTCTATTTACATGTAGACTTTTTGCACTACTTTTTATTTTGTATTTTATTATATATGTTGGAAGGCTTAGGTCAGAATCATTTCATTGTCATTTCTACACTTCTGTAACTTTTGTGCATATGACAATAAAACCTTTGAATCGAATAATTTGTACTAAGGCTTAATTTAGCTAAATAGCTAACGTTACATGCTAATGAGTTTAGCATCCCTCTCTCACCTGCCGAGAGCTATCGCTATCAGTGCAAACTCACGCTAATATTTACTTTTTATATCACTTTGCCGCCTAACGTGATTTCTTTGCCGGGAGCAGGCGGTTAGCACCTTGAAAGAAGTTGGTTGCCAAAAGCCTCAGTCATCTCTATGTTTACCGTGCTACTAACCTGGGGGTGTATCTTAATGACCACGCCTCAATGCAGCTCTACGTGCTTTTGTGATGGACTGAGGGCAGTCCCTCACTATTGCCTCTTGGCAGTGGCGGCGCCAGAGTATTTGTGTTGGGTAATCTGTGGTAGGGC
>CM070443.1:34443077-34450577 GCA_036324595.1 Champsocephalus gunnari | reverse complement strand
CTTTCAGACGTAGTTAAATATGAAGTTATTACTATCCGATAATAATTCAATGCAGAGGCAATAATGTCATATAATACATTAGTTTATATATATATTAAATATGTATGTATTTTGATATAGTCTTAAAGTTACAACCGGCCCTTTGAGTGCAACCATAATGCGAATGTGGCCCGTGATGAAATTGAGTTTGACACCCCTGCTGTAGGCCAATAAAATGTCTTGAATCTTGAATTTACTCAAGTAGATATTTGAGTGCTTCACAATATAAAATATCACGAGGGACCAGAAATACACAGAAACATAATTGGACATTAGATGAAGTACATTTAGCCGACTTCTACTTAAGTAACATTTTGAATCCAGGACTTTCATTTGTATTTTCAGACCGAGTTAGTTCTACTTTTACTGAAGTAAACCGTCTTTCTTCCACCACTGTTAGACATTCACCGTGCTCCTGCAAAGGCTGACTGTGGGAATTAGTTTCACGCGGGCTGACACGGCGTTACGAAGTGGGATCGTCTGCTTTTCTGGATCAACATTAAAGAACTGCTCTGGGCTTTAACTCGGCGCTGTCATGCAATACAGAGCTACGAGCTAATTTTAAGGCCATCTGTCTTTGATCTTGTGCCGAGAAAACAAACAGGAATCTACCAAGAGCTGCCCACTTTAAAGCCTTTCATGCAGGGTTGAGTATACACACACACGCACACACACACACACACACACACACACACACACACACACACACGCAAACAATAGCTGTGTGTAAGCAGATAGTACAGTATGGAATGTCGAACACAATACTTGATATCCCCGTGTCATGTGTGGCGTTTAACTGCATGAAATATAGTTTAACAAAAGGCCTTCTGTTATATTTCTATCCGTCTGTTATCTTTGCCTCGGGAGTTTAACACAAAGCAGAGTTTCCAGAAAGACTGGCACACGGCTCCTGGATTTCCCCCGTCTTTTCCTCGCCAATAGCCTTTTCTTTTTTGGCGTGTGTATTTTTCCGTCTTTCCCCTTCAAAAGGCAGCCGACCATACTCTCATTTTCGCTCTGCTTGTCCTGGGCAGTGCCCCGATGCCTTCACAATAGATTTAGGAGAAAGGGCCCTGAGAGCAGCAGCCCTCGTGGCAGGGTGCCAGGTGCAATACACTCTCACGGTGCCTTCAGTGAGAGGTACACTGCCGCTCCGAGGCACGAGCCGTTTGTTGCGGGGTTGTACGAGTGAAAAGCCCGACTATATAATGCAATAGCACCACGATTTACAGCATCACAACCAGACGCCAGGACTGATTGTCCGACAGTCACGCAGCTTCGGAAACCCCCTCCTCCCACAGCCTTCTGTTGTTGGATTCACACCAACAACGTGATGCTATGGGACAGATGTGCAGAGGTGAGAAAGTCGACTGGGTCTCTTGCTCTGTGTTTTTCCATCTGTAACAGAACTGTTTCTGTCCCTTTCCATGTAAACAACTAAGTGGTCCATGGACACCTCCAACATGTGAAATACTTCTCTGCCAGCGTAACCACGTCATGCCACAGGAAACACGGGGGCTCGGAGCTAATTGCTAACGCTAGTGGATTTACCATGTTTATGATCCTTCGTACGCTTGATAGCATGCTAATATGGTTGAGGAGGCTGTGACTCAGTGGGTTAGTGCGCTGATGTTCGGATCAGAGGAGCACTGGTTAAATCCCCACTGAAGTCAGCAGACACTTCACCCTAATTTGCTCCAGTGAGATTGCCCAAGATATTGATTGTCGCGTCTAACACGTGACAATGTGATGTAATGTAATGTAATATGTGCACTTAGTACACGTGAGGCTGATTTGGTTTGAAGTTATTTGTTCATAAACCCAAGTATTTACCTGAATAAAGGTTTACCTGATAGTGATGGTTCTTACATTTCGACCTGCAGGGGACATAAATGTTTGAACCGAATTCCAGGTCAATTTATCCAATTAGAAATGTCAAACTATATTCAAATATTCAAGAGATCCCCTGAGTTAATAGTATACCATCTTATTTTAGGGGGTTAGCACGCTAATATTAAATGATTAGCACTAACACTTCAATGGAGGCTGAATGGGTCGTTACAGGTATTTGTAGGTATTTGACTTAAATGGAAAAATACGTTGAGGAAAAGTCTAGAAAATCGTGGCAACCAGGCATCAGCTTTTGGTTGCCAGAATTGAAAATACGGTTGCCATTGTATTCACCTTATATTTTAAATAATTAAGATACTATACAGTTATACATCAACTTAATAATGAAAATGTGACGCAAAAGAATTTTCAAATGCTTTACAATAAGTAATTAACACACTTATTTCTAACTTAAGTGGTAGTAAACTTGTCCACCCTCAATTGCTGGTATGACAAATACCAGTAGTGCAGCTGCTGTCCTGTTCTTCACAGATCCCTCACAGATGAATTGAACAAGTCACTAGTTTCGTCGTCATCCGTTGTCTCCCTTTCAAATTTGGGTTTTCTTGACCTTTGTGCTGCTGACCCCCACCGTAGATCCACTCGCCCTTCAGCATTGAAGTCTTGGATTGGCCAGACAAATACATTTCTAATGTTAACCATTCACAGTTAAAAATTAGATATTAATTATTAATGCTGTAAATTACCTTTAATATGTCTAACTATATTTAACATGTGTTACCTTTTTATAGAAGTGATTATATTTCTATGCCAATATTTTCCTATGGTAAAGTTTCGTATTGCACTTTTATTTTGGTAGTAATAAGATCGGGACTCTTATTTTGAAGGAACTTTTACCAGAAGTGAATGCACAACGGAGCAGAATGTACATTCTATTCTAAGGACAAACATAATCAAACACAAATGTTATTGCTGATTGATTTATTCACGAACAAACCAGCTAATGGTGGCGCTTAGAGGAAGAATCAGGTGATCACCAGCAGAGTTGGGTGTAACGCGTTACAAAGTAACGCGTTACTGTAATTATATTACTTTGTCTGTAACGGAGTAGTGTAACGCGCTACTTTTATAATTCAGTAATCACACTACAGTTACTAACATTGCACCGACACGCGTTACTTCGTTACTTTCTAAAATCAGTCATAATCAAACCTCAACAAACACCTGCAAAGAACACATGCTAAGGTTAAGCTAACGCACATAGCTGTTGTTTATTTATTACACACGTAGTCTGTTCTTCTTCTCTGTTTTCCGGTTGTTGCCTGTTTTGAATGACGAATACACACTACCGCCGCCTGCTGGTAAGGAGAGTTATTGCCACTCACGCATGCACAGTTCGTACGTGCTCGGCTGCGGTGTGCTCTAGTCTGGCTCCAGTGCAACACATGGCCAACACGCAGGAGAACACGCTGACGCAACAGCGTGAGCAGAGATAGACTGCGCAACATATACAGATAGCAGGAGACAGAGGACAGCCATGGTCAGATAGGAAAACATTCAGGAGCTATCTGGATCAGTCTTATGCGACAATGGAAACTGAACTAAACAGAACATTTTAAACTTTAGCAGTCTGCGTGATCTGCCTGCAGGGAGGGGCGGGCCGGCCCTGGGAGTAAAGTAACGAGTAAAGTAACGAGTAAAGTAACAAATTACTTTATGTAGAGAGTAACGAAGTAGTGTAATATATTAATTTTTTTTAAAGTAATATGTAATGTGTAATATATTACTTTTTTTTAGTAACGACCCCATCTCTGATCACCAGTCAGTGGGATTCATCATCTGGGGACCATGCATGCCTGTACCACATTTATGCAATCTATGCAATAGTTTCTGATATTTAAATCAGACCAACCTGACATTCCCATTACTGCTACCGTGCACACATCGTCTCAACACCCTTCCCAACGGCAGTGTAATGCCCACAGATCGCTATCTTGTTTATGTATCTGTGGTGTTGAGGTGATGTAACCCAGAGCCTGAGGCAGCTTGTGATTACCTGGAATGATTTTCTTTTGCGAAAGACACCACGAGTGCTCAGAAGGCGAGTCATCGAGTTAAGCGTTGTACGTACGTCATTGACGGTGTTGCTCAATCGTCTCGCAAACCACAAATCGGGGAAGCTGTGACTTCACGGGCAAGTTTAGAGAGGTGGAAGAGACACTGTGAAAGTAAGAAGAACTTCGCATTTCCCTTCAAGATATCGAGTAACCATAGAAACCTTAAGTGAGTCATTAGATGTTTTTTCCATCTGCAGAAGGTGGTGTGTATACATGTAGGTTTGAACGTACGTTGATCAAATGCACACTCAAGGGTCCTTGAGCAACTGATGAGCTGCTGTGATGCAAGACAAGTGTCAGACTTGATCTGACCGTTAAAGTATTATCGTATCGTATTGATAAAGTGTGTGTGCAGACTTAAAGGCAGCTGAATGAATTCAATAGGCAGGGCAAGTTTATTTATATAGCACCTTTCAACACAAGGCAATTCAAAGTGCTTTACAAAAAATGAAAGACATTCAGCATTACAAAAGAAAAGCTAATAAATTAAACATTAAAAAATACAGTGATAAAAGTTACAGTGCAGTTTAAGATATGAATAGTTCAATTAAAAGCAGCGACAAACAGAAAAGTCTTCTTGCTGGATTTGAAAGTAGTCAGAGTTGCAGCGGACCTGCAGGTTTCTGGGAGTTTGTTCCAGATGTTTGGAGCGTAATAACTGAACGCTGCTTCTCCATGTTTAGTTCTGACTCTGGGGGCAGAGAGCTGACCAGTCCCTGAAGACCTGAGAGATCTGGATGGTTCATAGTTTAGCAGGAGGTCAGACATGTATTTTGGGCCTAAACCATTCAGTGCTTTATAAACCAGCAGCAGTATTTAGAAATCTATTCTTTGACACACAGGAAGCCAGTGTGAAGACTTCAGAGCAGGAGTGATGTGATCCACTTCCTTAGTGTCAGTGAGGACTCGAGCAGCGGCGTTCTGAATCAGCTGCAGCTTCCTAATAGATGTTTTAGTGAGACCTGTGAAGACGCCATTGCAGTAGTCCAGTCTACTGAAGATAAAGGCATGGACACGTTTCTCCAGATCCTGCTGTGACATTAGTCTTTTAATCCTAGATATGTTCTTTAGGTGATAGTAGGCTGATTCAGTAACTGTTTTAATGTGACTGTTGAAACTCAGGTCAGAGTCCATGACTACACCTAGATTTCTGGCTTTATCTGTTGGTTTGAACATTGCACACTGAAGCTCAGCACTAACTTTTATACGTTCTGCCTTGGCTCCAAAAACCATTACCTCAGTTTTATCTTTGTTTAATTGTAGAAAGTTCTGACACATCCAGTCATTGATTTGTTCAATGCACTTACTCAGTGTTTGAATTGGAGCATAGTCTCCTGGTGAAATTGTTATGTAAATTTGTGTGTCATCTGCATAGCTATGGTAACTTATTTTGTTGTTCTTCATTATCTGAGCCAGTGGTAGCAGGTAGATGTTAAAGAGAAGAGGCCCCAAGATGGAGCCTTGAGGAACCCCACATGTCATATTTGTCAACTCAGATGTGTATTTACCTATAGAAACAAAGTTGTTTCTGTCCTTTAAGTAGAATTCAAACCAATTTAGAATTGTTTCCAAAAGTCCCACCCAGTTTTCCAGTTGGTCTGGTAATATGCTGTGGTCAACAGTGTCAAACGCAGCACTGAGATCTAATAATACTAACACTGAAGTTCTGCCACTGTCTGTGTTTAAGTGGATGTCATTGAAGACCTTTACAAGAGCAGTCTCAGTGCTGTGGTTTGGACGAAAGCCTGACTGGAACACATCGAAACAGTTATTTAAATGCAAGAAATTACTCAACTGTTGAAAAACAACTTTTTCAATGATCTTACCTAGAAATGGGAGGTTTGATATGGGCAATAGAGAGTCCCGCCCATCTACTTCCGGTCCATGGGACCTTATTTCTGAAAAAGTATGGATTGAAGTCAATGGAGACAGAAAACGTATCTTTCGATCCCGTTTGAATTGTGCCACGAGTTACACATATGATGTTTGTCAATTTAAAAAATAATTTCCATGTCAAAAAAGTCAGTTTGTCGGAAAACTGTTGAAATATAAGACTATGAGAAATACGCAACTAGAAAGACTACAAATCCCGCATGCTGGCTCTCACGAACCGACTAACTCCCCTTGTATTGTACAAGTCTATCTAAACTGAAAGTATTATTTTGGAGTCAAATCCTTAATGGTTATGAACAGGACCTGTAAAATCCCATTTGTTGTTATTTCTTGTAATTGTAAAATGTATTTATTTCTGATTGTTTTGTAAAAAAACTAAAAGCAAACAAATTAACAAGACAAACATGTCGCTGATGACGATGACCTAATGTTTTATTTAGAAGAAAAATATATGCTAGAGGGGGTCGGGGTCGGGGTCGGGTTGTTTTTTTAAGCTTCTTCTTGCCCCTGTTGAACATGACAGAGACTATTTGAGAATTATTGTTGTTTTTTTGTTATAATTATTAATTTGAGTGAGAAAAGAAAATATATATATTATTGTTGTTGTATGTTTTTGTTTCTGACATGTTCAATAAATTGACTTAAAAAAAAGAAATGCACAGCTCTCAACGTGCTCAGACTTGCAGTGATTTTCACCTCGTTTAATACTTTCCGCCTCGTTCTGAGAGAAAGGAGTGAGATGTTGCAACGTGACGGCCGTCTGGGTGTGTGGTGCGAGGCGGGAGATGTAGTTCATTGAGCGGTTCAGTTTTACACACATTTTTATTTTCTTGACTTGCAAAATGATCTTTTGAATTGACAAACATCATGTGTGTAATTCGTGGCACAATTCAAACGGGATCGAGAGATAATCTTTCTCTCTCCATCGACTTCAATACGTACTTTTTCTGAAATAAGGTCCCATGGAGGAAAGGGAGTGACTTCGCCTCTCTACGTACTTCATGAATAAATGACTCGAGTTAGTTTACTACATGGATGTGTAAGTAATTTCTCTTGACCAAACAATCTTGGTTAAAAACAAAGAAGTGATGACAACCCACTTTAGCATCTTGAGCGCACCACCTCTCATACCTCCTCAACACGTAGAGGTCACGGGTGAATCGGACCATAACATTTGGTATTTTGGTCTAAAAAATTACGAATTAAGCTAAAAATAATTCCAAAAGGAAGTGATCTCTTTCTTTTTATAGACGCCTACGTACATTTGAACACAAGGTCAGCTGAAACTGAGTTAGATGTCACGCACACAAGGACGAAACCTTTAGCCGGCATTCTGACAAAACCCACCCCTCTGGACCTCCTCCAAGTATGAGCACAACCCTAAAGGTCCCCTATTACAGAGAATCCCGTTCTCCATGTCTCTTCTACATCAACATGTGTCCCCTCTTCTTCATGTCTCTTCTACATCAACATGTGTCCCCTCTTCTTCATGTCTCTTCCACATCAATATGTGTCCCCTCTTCTTCATGTCTCTTCTACATCAACATGTGTCCCCTCTTCTCCATGTCTCTTCTACATCAACACGTGTCCCCTCTTCTTC
>CM070443.1:34435577-34440577 GCA_036324595.1 Champsocephalus gunnari | reverse complement strand
ACATTGGATTGTACAATTGTGCAAATATGAAAAAAGTAAATATACAGCCTTGATTTTACGAGAAACTTCTGATACACTTTAAAACCAGTAAGTGTACAACACTTAAAATGGTCTGACAAGCAGGACCAATTCTTCCCCATTAGGGTTGGTTACTCATAGGTGAAACCCCCCTGTCTCTTTCTCTTTCTCTGTGTGTTCAATCACCCGTTTAATGTCTTCGTTCTCCTTTCCGACCCTGGGGACCACACGGATGTCAGACCAGTGTGTGTCATGTCCGACCACCAGAGATGTTAAAAGAAGAAGAACAGCGACGACATGAAAGACAAAGAGGTGAGGAAGAAGAGGAACTCTTCAAAGGCTTCCCAACCATAACAGAAAACTGTAAAAAAATCTGGTTTTCATAATCAAATCAGTGTTATGTTATTTAAATGTTAATATATTGTCCATAAAGTGTTCCATTAGCATTGAATCCAAGCAATTGTTTGAATACTGATCTTGTGTTTTGTATACAATTGTGTTTTTTATCATTATTTATGTAGGCTTTTGATAAATCCAATGGTTTGTTAACCTCTTGCTTCACTGCTTGTTATCTGCCACGTTTGCGTATTTTTAGATAGTGAATGAAAGTCAACCATGCAGAAAGGGTTTCAGTTATTTTGGCGGGAGCATATGAAATCTAGATACGCGCAGGGACAGACCCTCATTTTCATTTTATACATCACTGCTTACTACCCACAAGATAAAAGATTACACGATGATTTCCACAACCCTTGATAGCAGGTATGAAAGGGATGATATGCAGCAGGCTGGTAATCACTGCAAAGGGAACGCCTAAAGGTCAGAGGTGGGAAGTAGTGGAGTACAAATACCTAGTTACTGTACTTATACATTCTTCTGGTATCAGTACTTTACTCCACTACTTATTTTTCTGACGAATTTTTACTTTTACTTCTTACATGTTGAACTCAAATACCTGTACTTTCTACTTCTTACATGTTGAACTCAAATACCTGTACTTTCTACTTCTTACATGTTGAACCCAAATACCTGTACTTTCTACTTCTTACATGTTGAACTCAAATACCTGTACTTTCTACTTCTTACATGTTGAACCCAAATACCTGTACTTTCTACTTCTTACATGTTGAACTCAAATACCTGTACTTTCTACTTCTTACATGTTGAACACAAATACCTGTACTTTCTACTTCTTACATGTTGAACTCAAATACCTGTACTTTCTACTTCTTACATGTTGAACCCAAATACCTGTACTTTCTACTTCTTACATGTTGAACTCAAATACCTGTACTTTCTACTTCTTACATGTTGAACTCAAATACCTGTACTTTCTACTTCTTACATGTTGAACCCAAATACCTGTACTTTCTACTTCTTACATGTTGAACTCAAATACCTGTACTTTCTACTTCTTACATGTTGAACTCAAATACCTGTACTTTCTACTTCTCACATGTTGAACTCAAATACCTGTACTTTCTACTTCTTACATGTTGAACACAAATACCTGTACTTTCTACTTCTTACATGTTGAACTCAAATACCTGTACTTTCTACTTCTTACATGTTGAACTCAAATACCTGTACTTTCTACTTCTTACATGTTGAACTCAAATACCTGTACTTTCTACTTCTTACATGTTGAACTCAAATACCTGTACTTTCTACTTCTACATGTTGAACTCAAATACCTGTACTTTCTACTCTACATGTTGAACTCAAATACCTGTACTTTCTACTTCTTACATGTTGAACTCAAATACCTGTACTTTCTACTTCTTACATGTTGAACTCAAATACCTGTACTTTCTACTTCTTACATGTTGAACTCAAATACCTGTACTTTCTACTTCTTACATGTTGAACTCAAATACCTGTACTTTCTTCTACATGTTGAACTCAAATACCTGTACTTTCATCTACATGTTGAACTCAAATACCTGTACTTTCTACTTCTTACATGTTGAACTCAAATACCTGTACTTTCTACTTCTCACATGTTGAACTCAAATACCTGTACTTTCTACTTCTTACATGTTGAACTCAAATACCTGTACTTTCTACTTCTTACATGTTGAACTCAAATACCTGTACTTTCTACTTCTTACATGTTGAACTCAAATACCTGTACTTTCTACTTCTCACATGTTGAACTCAAATACCTGTACTTTCTACTTCTTACATGTTGAACTCAAATACCTGTACTTTCTACTTCTCTACATGTTGAACTCAAATACCTGTACTTTCTACTTCTTACATGTTGAACTCAAATACCTGTACTTCTACTTCTCACATGATGAACTCAAATACCTGTACTTTCTACTTCTTACATGTTGAACTCAAATACCTGTACTTTCTACTTCTCTCATGTTGAACTCAAATACCTGTACTTTCTACTTCTCTCATTTTCCAAACAGCTGGTTCCTTTAGTCTGAATGTGTGTTGGTGCGTGATCATTATTCTTTAGAGTCCTTGCGTGCCTATTGATTGGAACACGATCCGTGTATCCATCACTTCCTGGTCTTCTCTAAAGAAGAGGGACCAATGGAAACGTTGTCATGTTGCCGTTGGTCAGCATGGAAACATTCATTAGCTAACAATGACATTATTGTTCTATTAATATAAAGGGAGGTCAGGTACTCTTTAAAACAGCTGCTAGCTATGGGTACTTTTTACTGAAGTACACTTCAAAGCCTCTTTACTTTGACTTTCGGAAACAGTTCTAAATTGGTTTGAATCCTACTTAAAGGACAGAAACAACTTACAAATACACATCTGAGTTGACAAATATGACATGTGGGGTTCCTCAAGGCTCCATCTTGGGGCCTCTTCTCTTTAACATCTACATGCTACCACTGGCTCAGATAATGAAGAACAACAAAATAAGTTACCATAGCGATGCAGATGACACACATTTACATAACCATTTCACCGGGAGACTATGCTCCAATTCAAACACTGAGTAAGTGCATTGAACAAATCAATGACTGGATGTGTCAGAACTTTCTCCAATTAAACAAAGACAAAACTGAGGTAATGGTTTTTGGAGCCAAGGCAGAACGTATAAAAGTTAGCACTGAGCTTCAGCCTGCAATGTTCAAAACAACAGATAAAGCCAGAAATCTAGGTGTAGTCATGGACTCTGACCTGAGCTTCAACAGTCACATTAAAACAGTTACTAAATCAGCCTACTATCACCTAAAGAACATATCTAGGATTAAAAGACTAATGTCACAGCAGGATCTGGAGAAACTTGTCCATGCCTTTATCTTCAGTAGACTGGACTACTGCAATGGTGTCTTCACAGGTCTCACTAAAACATCTATTAGAAAGCTGCAGCTGATTCAGAACGCCGCTGCTCGAGTCCTCACTGACACTAAGAAAGTGGATCACATCACTCCTGCTCTGAAGTCTTTACACTGGCTTCCTGTGTGTCAAAGAATAGATTTCTAAATACTGCTGCTGGTTTATAAAGCACTGAATGGTTTAGGCCCAAAATACATGTCTGACCTCCTGCTAAACTATGAACCATCCAGATCTCTCAGGTCTTCAGGGACTGGTCAGCTTTCTGTCCCCAGAGTCAGAACTAAACATGGAGAAGCAGCGTTCAGTTATTATGCTCCAAACATCTGGAACCAACTCCCAGAAACCTGCAGGTCCGCTGCAACTCTGACTACTTTCAAATCCAGCAAGAAGACTTTTATTTTTGTCGCTGCCATTGTGTTCATCAGTAATGTGGAACTTCTGTGTGAACTATTCATATCTTAAACTGCACTGTAACTTTTTATTCATGTACTTTTTATTCATGTATTTTTTCTTTTCATGTTTCTTTTATCATCTTTTCTTTTTAATGACTGTTTTTAAATGCCTGTGTCTGAATGTCTTTCATTTTTGTAAAGCACCTTGAATTGCCTTGTGTTGAAAGGTGCTATATAAATAAACTTGCTTGGCCTTGCCTATTTCTCCCATTCACAATATCTCTTATGAAAAGACAATATTCGATATCGGCTCTACACACCTACACAGATATACTATGAGCTGCGCATGTCTTTGACCAGTTAAAATATAGCATTGCTTTGATTTCTCCTCCTGATGTTAGACAGGAGCTCTCACACCTGTTAGGGATGTATCACTAAACATTCAGTAGTAAACATGTGCCCACAAGTCAGCATAAAAATGATTGGTAACTAGATGACAAGTGAACTACTTATCTCTTTATTCATTAATAATTAACCTAAGTGATGGCAGGCTTGCTCCTGAATACTAATTAAATCAATGATTTGACACAAAAAATGTGGTTTGAACCTGATTTTATTGATTAAAAAGTGTTTGTATAGCTTCCACTAAGACAATAAATGCTGTTTTACTGCCACGAAGTAACGTAACTTAAAATGTAGGTTTTCTGCCCGGGAACTGTCCAAGTCTGTTCACAGTTGCTCAATACTTCCTGTCTGTCTTATTGTGTTGATTTCTCTGCCATATTCAAACCTCTTTCCTACTTTCTAATTCTCTTTTCCTTTTCTGGGGACAGTTCTGTCATCATGAATCCAAAGTTACGTGCCCTCCACGGATATGAAAATAAATATCCAGATATTATTAATCGGCGTTTTCTGATTAGGTAACAAACTGAAAACAAATGGGTTTTTTGTTATTGCCACAGCTGACGTTGTTAAATTGACCGGACTACTTTCTGCGGATTGATATGACTGCACATAGTCCCTTCATCACAGCGTCCTAGAAAAAAAGCGAATTGACCAAATGTTCCAATCAGAATTGAGCAACTAAGCCGGGTAGTAAATAGTTGTACTCATTCATATAAGATAAGATAAGATGGTACTTTATTGATCCCGATTTAGAAGAAAGACAAGGCATTTTACAATAAAACAAAACTAGAAAGAAACAAGAATAGAAAACATTTTGAAATTGAAAATATACATGTAGATATTCACTACACAATAGTCATAGTTCCCTGTGAAGAG
>CM070443.1:34193077-34430577 GCA_036324595.1 Champsocephalus gunnari | reverse complement strand
TCCCCATGAGGGGGATCATTCACTTTAGGGTGAAGACTTGGTTAGGGTTAGTGTTAGGGTTAGGGTAAGAGCATGTGTTGGTTATGGTTAAGGTTAGGATAAGTCTCCAGGAAATGCATGTAAGTCAATGTAATGTCCCCTGAAGTGATGTATACATGGTGTGTGTGTGTGTGTGTGTGTGCGTGCGTGTGCGTGCGTGGTGTGTGTGTGTGCGTGTGTGTGTGTGGTGTGTGTGTGTGGTGGTGTGTGTGTGTGTGTGTCTTTACATATGTATTAGAGACGTGTGTGTGTGTGTGTGTGTGTGTGTGTGTGTGTGTGTGTGCGCGTGCGTGCGTGTGCATGTGTGTGTGTGTCTTTACATATGTATTAGAGACGTGTGTGCGTGTGTGTGTGTGTGTGTGTGGTGTGTGTGTGTGTGTGTGTGTGCGTGCGCGTGCGTGCATGTGTGTGTTGACGAGTTTTGAGGCAGAGATGAAGAGTGAAAGTTAGAAGAAAATATTTTCCACTCAAATATTTCCATTTTTTCCCTTTCAATGTGAGATTTTGTGTAAACAGGGATTTCTGTGTCTGTTTACTTTAATCAAACATTACACGGGAAGAAGAGAGGTGAGGTGACGCGAGGACACCATGCTGCTGTTGTTATGAATACAATGTGTGTTTCTGATTGATGATGAACAAATGCCTCCCGACAACAACTGGCACCTTGACGAATGGATCCTGACAGGGGCCACAGAACCAACCCGGCCTCCGTGTCACATCCCAGCAAGCGAACATGGAGCACACACATGTACCTACACTGAACACAAATATAAACACAACACTTTTGTTTTTGCTCCCATTTCTCATGAGATGAACTCAAAGATCTAAAACATTTTCTATAAACACAAAATAACCATTTCTCTCAAATATTGTTCACAAATCTGAAAGAATGTGTGATAGTGAGCACTTCTCCTTTGCCGAGATAATCCATCCCACCTCACAGGTGTGGCATATCAAGATGCTGATTAGACAGCATGATTATTGCACAGGTGTGCCTTAGGCTGGCCACCATAGAAGGCCACTCTGAAACGTGCAGTTTTGCTTTATTGGGGGGGGTCTGGGGGGGTCCGAAAACCAGGCAGTATCTGGTGTGAGGGGTAGGATTAGGGTTAGGGTAATGTTGTGAATCGAGTGGCCCATGGTGGTGGTGGGGTTATGGTATGGGCAGGCGTATGTAATGGACGATGAACACAAGCCACTCGATTCACAACATTACCCTAACCCCTACCCCTCACACCAGATACTGCCTGGTTTTCGGACCCCCCCCAGAGCCTCAGAATACTGACATCTGCATTTTTTTAAATCTATTTTTCCTTCTAATTTGTTATTATTTACATTGCTTTCAAAATCGTTCTGCGTGACACGAAAAAAAAGGCGAAATGGTGATGGTGAACACGAATCAAAAGATTAATTTTGTGATAAACACGAAATGCCGTGAGACTGTGTTGGGCTTTATGCATCATCACCCTGAGCAACTCTTGCACAACAGAAACAGGCTGACCATCCACCACAGCTGGAGAGAGCGAGAGGAGAGCGAGAGAAGCTCGTCCGAGAGAGCAAACGCTGCCTTATATCAAGAGCTCGATGACATTTCAAACAAGTGTCCTTGTGAAGCAGGCGAGTGCTTCTGCAACTGTTTTGATGACTCGCTGTTAGTCAGCAGCAGCTAGTGTCTTTTCTCCCTCAGGGTTTGGGGCTCAGGATAATATTCTGATTTAGTTGCAAGTTTTACATTTGTTTCCCTATTAAAACAAAACTCCTATACCAACTGTTCCCTCTTAACAGTGGGTGGGTTAAGCATCGTCATCCTGAACAGGCCGAAGTTGATTTGTGCCTTAGTACATTGAGAAACATAATATAGCTGTATCCAAGCCATAAACTCATAGGCCTGCCATCATTAGCATAGCTCGATAGTTAGCTACAAATAGCAAACATGTGTTCTTGCTGGAGAAAGACATCCTGAAATAGAAACGGTTTGATGAGCCTGAATGAAAGGCTTAAGATTTAGCAACACAGCCATACACTTATGGCACATTTCCACAGCAGGGCCTCACTCGGCTTAGTACGGTATGGCTTGGCCTCGTTAGCCCAGGCTCACTTTATGCTGCGTTTCCATAACAGTTTAGTACCTGGGGCGGTAACTATAGTAACGCAGTGTAAGCGGAACCGTGACGTCATCTTCAATGCAAAACACAAAACCAACATCAGCTGTTAGCTGTTAGCACTCAGAGCTCACAGCTCCTCATATCTGTTCAGAAACTAGACACAAGCTAAACAAGTACAAACCACTGACTCTCTGTGTCATGGTGAATACAGTCACTCTGGTTTATTTATGTCTGTATAGGCCGTTGCTGTGAGTGTGGACGGAGCAGCATATACTGCGTTAGCTTAGCCGATCTCCATTCGGAAAACACGTATTTTAAAAGGTTTCGCCTGCCGTCTGTCTGCAGACTAGTCAAAGCATTAATTCATGGTTTTTACTAACCGGTATCAGTGTGTTGTTACTTCGGCATCATTTTGAAACGTGTATTACAATTAAATCACGGTCAAATATGTTCATTTTGTTGTAGCGATTCTCTCACTAGTTTATTATACTCAGCCCGGTAAGAACCTCGATTTTGGAGGGCCAGAAAACTGTGAAAAAGTATCCGCTAGCCGGAACTACGCCGAGTGGAAACACAACCAAAAACGGGCCGGGCACGGCACGCTTAAACCGCGCTGTAGTTGATATGCGCCATTATAGACAGGCAATCATTAGCATATCTGGCTAGTTAGCTTGAAATAGCCAGAATCTCTAGCATGCTAGGTGGAAGAAGACATTCGGAAATAAAAGCACATTTACTCGCCTGAATGAGAGGCTGCAAAGTTTCACATCTCTAGATATCCCTTTGGGTTGAGGGTTTGATTTTTATCCTTCACGTTTTAATGCTATAACAACAACAAAGGCTATGCTCTACCAACTTGTTTATGCTAACAGTATGTGGGTTTATGATCTTCCAGTAAGTTGACTTGCGTTTTTCTCCCATCTTCCCATACATATTCCCAGCCACATGTTTTGTCTGTGTGCATGCACTGCTTTTAATTAACTCTTCACAGACACAAAAAAACGGTCTTACCATCCACCACAGCTGGAGAGAGCGATAGAAGCTCGTCCGCAAGAGCAAACACTGCCGTATATCAAGAGCTCGATGACACTTTAATGGTAACAACTGTCTTTGTGAAGCAGGCGAGTGCTTCTGCGAGTGTTTTGATTAGTCACTGTTAGTCATCAGCAGCAGCAGCAAGGCTTCGTGTGCGAAACACCACCAGTCAGGCACAAAGAAACCAGTAACACTGAGGCCGATCAATCAAGTGAGGTCATTGCGGTCGGACCGGGCGACCGGCCTTTTGTTGAACGCCGTCGTGTTGCGGCCGGTGACATCACCCTTTGTGAACTCTGTCATTAAAGGCTGATAAATATCCTGTGTGTGCAGGGCTGGAAATAGTACTCTTCTTGTTATGCTTGAGTAAAAGTAGTCCAACAAAAGGGTGAAAATACTCCATTAAAAGTCCTGATTTGAACATGAACTGAAGTTAAAGAAATATTATTGGCAAAAAGTACTTCAAGTTTCCTCAGTAAAAGTACTCACTGCATTGTAACTTAAAGTATTCTATGTAATACCTTTATTATTACTTTTTGGTTTTATTTGTATTTTTTTTTAGTTTATTTGATGTTGTGTTTCTTTTGCACAATATACAATAAAAAATATGAATTCATTAATATTAAGTTGGTTTCACTTAAAGGTGGGGTAGGGTAAGTTTGAGAAAGCGGCTCGAGATACACTTTTTGTTATATTCCATGGAATGCTCTGAACATCCCGATAGCAATGAATATCTGAAGTGCTTTGACAACAAATCCATAAAAAAAATCTCATCTGTGGAAGCCGTGACTGGGACTCCCAGCAGCTTCTACTGAAGCCAGTCCACAACACCGGGGACTTCCGGCCGGGGACTTCGGGCGTCAGTATACGCCGTGAAGTGGTTTGCGGCCTGCCAGTAAACCCAAAGCAGAAGAAGAAGAAGTGACGTCAGCGGCTTCATTTGCCTCATCCTCCCCCAGGGACTTTTTCTGGTGTGAACGCGATCTGTACTTTGTTCAACTAAGTTCTAATGAACCTTTGTGGGAAAGGTGTGAATGCGCCTGTTGGTCATGTGCGCGTTCGTGTGTGTTGGGGGAGGGGCTCTGTGAGGAAGTGGCAGATTTTTTCTGGCAGTGTATTTTCAAATTCTAGCGCACTCCAGCTGGTTTCTCCAAAATGACCTACCTACCTTTAAATAATTATCTTGGTTGTTGACAAATTGGGTTGAACAAAATATAAAACACTTGAAAAGTGAACTCAAATATTCGACTCAAAAATGTAAAACATAAAGCAAAGTGTTATCTACCTTTCTTTAAAGAGGAGCCAGTGTATTACTGAGTGTATTAACCTCTGGGACGTTGTGGAGAAGCAGTGTGAAGATAATGAACCAAGTAAAGTAGAAGTGTAACTTGAGTCTAATACTTGAGTCTCGTGTACAGTTACTTTCCCCCTTGTGTGTTTTGTGTGTTTTTGAGGCTTGGACCCCAGAGCTAAACGGCCCCTAATAGAGGCTTTGAGGTGTTATTGTGTGGTGTGCAGGGGCCCCCGGGGAAAAGCCCCTAACCACAAAATGATGTCGAGGATCAGTTAGTGGAACAAAGTGCTTGAAAGACGAAAGAGCGGTCACACAAAAGAGCTGACATAGAAACAGAAGAAGAAAGTGGAGCAGTTAAAATCTGTGGTTTTCTCTCGATGAGCATTTAAGTACTTTCCATTACGGTGTGCTGTGCACCTTAAAGAGCTCCTATATTTGTGCTCAGTCATCACTTTGTGAGCATTCGTCAGCATGTTATTGTCACACGGGATGAAGTTAGCCACATTCTCAGCATGGTAGCAGATATCCACTGACTCATCTCACACACTGCATTCGACCTGATCGCAGAAACACACTCACAAGAACAAACCTGAGGATCTGAGCCAGCAGACGATCGAGTCATTGCACGCTTTCTGTTGTTATTTTAACCCTCCTGCCGTGGTGTAAAGTTACCAAGTGCAATTACTCAAGTACAAGATCTGAGTACTTCTACTTTTACTCAAGTACAAGATCTGAGTACTTCTACTTTTACTCAAGTACTAGATCTGAGTACTTCTACTTTTACTCAAGTACAAGATCTGAGCACTTCTACTTTTACTCAAGAACAAGATCTGAGTACTTCTACTTTTACTCAAGTACAAGATCTGAGTACTTCTACTTTTACTCAAGTACAAGATCTGAGTACTTCTACTTTTACTCAAGTACAAGATCTGAGTACTTCTACTTTTACTCAAGTACAAGACCTGAGTACTTCTACTTTTACTCAAGTACAAGACCTGAGTACTTCTACTTTTACTCAAGTACAAGATCTGAGTACTTTTACTTTTACTCAAGAACAAGATCTGAGTACTTCTACTTTTACTCAAGTACAAGATCTGAGTACTTTTACTTTTACTCAAGAACAAGATCTGAGTACTTCTACTTTTACTCAAGTACAATATCTGAGTACTTCTACTCAAGTACAAGATCTGAGTACTTCTACTTTTACTCAAGTACAAGATCTGAGTACTTCTACTTTTACTCAAGTACAAGATCTGAGTACTTCTACTCAAGTACAAGATCTGAATACTTCTACTTTTACTCAAGTACAAGATCTGAGTACTTCTACTCAAGTACAAGATCTGAGTACTTCTACTCAAGTACAAGATCTGAGTACTTCTACTCAAGTACAAGATCTGAGTACTTCTACTTAAGTACAAGATCTGAGTACTTCTACTTTTACTCAAGTACAAGATCTGAGTACTTCTACTCAAGTACAAGATCTGAGTACTTCTACTTTTACTCAAGTACAAGATCTGAGTACTTCTTCCACCTCTGCCATCCTGTCGTGTTTGTTCCTCCCCCCTTACTTCGGTGTTTCACCAAATTAGATGTAAGCTGTAAACGAAGTCTCAGAATAATGGTTTACATGAAAAACTGCAGTGAATAAACAAAGAATAGACACTGAAAATGTATTATAAAATTATCGTTGTCGATTTGTAGTTGTGTACTTTCTGACGGATGAACATAATCTACGGTCACCCGTTCATTTCCCACGACCGGGAATATCATAGGTGTTACACAGTTTAACTAAAACAACTCAAACTGTAATGAAAGCGGTGATTCAAAGCTCTACCGCGGAGGATATCATACGGCCTCGAGGCGATCACACTGTCTGTACGATATTGAAACTGTCAACAGGAATTTACACGACGATAAGCTGCATGGTGCCTCGTTGTTTCTATTCAATACTGTTCTAATAGGAGATTTGCTCCTCGACAGAAGGGATAAAGCTGTTCAGTCCTAACTTGTTATCTCCTTACGTTTCAAAGCCAACAAAGGGAGATTGTGATGGTGACAGTTGTGCAGACAGCTGGCGGTGAAGCGTTCGACACGAAGCGCTTGTAAAAACCCATTCATTGAAAGCATGACGGTGCAATCTGCCGTGGAGGTATGCAAACTTGCATTTGGGGGTGCACCAAATGCAAGAAAGTGATGAGTCACGAAACTTCCCAAAATCCCCCGCCCCCCCCTCCTCCTCCTTTCCTGGTTTACGGGAACTGGAATGCTGTTTTGTTTTGTTGCTCCAGTCTCCGACGTTCATCTTCTTGACAGGTCAAAGCCTGGGTTAATGTTTGTCTGAGCGACTGTTTCATCCCCTCTCTACGGGGATGGTGTCTAATTATGTGAAAGTTTGTCAGCAGACATGAATGGATGTCGCTTGTGGAAACAGATAAGCCTTTGTTCTGCATCATAACCAAGCCCTTTATACTTTTGAGGTCGGGATTTACCAACTGTATTGCCTGTCAATCATAGAGGGATTAGAGCATCAATTGAAACGAGCCACTTAAATTTTAAGTTTCCTAAAGAGGTTGTAATAGAACACAGTGTGCTCAGCCATTCTGTAATCCATAAACGGTTTTCTTTGGCTTTTGTGCGATAAATACCTTCTTAGGGCTCAGACAAACATGTTTCAGCTAACCTGGCAGTTTGTATTCATATTACGCTTGGATAAAGCATACACATTAATAGAGTGGATAGTTAAATAGACCTGGAAGTGAACCACAGACCCTATTTCAGGCATCTTACCGAAAACACATGTACAATACAAGTTCAATACGAGGAGGTGGTAAAATGCTGACTCATCCCTGGGTTTTAGGACTCCTGAGGACCTGCACAGAAAGCTAATGAAGTCATTCAGTCTCTGGTCCATTTCCATTGGTGTTTAACAGATGTTGTGTTTCCCACAGCTGTTCTGTGATCTCACAATGACGTCATACTCAGGCTGGGTCCTGTCTTAAGGGTGTGTGTGGAAATCATAGAAATTGAGACGACACTTATGATGGGAGAGGCTAACGTTAGCTGGCTAATTTGAGTTACCTCTGTAGAGATGTTCCTCCCAAAAAGACACACAACTTTGTAACACAAAACAACTGACAGTCTTTTTCTGCGGTCGCTCAAACCAATAGGAGCTTGCTAACGATGCTAGCAATCCCGAGTCATTGTTAGCATAGCTAGCTAGCTTCTGTTGGTCTAAGCTTAGTATTTAGCAAGTGTAGCATTGTTTTTGAACAGGGAAGTGGACAAAACAAGCAGTTTTTTAATTAAATACCTTTTTATATATTGCTTATTAAAGTATAATTGTCTGAAATAGAACTTAAATAAATATGAATTGTGATATCATTGTTAGCATCTTTAGCTAGCTTCTGTTGGTTTAAGCCGGCTAAGTATTTAGCATGTGTAGCATTGTTTTTGAAAAAGGAAAGAGGGCAAAAACAAGCTATTTTAGAGTTTAACACCTTTTTAGAAATTGAATTGTAAACTAAAAAGTGGGTGAAATAAAACATAAATAAACCTGAATGACCTGAACGTTATTTCTTTATTTGTTATTAAAATTTGATAACGTTTTTTTTTCAATTTTGATAATTTCTTGAAATATTGAATAATTTGAATATTGAACATTTTGGGCCTCATTTACAAGAAATGACCCTGACAGCACATATCATCATATAACATTTGAAAACATATTCCAAATGTATAGAAGTTGCTGAAAAAACTAGATTTGTGGCTAATATTATTATGTTATGCATCTTTTATTTACTTTATTCTAGTATGATCTGATTACATTTACAAACCTGGTACAAATATGTAACAGGATAACATTTCCATCTAAAGGTATTACAAACTAAAAAAAAACGTTTTGAACTTTCCCATGTGTTGATCAACTTAAAGTGTCATCAGTAAAAAATATAAAAAATACATGATGATAACAGAGAATGTATCCCTCGTATGCTTTAGCTGTGAGCGCTCTGAGGATTCAGGCTGACCTTATCCGGAGTTGAAAGGTCGAAGAAGTTTCAAGGCTCTAATCCTGCAGACAACTCCCTTTCAAACACCTTTCAACCTGAACCTGCAGTCACTCTGTAATCATCTCCAAACCACAGGTGCTATCACTCCTTTAGTGTGTGTGTCTTTGTAGCAACTACATACCTTAAAGGTCACCTATCGTGCTATTTTTAGGCAACAGCACAGGTCTCAGATATATAAAAATATATTAAAAACATGTCTATGAAGTGTTTTGCTCAAAATACCAAACAGATCACCCATTCTAGCTTCATATCCCTCTGTTTCACTTCCTGTTTCAAAAGTGCTGATTTGGGGATAAAGCTTTAATTAAAGAGGAGGGGTCTGAGCTCAAGCGGGACCCGGCAGCTACCGTCTAAACTAAATGCTGCCGTGATGAAACGCCATATCATGGATTATCAAGGATCTGAAACAGCATGGAGCTCAAAGGCCTTCTCTCTTGCCGGTTACACCACAAGGTGAGTTCCTTTCTACTTCCTGCTTCTTCACACACATGCTCTCCAGCACAGGTTAGCTCTGTGTGTTAGCGATGCTAATGTAAACACCGACCATATTACGTCCAAAACAGTCGGGCATTGTTTCTGATAGCGACGTTTCTGATTGGGCCCGTGGGTCCACATTTCAGATGTTACGTCATATCGGACGCAAATCTGGATCAGCTCCGTTGTTCCCCGTTTTTAGAGATGTGGGTACGGAGGAAAAGAGAGAGAGTTTTATTTTGCTGACGCTGCGTGAGTTCCCCGACACACCGGGGACACATGGTGATGTATACAAGACATCACAAGTGCATTTTGCACGATAGGTCGTTGCTGCGAGGAGCGGACAGGTTTCCGGGTCGGTGATACAGCGAGAACAAGCGAAACTCAAAAAGTGCATCTTGCATGATAGGTCCCCTTTAAGTGCAGTACTTGTACTTCAATGGATTCCTCCTCTGCTTTAATACGTGTTGACCTCGTGATAACCATCACACTTCAAAGGGCTTTGAGTTTGAGTCACACTCAGCTTCTCCGTCAACAACAAGTTCTCTATTCTCAGAGATCAGAGACACGTCAAGTTTACACCGAGTGATGGATCCTTCAGAAATGAGACATCATGTCAGGTCAGCAGCTTTCACTCTAGTCCTTCAGCGGCAATATAAGATAAGGTACGTACACAAAAAAAACTTGAAATCTTATAGCCCAGTATCTGTGTCTAATATCTCGTCAGAACGTGTCTCTACTCCTGATATGAGACGCAATAACTTCAAAGTGACTGCAGTGAGATATCGGGTCTTGTTTTGGACAAAGCTTCATCTTGTTGAGTCAAAACATCTTATTGTGAGTCGTATCTCAGATGAAACACATATCTTTTTACATATTTATTAGAAAATCACCAACTGATCAGAACACTACTGAGTATTCGAGGCTTATAATGTAACAACATTTCCTGTTTCTGGTGAAAAATAGTTAAAACTGAGTTCTCCCAGGTGATCTAAATATCCCTTCTTATTTCAAGACATCAAAGCAAGCTAATTGTCTCTTGTTCCATTGGCAGATGTTTGAACTTATTTAAAGTGAGAACACCTTGTTTTCATTATTGTTTAACTTGTTTTTGGAGCAGCATTTGTTCCAGTGTCCTATTTTCGATGTACCTTCTCTTTTAGTTCCCCTGTGTCCTGTGATGGAAATACTGTGTTGTATCTTTAAGTTACAAATATGAGTACTTCTTCCACCTCTGATTGCACCCTTATCTTGCACAATGTCTTTGAATGTCTTAAAGGTCCCGTGTCACGGCCATTTCTACTGATCATATTTCCATTGTTGAGGTCGACTAGAATAGATTTAAATTGTGCAATTTTCTAAACTCACATTGGTTTCTCACAGCATGTCTGTATAGTCTGTGTATTCTCTCTGTCCTACACGGCTTGTTGGAGCTCCTGCCCCCCCCCTCCCTGTGAGCCCAGTGTGCTCTGATTGGTCGGGACGTTGCGAGGCTCGTTGCTGCGAGGAGCGGACAGGTTCCCGGGTCGGCGATACAGCGAGAACAAGCGAAACTCATCCTGAGCGCACACACACTCACAGCCGAAGTCAAAGCAATAAGTGTGGCTTGATATCGAGAAAGAAAAAGGTTTGTAACGCTGTGAGTCAACGGGTCTGTGGAGAGCATTTCTCTGCCATCCCAACTCGTCTATCTCCAGCGTTCAGGGAGCTCTATGCAAGTCAACGGGACTCCCTGTCAGTTAGCCAAGGGGTCCTGGTGAGTGAGGGGCTCCAAGGATTGGTCCATTTGGGCCAATCCGGTCATTTGGTGTTGATGTGGGTGTCCACACGTCACAGAACCCGGAAGTAAACGATGGAGAATGAGAAATGTTCAACGAGGCGTTCTGGGGCAGCAGACAGGTCTGCTCTGTGTTAGAGCTTCACTCGCTACAGGGTGCACTTTGAGGGTTTGACTCTGCAGACCGCTCACATGCAGAAATACTGTTGTCTCCACTTTATGGGTTTGTTTTAATGCACTGATACCATGTGTGACTCTGAACTGTGTATGACCTTGCAGCTGCCTCTTGCTGCGATAGGAGGAGGCAGGGCATTTCAGGTTGTTGATATTTATGAGAGAGACAGACTTGTTGTCTCCTAAATATCTCTTGTCTGAGGCGTGAAGGAAGAACGTGACTCTTTCCAGAAGACGTCGCAGATGACCCCGACACCTTTCCGACACCCGCGAATGACATTAGCGCCACCTCGATTTACGACTTTGTTGTTATGTATCTCCGTGTTTGGGACTATATAAGCCTGATATGTTTTTCCTGCTCCGTTGAGCAACATACCCCATGTGTGCGAGTTAACCCATATCCTTTGTGTGTGATTTACCGTACTTTTCGGACTATAAACCGCGACTTTTTCCCCCATTCTTTTTGTACAGCTAACGGCCACTAGGGAACCTCCTACATCTATGGATTTTACAGGTAAAATTAACCACCTTTAACGCTATGGGCTCTAGGACCGGTCCGCGCCCGCCACCTTTAAGCGGCGGGCTCCAGCAGGAAAAGCTGGAGGCCGGAAAAGAGTGAGACAGGCAGCGCGCCAAAGTGAAAGTGGAACCGAGAGACAGAACGAGAGCGAGACAGACGGACACTTTAGCTGCTGCGGCTCATATGCAGGTGCGCTTTATAGTCCGAAAAGTACGGTAACTCTGCTCCTTCTTGCAAGAATACATTAGAACCTGATTATTGATTCTCAACCTGGTGTCGAGTGATATTTTCCTAACAGTTTACATGCAGAAAAAGCTTCATAGCACAAGGGGACGGGTAATAAGCATGACACGGGCCCTTTAAGTTTATATATGTTGCATTGTTCGAGGAGCCTGAGGTTTTAAATGTTCATCGCGAACAACGACTGGGTTCGCTATTGTGCAAAATGTATTCATGAAAACACTCAGGCGCACACACAGTGAAAGCGTTTATAAATACATTTAGCTGCTAAAATGAATTGCTGGTTAATTTCACCGTCTGCAGAGCAAATCATATTCAATATTCCAACTATAGCCGGAGTGGAAATGAAAGATGTATTTAGGCCTGTATATATTTGACTGTGAATAATTACCCTGCAGAGAAATGGAGCGCTCACATTTGCATTTTTATGATGCAGGACACAAAAGTTAATCCTGTACACACGGAGGATTGTGGTATCTCATTATGTTACATAGTGTAACCCTTTCAATCTCAATCTTTATTTATACAGCACATTTAAAACAACCTTCAGTGCTGTACAGGCAATAACTACAATATTAAATAACACAATAATAAAACAATAATTAAAAACAAATACTATACACAATAACTAGAAACATATTTAAAAAAAATGCTATGTTTATAATTACAAATATACTCATAATGTATTATAATCCGCTTATAGCACTGTGAATTAATTATGAACCAATCTGTTTTATGATGGTTGTCATGGGGAATTAAGGACATTTACGAGTGTGTATAACTGGAATACACTGCGCTGTGAGATAATGATGCATTAGTCATTGTATTTAGGTGTGATCTCCATCAGCGGCCAAACCCATTACGCTGCTCCTCTTTAATATCTTATGGTTCTGATACACGGACTGGAGTTATATCTGTTTATCAGGTCTGATCGACCCCTCAGAACCCTACACACGAGTCACTCACCCATTCTAGGGACGCTAACACACACACACACACACACACACACACACACACACACTCACACACATACACACACATACACTCTCTCACACTCGCACACACACACACACACACACACACTCTCACTCACACACGCACGCACACACACACACACTCACACACACATACACACACACACACATACACACAAACACAAACACACCCACACACTCACACACACATACACACGCACGCACACACACATACACACACACACACACACACACACACACACACACCGCTCAGGGTTCAGTAACCTTCTGGTTGAAAGACAACAGTCGCCCCCACACTTACACTTTATATAATATACACATATATATAAACATAATAATATATATATATATATATATATATATATATATAAAGCGCTTTTCCTAATGCTCAGAGACGCTTTACATAAAATCAGGACAGAAACAGTACAAAGAAAACAAAACGTAACCAGTATTCCTAATCCAAGAGCGATTATATGTTGTTGAAGAATGTGCACGTCTTCCAGCCTGCTGTTTCATGAATTATCTGTATTTATTATTTTATTTTTGATTATATTATTACTTCAACTTCTTTGATTTTATTTATTTTTTAAATGTATTGCACATTATTATGTTACCTTCTTATATTTATCTAAATATTTTTGTGGCATTTTTGTATTAATTATAAAATGAGAAAACTGTCACAAAATTCAATTTCCTGCCACGAAAAAATTAAGTATTCTGACTCTGAATATGTTTAAACAGCATCGACATGTGTCCCCTCTTCTTCATGTCTCTTCTACATCAACATGTGTCCCCTCTTCTTCATGTCTCTTCTACATCAACATGTGTCCCCTCTTCTTCATGTCTCTTCTACATCAACATGTGTCCCCTCTTCTTCATGTCTCTTCTACATCAACATGTGTCCCCTCTTCTTCATGTCTCTTCTACATCAACATGTGTCCCCTCTTCTTCATGTCTCTTCTACATCAACATGTGTCCCCTCTTCTTCATGTCTCTTCTACATCAACATGTGTCCCCTCTTCTTCATGTCTCTTCTACATCACCATGTGTCCCCTCTTCTCCATGTCTCTTCTACATCAACATGTGTCCCCTCTTCTTCATGTCTCTTCTACATCAACATGTGTCCCCTCTTCTTCATGTCTCTTCTACATCAACATGTGTCCCCTCATCTTCATGTCTCTTCTACATCAACATGTCCCCTCTTCTTCATGTCTCTTCTACATCAACATGTGTCCCCTCTTCTTCATGTCTCTTCTACATCAACATGTGTCCCCTCTTCTCCATGTCTCTTCTACATCAACATGTGTCCCCTCTTCTTCATGTCTCTTCTACATCAACATGTGTCCCCTCTTCTTCATGTCTCTTCTACATCAACATGTGTCCCCTCTTCTTCATGTCTCTTCTACATCAACATGTGTCCCCTCTTCTTCATGTCTCTTCTACATCAACATGTGTCCCCTCTTCTCCATGTCTCTTCTACATCAACATGTGTCCCCTCTTCTTCATGTCTCTTCTACATCAACATGTGTCCCCTCTTCTTCATGTCTCTTCTACATCAACATGTGTCCCCTCTTCTCCATGTCTCTTCTACCTCAACATGTGTCCCCTCTTCATCATGTCTCTTCTACATCAACATGTGTCCCCTCTTCTTCATGTCTCTTCTACATCAACATGTGTCCCCTCTTCTCCATGTCTCTTCTACATCAACATGTGTCCCCTCTTCTTCATGTCTCTTCTACATCAACATGTGTCCCCTCTTCTCCATGTCTCTTCCACATCAACATGTGTCCCCTCTTCTCCATGTCTATTGATGAAGAACAGTAGAATAGGGGACCTTTAATGTCTCGATGCACGGTGTCCACTTGTTGCTCGTCCATCTGTCTTCAGCCCCGTCAGCACAAAGCCGCGCTGCCTGTCCCTCTGAGGCTGAGGCACTGAGGCACCTCTGATCGTGACTGATCTGGACTGTCATGGCTACTTAACATCAGCTGCTGTTTAGAAAGTGATGAGGGAGGCAATACATGCACGAAAACTATAGTTCAATGAAACTTTAATGCAAACATAGAAACAGGAGCTATAAGAACTTTGACCTTTTGACCTATAGTTGTATTCTCTTCCCATGTGCCCTTATCTTGTTAACAATACTTATTCCTAAGTAAAATAGCATTAAAAACATATAGAAATACCCTGTTATAAGTCAAAGTCCGACATTCAATATCTTGTTTAAGCAAAAGTACGAATATATTAGCGTCAAAATATACTTAAAGTACAAAAAGTAATCATTCGGCTTAATGTCCTATTTTAGAATCGTATATTTGAAATGACTGGATTATAGCTGCATTAATGTGTCCATCACAGCTAATTACTGTATATACTGTTGCTGGATTTCTTAACCTATAATAACTGTATTTTATTGGCTTATTTAAATGTTGTATTAGCTAATTTACTGAATCTGTAAAAAGCTGTCAGAGATAAATGTGGAGGAGTAAAAAGTCCAATACTGGCGACTGTGGCTGCGAGGGAGTGCGGTCGTCTTTCAACCAGAAGGATGTGGGTTCGATCCCAGCCCATGCAGTCAACATGTCGATGTATCCTTGGGCGAGATACTTAACCCTGAGTTGCTCCCGATGGCCAACGGTGTGTGAATGTGTATGTATGTTAGTGCATGTTCTAACATACACTGCTCAGTATGAATGGGGAACGGCATGTAGTATGTAAAGCGCTTTGAGGGCTCTTAAAGACTGGATAAAGTACAGTCCATTTACCATTTCCTAAAGTAGTAGAGTAGTACATGGAAATACCCCGAAGTGCCTCAAAATGGTACTTGAGTATGATACTTATTCAAGTAAATGTACATCTTTACAATCCAACACTGAGTACAAAGCAGAAATATGTAGGTAAAATAGAGTAAGAGATAACAAAATCACAATGGATTCAAATTAAATACTGCGTTAATGTGTGTGCAGTGTGTGTGTCTGCGCCTTATTGGTTGCCTGACTGGACGCGATGTGATAATGCGAGAGGACAAAGAGGAGACTCCCCCTCTCTCCCCCCGCGGTCAGCAGTGAAGGGGTTAACGGAGGAATCACAGTGGTTCAGAGACGCAGAGTGTTGATTGCGGTGGACAGCTCCAGTAAACAGAGGCTGTGTGTGCTGAGTCAGGAGAGGTGTCACTCTGGGTAAAGGCCGTGGCTTCGCTCAGGCCACACTCTGTTGACAGACCTCGCTCTGCCCTCAAAGCCCTGCTGTGTCATTTACTGCTGTTAGGGAAGGGCATCAATTAAGCAAGGAGGCCGCGGCTGCTGCTGCTGCTGCAGGGAAGCTTGTTTGGGTGTGTTCGCTGAGGAGTGTGCAGACCGAAAGAAAAGGGAAGTTGTGCAAGGCTGAAGGTGTGGTTGGGTTTGTGTGTTTTTCTGGCATGAGTCTGGTCTCACACCCAGCAAACGGTCAAGGAGGGTGGCTTGTGAGATCGGTGGTATGTAGATATTAAAGAATAATTTTACACTTATCAGTACTTTACTCCACGACTTATTTTTCTGACCACTTTTTACTTTGACTTCTTACATGTTGAACACAAATACCTGTACTTTCTACTTCTCACATGTTGAACTCAAATACCTGTACTTTCTACTTCTTACATGTTGAACTCAAATACCTGTACTTTCTACTTCTTACATGTTGAACCCAAATACCTGTACTTTCTACTTCTTACATGTTGAACTCAAATACCTGTACTTTCTACTTCTCACATGTTGAACCCAAATACCTGTACTTTCTACTTCTTACATGTTGAACTCAAATACCTGTACTTTCCACTTCTCACATGTTGAACTCAAATACCTGTACTTTCTACTTCTTACATGTTGAACCCAAATACCTGTACTTTCTACTTCTCACATGTTGAACCCAAATACCTGTACTTTCTACTTCTCACATGTTGAACACAAATACCTGTACTTTCTACTTCTCACATGTTGAACTCAAATACCTGTACTTTCTACTTCTTACATGTTGAACACAAATACCTGTACTTTCTACTTCTTACATGTTGAACTCAAATACCTGTACTTTCTACTTCTTACACGTTGAACACAAATACCTGTACTTTCTACTTCTTACATGTTGAACCCAAATACCTGTACTTTCTACTTCTCACATGTTGAACTCAAATACCTGTACTTTCTACTTCTTACATGTTGAACCCAAATACCTGTACTTTCTACTTCTCTCATTTCCCAAACAGCTGGTTCCTTTAGTCTGAATGGAATGGAAAATGGAAACGTTGTCATGTTGCCGTTGTTCAGCATGGAAACATTCATTAGCTAACAATGACAATATTGCTCTATTAATATAAAGGGAGGTCAGGTACTCTTTAAAACAGCTGCTAGTTATGGGTACTTTTTACTGAAGTATATTTCAAAGCCTCTTTACTTTGACTTTCGGAAACAGTTCTATATTGGTTTGAATCCTACTTAAAGGACAGAAACAACTTTGTTTCTATAGGTAAATACACATCTGAGTTGACAAATATGACATGTGGGGTTCCTCAAGGCTCCATCTTGGGGCCTCTTCTCTTTAACATCTACATGCTATCACTGGCTCAGATAATGAAGAACAACAAAATAAGTTACCATAGCTAGTGTCAGAACTTTCTCCAATTAAACAAAGATAAAACTGAGGTAATGGTTTTTGGAGCCAAGGCAGAACGTTTAAAAGTTAGCGCTGAGCTTCAGTCTGCAATGTTCAAAACAACAGATAGAGCCAGAAATCTAGGTGTAGTCATGGACTCTGACCTGAGCTTCAACAGTCACATTAAAACAGTTACTAAATCAGCCTACTATCACCTGAAGAACATATCTAGGATTAAAAGACTAATGTCACAGCAGGATCTGGAGACACGTGTCCATGCCTTTATCTTCAGTAGACTGGACTACTGCAATGGTGTCTTCACAGGTCTCACTAAAACATCTATGAGGAAGCTGCAGCTGATTCAGAACGCCGCTGCTCGAGTCCTCACTGACACTAAGAAAGTGGATCACATCACTCCTGCTCTGAAGTCTTCACACTGGCTTCCTGTGTGTCAAAGAATAGATTTCAAAATACTGCTGCTGGTTTATAAAGCACTGAATGGTTTAGGCCCAAAATACATTTCTGACCTCCTGCTAAATGATGAACCATCCCAGATCTCTCAGGTCTTCAGGGACTGGTCAGCTTCCTGTCCCCAGAGTCAGAACTGAAACATGGAGAAGCAGCGTTCAGTTATTATGCTCCAAATATCTGGAACAAACTCCCAGAAACCTGCAGGTCCGCTGCAACTCTGACTACTTTCAAATCCAGACTGAAGACTTTTCTTTTTGCCGCTGCTTTTAATTGAACTATTCATATCTTAGACTGCACTGTAACTTTTATCTTTTAATGTTTCTTTTATTATCTTTTCTTTTTAATGACTGGTTTTAAATGCCATTTCTTAATGTCTTTCATTTTTTGTAAAGCACTTTGAATTGCCTTGTGTTGAAAAGTGCTATATTAATAAACTTGCCTTGCCTAATAAAGATTTCATGTGACACATAAAATGGATTTGTTCATGGGAATTAATGTGAATAAATTAATTCTAGGTTAACGGTACTCTTGCTATCACTACTCACCGACACTCTATAAACGTTGTCCCTCATGCTAGCCCTGACAACACCGGTAAGCACACCTTCATCTAGGCAGCACTGTTTTACGTGTCCTGACTTGTAGTGGCTCTCTCCTCTATCTACACTCTTCTTGTCATCTTTGTAAAACGATATCAGACTGGTAATTGACACAGCCATGACTTCTAGTTAAATTCAGTGTGGCTCAAATGAAAAGCTTTGTTAAAATATGCAAGCAAGTCAAATGGATGTCAAAGTCAGCTTTATTGTAAAAAATTCGACATGTGTCATACATCCAGAAATATCGTTTCCCACAGTGTGACATGTAGCCTATACATAAAACAAAACAAAAAGGGCCTAGATAAACGGGGTATACAGTTTAAAATGTTAATATATTTAAAGTGTTCAAAGTGCAGTTTCAGTGCAAGTCAGTTGAAACGATCTTAAGTTGGCGTGACGTTGAAGTCATGCGCGACCCTGCTGCTGTACTGACTTGTAGTTCGTTTATATCATAACGTTAGCATTTCGCTTTTGGCGACTAGATTTATGATTAAAAAATTATAAAAGTAGGGTAGACATGTGGAGATTATCCGGCTGAACAAAGCGTGATCCCTCTCTTAAATGTGTGTCAACCACAGACCTTATTTCTAGCTATTTTTTTTTATTTGTACCAGCAGCTTCTACTGAAGCCTTCCGAGTAAATCGCCAGAACGCCGACACCTCCTCATCTCCACCGCTCCCATGTTTTTTTTTGTGTTGCCATAAGTTAGTCTCTCTGCGTTTCTGCGCTGGGCTAATGCTAATGCTAATAATGCTAATGCCAGCAAATACAATGGCGGCTTCACAAAACTTTTCAGAGTTGTACGGGGCGTGGTTTGCAATTCGCCCAGCCAATCAGAACTGGGCCACTTTTTCCCCCCAGGATAGTACCACCTCTCTAGCAGGCACTAAAAATGGGGGTGAAAGTTCCCAGCACTAAGTACTCTTTTTGGTGTGAACGCAACATAAAGGTTACTAACGGAACTAAAGGGGAAAAGTACGGGGAAAAGTACTCCGGTGTGAACGCGGCTAATGACCGCGTCGCTGCACATTATCAACAAAGTAACGACATGACTCCCAATATTAATTGAAATGCTTTTATTCTTTCACACACACATACGGGTATTGGGCCGAGCGCGACACCGTACTTCCGGAATCCGCCGTTTTACGCGAGGTGCAAGCAGCCGTACACCGTCTAGGAGTTGCTAAGCTTCCTGTACTGAATATCATAGTCTATAGCCTTAATCAATATTTAGTCAACTCTAAAATACCACATATATGCAATGGCATGATAATATTATTGTGACAAGTGGGGTGTTCACCTGGTGTTTCCAGAAATTAGACGTAGATGCTGCCAAAATCGACGAAGGCCACTGTCGTTTTTCCATACATCTGCAGGCTGTCTGTAAGGGCAATCCGACAACCCACACAGCTCTAGTTCACGCTGGTAACGACCTAAAGCACGCCCCTCAAGTCCAGAGATGTAATCCGTAGACATGCAGCGATTTCTTCGGTCGTTAATTCAGAAAAAAAACCTAGTGCGCTCTGCCTGGCTACGTTAGCTAGCTGTTTATATTAGCACCTCCAGGATATTAGCACCTCCAGGAAAATGGCGTATTTATATATATATGGCGCGTGTTGCATTGTGGGTAGCTCGTGACGTCACTGTGTGTGAAAGAATAGATTTAGAAAATGTTTTTATGGATTTAAAAAATAGTACGCTATTATTTATTTAAAATGACATGCATCCACTAAGAAAAATAGTCCGTTGTTACCGTTTGAACTAACGTAGCAACGACAGGAACTGCTTCGATAGCGTTTTTGAGGAGCTTTTTGATTACAGATTTGAAAACATCGCTGCTTGCTTTAAAAGTAGCACGACTCATGATGTCAAACCTTGGAAAGTATCTAGATATCCTGCCCTGATGCCAAAGGAACTGGAATCTGAATATGTGTTGCCGTTTGATGTCTATGTCTGGACCGTTGCGTAAAAAGGAGGGTTTCTGCCCCGTTACTTCTCCGCTGTTTTCTTGTCTCAGTTCACAGTTAAATCGAACGAACTTCTTTCTGCAGATGTAAGCGTCCTTAACAACGGTCACTAAATCCTTGACAGCGGTCCGTCTGTTCTGGATTAACAACGTGTCACGTGTTCTGAATTGACCAATCAGAATCGAGTACTCAACTAAGCCATGTAATAATGTCTCAAAACGTACAAAGCCAATTTGTCCAGCGTTTCATACTCAACTTGTTGGTCGTTGCGAAAGTAGTAGATCATAGTGCATTTTGCCATACTTATACACAATTACGAATCAGAATCAGAATGAGAAACACGTTTATTCCCAGGTTGACAAGTACGAGGAATTTGACTTGGTGTTGTGGTGCATACATAAAAGTAAAACTAAAATGTAAAGCACAGATAGAAAACTATGTTATGCACTCACGTTGCACATGTAAGTACAGAGGTATTTGAGACACAGCATATAAAGTATGTTTGTCATGTGTAGCAGAGGGCCCATTATCTCTTAATCTATCCTTGTTGACTTATCATTCCTTTACATTATTCACACACACACAGAAACTGACGGTTATCGCCTGGCTTCACTCATTCCCTGCAGGATTCACATTAAAAGCTCACTTTACTTGGCGAGCAGGATTCCCACAGGCCCAGTCTTGTTAACCCTAACCGTCCCAACACCACGCCACAAAGTCCTGTTCCACGTGCAGAACTTCTAGAAAACACAATACACTCGGAAAAAGGGTGTGTGTGGATCTGAGAAAGCAAACAGGGTGGAGGCGAGGCAAGTGTATTCATAAAGCACCTTTCAACACAAGGGCAATTCAAAGTGCTTTACAAAAATGAAAGACATTAAGATGACCGACCTCGAGCAGCCGCTATCTCCTTAAGGAGGGGCTGCCCTGGCATTTTGTTGCTGTTGTTGCCAGTTTGTGAGCGGGCAACTCTCGTGAGAGATAGTTATTGAATGATCTCAATGGGATTTTATCTGTATAAATAAAGGTTTGAAATGAAATGAAATGAAAGTTATTGATGTGGGACACCTGGAACACATCCTTCTCGGGGTGTGGATGACCCCGAGCCATAAGCGACAACAAATGTGATTCAGTGTCCTCAGCTGTTTAGTCTCTCTATTGAAGAATGTTGATTATCACACTCTGAACGAGTTCAAAACCTGGAGCTACGGGAGGGCTCTTCAGAATTGATGGTGGCATCTCATCCAGTGCGTCAGACCGTGAATTCTCCGGCCGAAGCTCCAAATAAACCGTCAGTGTTTGCCATCAGAGCCCCAGCTCTCCTCGTCTCTCTGAGTCCTGACTCCAATTGCTTCAGAAGTAGAAAGAATAACACAGGTACATGAATAGTGAAGTGCAGTGTGAGATGTGAATAGTTCAATTAAAAGCAGCGGTCTTCAGCCTGGATTTAAAAGTAGTCCGAGTTGCAGCGGACCTGCGGGCTTCTGGGAGCTTGTTCCAGATGTTTGGAGCATAGCAACTGAACGTCTCCATGTTTAGTTCTGACTCTGGGGACAGAAAGCAACACCTGAGAGTTCTGGATGGTTCATCATTTAGCAGGAGGTCAGAAATATACTTTGGCCCTAATCCATTCAAAGCTTTATGAGGTTTAGGTTCAGGTTCAGGTTATTTATTTGTACCCGTAGGTAGATTCTGTTTGCACTAAAAACAAACAACACACACATCTCTAATAAAGGACTAGTAAAAGTACAAGTATACCCCGCTCAACCAAATCTCAAAATATTTAAAAACATTTTAAGAAGGAAAACACGAGTACAAACATGGACAACATGTTTCTATAGCGCTTCGTTCTACTCCTTGGGACAAGTAACCTCCGAAGGAAGCGAATACTACGAAGCAGTATTTAGAAATCAGTTATTCGACACACAGTGTGAAGACTTCAGAGCTGGAGCGCTCCACCTGGTTTGTGTGGCCGGGTGGGGCGGGCGTGCACGCTGCCTTGTGTCCCAGGAGACCGTGGGTGTATGACTTGTCTGCCGGGTTGTGAACATGTGCAGGGAGGAGCAGGACTAAGTGCTGAGTCTGCAACCTGTTATTACTTCTGCACAATAATTACTGCATTCATGACCGCTAAATATCACTGTATTCATACACCTTTCAGCCGCAGTTCAAGAGGTGATATTTGCAGATATTATACGGTACTCGCAAAGTGATGACAGCATAATAATCTGCTCTGCTGCTGTATGGAAATGCAATAAATGAACATGCATTAGCAGGCTTGAAGAGATGGAGGAATGCAAAACAGCAGTTACTCGCTTTCATGGTTTTAGTTTGGTGTGTGTGCAGTTTCCTGTTTTATTTTGAAACTCTCCTCGTGTCTCTTCTTCCCTCGTGTTCCTGGTTGTCCGATTGTGACCAGCTGTTGTGTTGTACCTCTCCAGCTGTGTCCTGTCTTGCTCTTGTGCAGAGATGGCAAAAGTACACGCGTCCTGTACTCAAGTAGAAGTACAGATAAATACTGTGGTGAAAGTAGAAGTACTGACTAAACTTCTTTACCACTTCCTTATCACTGTGTTAGCATTGTAGCATGTTAGCATGTATCTTACTGCTGTACTGAGCCTCCGATGACTATAGCTATAAGCAGGGGGGATCAAACTCAAACACACAGCGAGCCAACATTAAAAAATGGGTGCTAGTGGAGGGCCGGACTGGTTCAATGTTTATTGCAGAACTTATTGAAATGAACTTATTGCACATATTAAACCTGGAACTAACAAAGCTTACATGATTGCCTATAAAAACAACATTAAACATTAAATAATCACTCAGGCTCTGCAGCTTCTCCAGATTTTCTTATGAGTACATTTCCCCACAGGCCAAGAACAGCTTCAACAAAACTATTCCCCTCAGAGAGAAACAAACATGCCCTGTTGTCGTGAGAGAGAAAGTGCAGAAGGAAGCATCCATTGAAGTCAGTGTGCTGCTCTGAGATGCTAGCTCAGACACTTGGCGTCTCATCTCGGGGGCAAGGTCATCAATGTGTGGGCTCAGGCTCTGAGCGGAGGAGACCCTCAGGATGGAGGGAAGGTGTGCGTGCAATATACCGGCGGGCCAGATCTAATAGTGATTAGAAATTATCCTGCGGGCCGAAATTAAATCCACCACGGCCCTGATTTGGCCCCCAGGGCCTCGAGTTTGACACATGTGCTGTAGACCCTTAGCCTTGTTGTACAATAGTTACCACTAAGATCAATAAACTGTGTTTTATGCGTTAAAAAGGTCCGGAAAATATGTAAAATACAAGTACAGCACAAATCATTATTGTTTTGCCAGTCGTTCCCCTTTGACTGCAGTCATGTTATGCGTTGTGTGTAGCAGCAGTTGCTTCTGGGCAGGTCGACCTTCTCTGCATAATGTTTGTGAGCCAGTGTCAGATAAGATCCAAATATCATCCTCCAGACTGCCAACGTCTCATAGAATACACTTCAGTATTTCTATTTTTAGACACACAAGTCATGTCAACACTGTGCCAAAACATCAAAAAGGGAATGAAACTACTGTTGCTTTCTGTTGGCTTTCGGTACAAAAAAGCAACACAACAATGAAACCAGCGAGTCTCTCGTGGCCGGGCGGAGCGAAGTGCACCTGATACCCCCGAGGGGATTGGCTCTCGTCCCAAGGACACATGGCGGAGGGACTCTCCCTGAGAAGAGGCGCTCGTAACCAGACCAGTGACTCACTCCTGCTGGCCATGTGCTGCCTGTGTGTGTGAGAGAGGAGCGTGAGGCATCGAAACAGAAAGCGAGACACGAGGAGAGAGGGAGGCAGGGACACAAGCAAAGCACAGCACAACATGTGAGAGTAAAAGCAAGCAGAGAATACCTATGTTTTGCAGATGACAAAGTGTCAAAAATCTAAAGTGTAATCCTAAAACAGAAGAGACATGTGTTAAAAGAGAAACCCACATAAGCTTTCTGAAGCTATCATGCTAATTGTAAGGTTCATATCCATATTGCCCATCCATAATTGGTAACTCTATTATATGTCAAGGGTTATGTCAAGGGTAGAGGTTGTTGTTTGTGTCTGAAATGGACATAAGTTAAAATTCAAAGCAGGACAACACATGTTATTTTTAAAGAGGCCCTATTATTCTTATTTTCAGGTGTATATCAGTATGTTATTTTATTTTTGTATTTAACCAGATAAAAGCATTGATAGAATCTCATTTTGCAATGCTGACCTGGCCAAGAAGGCAGCAACGTTACACATAACACAAACATATAAAATACAGAGAACATAACTAAGAAAACAAAAGACAAAAAGCAGTCACTACATTGAGCACATTAGGGACAGTAAGAAACGGTGCACTACTTATTACTGCGAGAGCAGCTGGTGGTGAGGACCTCAGAGATCTTCAATTTAAAACCTGCTATTGAGACAAGTGCCCTCAGTTTGAGGCGTGATTGAAGTTCATTCCAAGACCAAGGACCATAATAAAATAGACTCCTTTTCCCAGCCTCAGTCCGCACGGCAGGAACCTGGACCCGTATCCAGGCTCTGGGTCTGAGGCTGTGAGAGTCACACACTGGAGCAAATCTGGCACATACTGTATGTACAGTGGAAGCTTTCCTGAAATGGCTTTATACATTAATAAAAACCCAATGCTGCATCCCTACGCATAGTAAGTGAGGACCATCCAGTTAGGCTGTACAGTTTGCAATGATGAGTCCTATCGGGTGCATCTGATATATAACGCAGTGCAGCGTGGGAGAGTGGGTCAGGTTTGGCCAAAACAGTGGGACAGGCAAATCTATAGATGGTATCACCGTAGTCCAGCTGGGACAGGAATGAGCCAGAGACCAACCTTTTACGGGATGAAGTTGAAAAACAACATTTAAGTCTGTAAAGGAGCAAGAGTGAATTTCAATGTCTTAGTTAGAACTTCAATATGGTGTTTGAAGCTGAGATTACTGTCCAACCAAAAGCCCAAGACATTTGTAGGTATCGACAAACTCAACAGAGACGCCATCAAGGGTGTCAATGGAGAGGCAAGAGGACGCTGACTTGGGAGCAAAAAGCATTGCTTTGGTTTTCTTACTGTTCAAAAGCAGTTTGGAATCAAGAAGTGCATGCTGCAGCGTGATACAATCAGATTTTAAATTGGAAACGGCCATATCCAGAGAAGGAGCATGTGAGTATACAATAGTGTCATCAGCATACATATGATAGGTAGAAAATTGCATCTGATTACAAATATTGTTTACATATAATAAAAAGAGCAAAGGCCCCAAAATAGAGCCCTGTGGAACTCCCTTCTTCAAGGTGACAGGGTCAGAGACAGTACTACCCAGCCTGACGCATTGAGTACGATCGGTTAGATAACTCTGAAACCAGCAAATGGCATTATGATCGAAACGAGACATCAACATAACATTAGACATAATGTGGTGATCTACAGAGTCAAATGCTTTGGCTAGGTCAATAAACAATGCAACACATACAGATGTGTTATCCAAAGCAGCCTTAATATCGTCTAAGAATATAGTGTCTCTACTTTAAAGAGTCCTCTCTTGCTGATGTTCAGGTGTATATCAGTATGTAGTGTCTCTACTTTAAAGAGTCCTCTCCTGCTGATGTTCAGGTGTATATCAGTATGTAGTGTCTCTACTTTAAAGAGTCCTCTCCTGCTGATGTGCAGGTGTATATCAGTGTGTAGTGTCTCTACTTTAAAGAGTCCTCTCCTGCTGATGTTCAGGTGTATATCAGTATGTAGTGTCTCTACTTTAAAGAGTCCTCTCCTGCTGATGTTCAGGTGTATATCAGTATGTAGTGTCTCTACTTTAAAGAGTCCTCCTGCTGATGTTCAGGTGTATATCAGTATGTAGTGTCTCTACTTTAAAGAGTCCTCTCCTGCTGATGTTCAGGTGTATATCAGTATGTAGTGTCTCTACTTTAAAGAGTCCTCTCCTGCTGATGTTCAGGTGTATATCAGTTTGTAGTGTCTCTACTTTAAAGAGTCCTCTCAGAGTCTCTCCTGCTGATGTTCAGGTGTATATCAGTGTGTAGTGTCTCTACTTTAAAGAGTCCTCTCCTGCTGATGTTCAGGTGTATATCAGTATGTAGTGTCTCTACTTTAAAGAGTCCTCTCCTGCTGATGTTCAGGTGTATATCAGTATGTCGTGTCTCTACTTTAAAGAGTCCTCTCCTGCTGATGTTCAGGTGTATATCAGTATGTCGTGTCGGGGGGGCGAAACTCAGGGATTTGAGCAATGCATAAAAACCTATATATAACACAGTAGAGAAAAGGGAAAATCCCAAAAAGCATAATAAAGCCTCTTTAACCTCTTTTTAAACAGTCCTACTTCGGGTTGAGCCTGAAAGAAACAGCGCAGGGTTTCAGTTTCCATGAGTCACGTTTGTGTTTTAGATAAATAAAAACGAGGGCCATTCGGTGACTGTTTCAAAACATGAGTAAAACTTAGCTGTGTTTAAGTGTTACAGACACAACAACCACTGAGTCACCGGAGAGGATGCTGAGCGAACCGGCTGCACATTCAGTCCCGTTGGAGACGTGAGTTTCAGAACTGGTTTTTAAGACACCCTTTCTTCCTTCAGGTCAACAAGTTGTCTTCAATCACGTGGGTTTCAAAATGAACACTCCCTGCCAGGTTCCACAGGTGATTATTACTGATTACAGAGGACATAAATCTGTGTTGGTGTGAAAAGACAGCTGATAAGGCAGACAAGGACCATAAATCTGTATTTGACATGTCCTGACGGAGTGTAAATGTTTTTCAATCCCACGCTTTTTGTAAATCCATGGCCTGTCCATTTCTGTTCTGTGGGTTTCTTGTTTTCCTTCCCCTGTAACACCTGGGAAAGCTGTCGGGGGAAACAAACCGCTGCCAGCTTTCCAACACATTCCCGATCCGAATGCCTGGGCACAGCCGCACATTGCTGGCATTCCTTCATTTAAAGGTGCAGCATGTCTTTGTCTCTCAACACCATGTCAATGACTCTTGTGTAAACATGTGGGGAGCTTTTCAGGCATGTGGTCTACACGATATTAAGGTGACTTTCATGGCTGAACTGTAACCTAAAATTGAAAGGGATACGATTAAAAAGATATCCTTCCACAAATGTTTGTTTTACAAATAATACTGCTGGGTTTTCCACGAGTAATGCTAAAGGTCCTTGAAACCCAAACAGAAAACTTTGAGTTTAAAAAGTGAAGCCAATGAGGAATCTGTGTTGTTTCCAATGGCAAACACAAGAGCCACGTTCACACTGCGGTACTTTTCCCACAAAGGTTCATGCGAACTTAGTTCATGATCGCGTTCACACCAAAAAGAGCCGGTACTAAAAGTAGTTCATGCGAACCTTTTTACCCGCTCGAAAGTCCCTGCTAGAGAGCAGGGACTTTCGAGCGGCTCTCTTGTGAGAAAAGAGCTATATTCCTGATTGGCTGGGCGGATTGCAAACCACGCCCCGTAACACTCCCAAAAAGTTTTGTGAAGCCGCCATTTTATTATCCTCGCATTAGCATTATTAGCATTAGCATTAGCCCAGCGCAGAAACGCAGAGAGACTAACTTATGGCAACACAAAATAAAACATGGGAGCGGTGGAGATGAGGAGGTGTCGGCGTTCTGGCGATTTACTCGGAAGGCTTCAGTAGAAGCTGCTGGGACTCCCAGCAGCTTCTACTGAAGCCTTCCCCAACTCCGGGGACTTCCGGCCGGGGACTTTGGGCGGCAGTATACGCCGTGAAGTGGTTTGCAGCCTGCAAAGCAGAAGAAGAAGAAGTGACGTCAGCGGCTTCATTTGCCTAATCCTCCCCCAGGGACTTTTTCTGGTGTGAACGCGATCTGTACTTAGTTCATGCGAACTAAAGAGTTCGCATGAACTAAGTTCGCATGAACCTTTGTGGGGAAAGTACCGCAGTGTGAACGCGGCTAAGGTTGACTCCAATGGTGGCAAAAGACTTCTGATTGAAAATGGCATCAGTTCTCCAGTGATTTATTACCTAAGTATGACTCAGTAAGACCACAGATACATACTTATTTAAAGGGCTTAACATGAACAAATAAGCCAATGGAGAAGTTTCTTAAACCTAAATTGGTATCAATGGCTAAAACTGGGTTTACTCCAATGGTGGCAAAAATAAATCTGATTGTATAGAAGTTTATGAGAAAATGGCATCATTCCCCGGTGATGTATTACCTTAGTAAGACTTCGTACGACCTCAATACCCACGATAAATACTTATTTAAAGAGCCTAACATGAACAAATAATCCAATGGGGAAGTTTATTAAACCTAAACTTGTTATCAATGGCTAACACAAGTTTGACTCCATTGGTGGCAAAAATAAGTCAGTGGGTGTGTCTCAATGTCGAGGACGCTTGCTTGGTAGCACATGTACCTCCGAGTCAGTTGCTTCAGAAGCGAGGCAAGAATCCTTCCTAGCCTCGGAAAACGAAGAATGGTGGAACAGGTGTGCGTCATGTGAGAGGCCCCGCCTTAAATGGAGCACGATTTCCGACAAAGATTTGGGGAAATTGGTCCGTGCGCAAAGCATTGTGGGGATTTTAAGACCGCGGAGTCTACACATGTGCAGCCTCGAAATGTATCGCTACGAAGTACGCCGGCCTCGGTAGAATTCCAAGTATGCTGGACATTGGAACAGTCCTTCGGCGGCACTCGATGACGTAGTGTGCTTGAAATAGTGGCTCTGGAGCATCCTTCCTCAAGATTGAGAAACACCCAGCTGTATTATTACCTCAGTAAGATCAAAATACTCTGAAGATCCTCACATACAAATATGACGCTAATAAGCAAAGCAAGTGCCTTGAATCTGTGTTGTGTCCATTGGCCAACACAGGCAGCTCGACTGGAGGAAAAAATACATCTTATTGTGTAGAAGTCTATGACAAAATGGCCTCAATTCTCACTTGATTTATAACCTTAGCGAACCATTCCCGAATAGCTGCTTTCACACCAAGTACTTTGCCGCACTTAGTTCCCCCATGGAACTAAGTACAGATCGCGTTCACACCGGAATAAATTCCCTGAGGGGAGATTACGCAAATGAAGCCGCTGACGTCACTTCTTCTTCTTCTGCTTTGGGTTTACTGGCAGGCTACAAACCACTTCACGGCGTACACTGTCACCCGAAGTCCCCGGCCGGAAGTCCCCGGAGTTGGGGACTGGCTTCAGTAGAAGCTGCTGGGACTCCCAGCAACTTCTACTGAAGCCTTCCCCAACTCAAATACAATGGCGGCTTCACAAAACTTTTCCGAGTTATACGGGGCGTGGTTTGCAATTCGCCCAGCCAATCAGAAGTTGGAACTTCTTTCTCCCCAGGAAAGCACCACCTCTCTAGCAGGGACTAAAAAGGGGGTAAAAGTTATCATGAACTAAGTTCTCTTTTTGGTGTGAACGCAAAATCCCAGGAACTATGGGAACTAAAAGGGAAAAGTACTCCGGTGTGAACGCGCCTATTGAGTATGTTGGCCTCAATTTCTAGAGTTGCAAGTACTTTTCAGTGAAGAATTATGTTTATTTTGGAAATTATGGTCCAATTTAGAGTAAAATAGACGGTAAAGCAGGGTATGATTTAGGACGGGTTGCTACCACACCATTTTAGCTTTAATTATGTACTATTTGGTCACCTAAATGGCCTTATACTGTACAGTGTTTTGTTGTGGCCTACTTAGATCCATTCTCCCATACAACATTTAAATTAGGAACCGATCACAGTTAACATAAACCACACAGTGCTCATAAATTGGCCATTATAGTAAAGTCGTAATATATAATGCCTAAAAAGGAGAAATGCTGTGTTTGTGACGTCTTAACATTTCATTCATAAATGTGTTAAAGTCGGATCTAAAGGGAGCACATAGAAATGTTCCTACTACAGCGGTTTGTTGTAAAAGAAAGGTGTCGTGCGAGGCTCTGATGGTAACCAAACAACACAATGTGTAAGCAAATATGTGAGGCATTTTTCCGTCTACTATTTAGAAGAATATCATGTGACCTGGTAGGTTCAAGCATGAAAATAGTGTTTGCACCATGGTTTGCACTCAAAGAAATATGAAAACAGGAACTATCACCATGTTTTTTCCAAACAAGAAAACCACAAGCGTAAAAAAAAGCAATAATTACTCAATGTTAGCCGCTGGCCCTCCCTCCAGTTCCCCCCCGAGGGATGCAGAAGTGCGTCAGTGAGGGGTTGGAAAAGAGGAGAAGTAAAGCCTTTTGACTTTCAGGAAGGAAACACATCTGGGGAATAAGGAAAGAGAGAACGGGTGAAAAGAGGAATTAGCTCTGAGGAAGAGGAGCTGGCCCAAAATAGTCAGCCTCTGCTCGAGCCACTACAACAAACTTCCTGTCACTCAGGAGTTAGTCACACCAGACCTTCTTTTACCTTTTAAACCCCTCAGTGAGTGACTAACCCCTCCACTGAGCCCCCGAAAGACATGCACCTCAGTTTTTCCTATAATCCAGTCCTGCTTTACTCAACTTCAGACTCTGAAGACCAGAGAGGGCAAAAGTACACACATCCTGTACTCAAGTAGAAGTACTGACTAAACTTCTTGACTCAAGTAAAAGTAAAGAGGCTTTGAAGTGTGCTTCAGTAAAAAGTACCCATAGCTAGCAGCTGCTTTAAAGAGTACCTGACCTCCCTTTATATTAATAGAACGATAATGTCATTGTTAGCTAATGAATGTTTCCATGGTGACCAACGGCAACATGACAACGTTTCCATTGGTCCCTCTTCTTTAGAGAAGACCAGGAAGTGATGGATACACGGATCGTGCTCCAACCAATAGGCACGCAGTGACTCTAAAGAATAATGACCACGCACCAAACACACATTCAGACTAAAGGAACCAGCTGTTTGGGAAATGAGAGAAGTAGAAAGTACAGGTATTTGAGTTCAACATGAGAGAAGTAGAAAGTACAGGTATTTGAGTTCAACATGTGAGAAGTAGAAAGTACAGGTATTTGAGTTCAACATGTAAGAAGTAGAAAGTACAGGTATTTGAGTTCAACATGAGAGAAGTAGAAAGTACAGGTATTTGAGTTCAACATGTGAGAAGTAGAAAGTACAGGTATTTGGGTTCAACATGAGAGAAGTAGAAAGTACAGGTATTTGAGTTCAACATGTAAGAAGTAGAAAGTACAGGTATTTGAGTTCAACATGTGAGAAGTAGAAAGTACAGGTATTTGAGTTCAACATGTGAGAAGTAGAAAGTACAGGTATTTGAGTTCAACATGTGAGAAGTAGAAAGTACAGGTATTTGAGTTCAACATGTGAGAAGTAGAAAGTACAGGTATTTGAGTTCAACATGTAAGAAGTAGAAAGTACAGGTATTTGAGTTCAACATGTAAGAAGTAGAAAGTACAGGTATTTGTGTTCAACATGTGAGAAGTAGAAAGTACAGGTATTTGTGTTCAACATGTGAGAAGTAGAAAGTACAGGTATTTGAGTTCAACATGAGAGAAGTAGAAAGTACAGGTATTTGAGTTCAACATGTAAGAAGTAGAAAGTACAGGTATTTGAGTTCAACATGTAAGAAGTAGAAAGTACAGGTATTTGAGTTCAACATGTGAGAAGTAGAAAGTACAGGTATTTGGGTTCAACATGTAAGAAGTAGAAAGTACAGGTATTTGTGTTCAACATGTAAGAAGTAGAAAGTACAGGTATTTGAGTTCAACATGTAAGAAGTAGAAAGTACAGGTATTTGAGTTCAACATGTAAGAAGTACAAAGTACAGGTATTTGGGTTCAACATGTAAGAAGTCAAAGTTAAAAGTTGTCAGTAAAATAAGTAGTGGAGTAAAGTACTGATACCAGAACAATTTACTTAACTACAGTAACAAAGTATTTGTACCCACTACTTCCCACCCCTGCTGAAGACTACATTTACATTTCAAAACAAACAATCAGAAGTGGGTTTACTCATACATGGAATTTGCTTTTGTGTATAATGGTGCAGGCATAAACACATGGATTTAAGTTGTGAAAAAGGAGCAAAGGATGATGTATCTTTGTTCCCTCAACAAAAAGCCAATGGGCCTTTTCGATTGGATTTTGGAAATATGTAATAAAATAAGCTATGTACAACACGTGTTTATGATACTTACACATTTTGTTCAGCATGATAATTAAAATCACTTTTGAGTCGAAGAGTAAATGCAATCTCCAGAACTAAAAAGCTAACGTTAGGCTATAAAGGAACTATAGCACGGTCACATGACTGCACGTCACCACCGCTAAGCTAAATGTGGCTAATGTTGGGCTATAAAGGAACTACAGCACGGTCACATGCCTGCACGTCACCACCGCTAAGCTAAAGGAGGCTAATGTTGGGCTATAAAGGAACTACAGCACGGTCACATGACTGCACGTCACCACCGCTAAGCTAAAGGTGGCTAATGTTGGGCTATAAAGGAACTACAGCACGGTCACATGCCTGCATGTCACCACCGCTAAGCTAAAGGTGGCTAATGTTGGGCTATAAAGGAACTACAGCACGGTCACATGACTTCACATCACCACCGCTAAGCTAAAGGAGGCTAATGTTGGGCTATAAAGGAACTACAGCACGGTCACATGACTTCACGTCACCACCGCTAAGCTAAAGGCAGCTAATGTTGGGCTATAAAGGAACTACAGCACGGTCACATGACTTCACGTCACCACCGCTAAGCTAAAGGAGGCTAATGTTGGGCTATAAAGGAACTACAGCACGGTCACATGACTTCACGTCACCACCGCTAAGCTAAAGGTGGCTAATGTTGGGCTATAAAGGAACTACAGCACGGTCACATGACTTCACGTCACCACGCTAAGCTAAAGGAGGCTAATGTTGGGCTATAAAGGAACTACATGTTACGAACTCAGACACTTAGGATGTAGGACCCAATTGCACGACCCGGGAGACGGAGGTAAAGTATTTGTAAGATACTTTATTTTCCAATACAGCAGTGAACAACAAAAAGGGTAACTATCAATCTCTAGCCAAGATGACAAAAATAGCAAACAAAAAATGAAAGCGCTCACGTAGTGAGGAATGAAACTTTTTACGAGCACAAGAAACATTGACCTGACCATAGCAAGAGACAATACGAACTAACGAGGGAGACAGGGGAATTTATACACATGACAATGAGAAACAGGTGGGAACAATCAGGGGCGGGACTGACGCCGATGAGCACAGGAGACACAGAAAGGATGCCAGGTGAAAGCAATCAGGAAGCCTGGAATGAGAGATAATTGGTGAGTGAGAACACAGACATAAAACATGAACCTGAACCTCTCTCGCATTTCTGTCGGTGCACAACACTACATCACGGTCACATGACTTCACGTCACCACCGCTAAGCTAAAGGCAACTTTACAAGTGCCCATAGTATCAACGAGCATTTCACTTAGCCTAGCTTTAAAAACATGCAGAGGAATGAGATTGCTCAGTTTCAATTCTTGCTGAAGATTGTTCCAAGCAAGTGGAGCTGCGCACATAAAAGCTGTCTTACCTGAGACAGTCCTTGCTCTTGGCACATCTAACAAGACTACATCATGCCATCTCAGACAATAGCTGCTTGCAACTCTCTGTGTTATCAGAGAGCAGATACAATACGGGAGTTTACCCAACAAAGCTTTATAAATAAACGTGTACCAGTGACGGAGCCTCCGTACAGAGAGTGAAGGCAAACCTGGCACACAGGGTACAGTGATGAGTAAGTGCTTTACAATCAAAGTTTATATAAACAATCGAGATTTTGTGAGATTGGGGTTTGAGTCGAAGCAGCCAGTGGAGGGGAAAGATAAACAGCATTCCTCTGGCAAGAAAACCCTCCTGACAAACAGGAAGTCAGACTAATATGGTGAAACCAGATGCATGTCGACATGTGGGAGCTTTCTGGGCATTAGGTTTAGAAAATGGTCATGGCTGAACTATAACATAAACGTGTTAACATAGGGACAAAGCAAAGCCACCTTATTATGCCTTTTGAGTTTCCCCTTCCCTGTCGTGTGTTATGTTTGTGTGCATGTAAATGGTCTGCAAAGGCTAACATCCCTATGTTCCCTCTTTCTTCACACCCTCTGCGTTAAATGCCTCCATTGGACTCCTTTGTTTACTTCCTGAACATAATTATATCACGATGTTAAGGCCCGGACACACCGAGCAGATTTCGGCCGTCGACAGCTGTCTGACACAACACGTTGAATCGGGAGGGTGTCGGCAAAATAAATCACTCTGATTGGCTGTTCAGCTTAGCGAATCAGTGCATGAGAAGCGAAACGGAAGTGAAGAAGGCACACAGACGGCTATTTTTTCATTTTCCAGTACCGCACTAAACGTGTTTTCGATTATAAGCCGTTATGTGAAACCGTCTGTGATGGACGAGAGTGAAAATGAAACGCACGCTATTTGTATATATCACGCAGTCTGTCTTCCGGTTGTTGCCTCTTCTGAATGACGAATACACACTACCGCCGCCTGCTGGTAAGGAGAGTTATTGCCACTCACGCATGCGCAGATCGTACGTGCTTCTTGGCCGTCGCCTGAAGTCTTTGCGGTGTGTTCCAGTGCGACACATGGCCAAGATGCAGAGACGTGAGGCGACACAGCAGTCGGGTCCGTCGGGACGTGTTCTTTGGTATCAGTTTGGTGTGTCAGGGCCTTAACACTTGCGCTTCTATTGGCTAGCGCTCCAAGACATTGTCCGTGATAGACTAAGGGGCGGGACATCTCTAAGAGGTTGACCAATCACAACAGAGCCGGGCAGCTGACCAATCAGAGCAGACTGGGCTCTGGTTTCAGACAGAGGGTGAAAAGAGGTGCTGCAGCACAGCAGTATGAGAACAGTAAAGAGCTTTTTGAACATAAAGCATAGAGACATGAAGACACTACATACTGATATACACCTGAACATCAGCAGGAGAGGACTCTTTAAAGTAGAGACACTACATACTGATATACACCTGAACATCAGCAGGAGAGCACTCTTTAAAGTAGAGACACTACACACTGATATACACCTGAACATCAGCAGGAGAGGACTCTTTAAAGTAGAGACACTACATACTGATATACACCTGAACATCAGCAGGAGAGCACTCTTTAAAGTAGAGACACTACACACTGATATACACCTGAACATCAGCAGGAGAGGACTCTTTAAAGTAGAGACACTACACACTGATATACACCTGAACATCAGCAGGAGAGGACTCTTTAAAGTAGAGACACTACATACTGATATACACCTGAACATCAGCAGGAGAGGACTCTTTAAAGTAGAGACACTACATACTGATATACACCTGACCATCAGCAGGAGAGGACTCTTTAAAGTAGAGACACTACATACTGATATACACCTGAACATCAGCAGGAGAGGACTATTTAAAGTAGAGACACTACATACTGATATACACCTGAACATCAGCAGAGAGGACTCTTTAAAGTAGAGACACTACATACTGATATACACCTGAACATCAGCGGGAGAGGACTCTGTAAAGTAGAGACACTACATACTGATATACACCTGAACATCAGCAGGAGAGGACTCTTTAAAGTAGAGACACTACATACTGATATACACCTGAACATCAGCAGGAGAGGACTCTTTAAAATAGAGACGCTACATACTGATATACACCTGAACATCAGCGGGAGAGGACTCTTTAAAGTAGAGACACTACATACTGATATACACCTGAACATCAGCAGGAGAGGACTCTTTAAAGTAGAGAGACTACATACTGATATACACCTGAACATCAGCAGGAGAGGACTCTTTAAAGTAGAGACACTACATACTGATATACACCTGAACATCAGCAGGAGAGGACTCTTTAAAGTAGAGACACTACATACTGATATACACCTGAACATCAGCAGGAGAGGACTCTTTAAAGTAGAGACACTACATACTGAGATAAACCTGAACATTAGAATAATAGGACCTCTTTAAAAATAACATGTTTGGTCCTGCTTTGAATCTCAATTTATTCCAGACACGAACAACAACCTCTAATAATCTTGAACTACTCAAAAATCTGCCTTTTAGCTTTTTCTTTTTTTACTACAACAGGCAGTATGAGAAAAATAAAAAAAATGTAGTAAAGTATAAAGTAGCTTACTCAAGTGAAGTAGAAGTACCTTAAATGTTGAGTATGTACATTTCACTGGTTGTAAATCATACATTAAGATGATTTAATCCTCTGAGAGTTGCTGTTATCGAGGTATGATAGGAAAGGAATGGATTAGCATTCCTCTGTCTAGAAAACCATCCTGACAAACAGGAAGTCCAGACAAATATGGTAAAGCCAGATGTGACCAAACCGGTTCAAGGTTTAAAAAAAAACGGCCGATATTTTATTTGTGCAGGTGGTGTACTATGGGATTGCCAAAGTAAACAGGAAGCAGTGGGCAGCGGTGTTTGGCTGCGATTGGTCATTGGTAGCTTGATTTGTGATAAGGAATGCAGGAAGGAGAGGTGTGGAGAAGAGAAGGGAGTGCGTGTGTGTCCGCATGTTGATAATAAGAGCGCGAGGCTTCTGACAAACGCCTGCTAAAGTTTTCTCTATAAAATCACAACCCAGTGTGAGCGGGTCAGTGTCTCCTCTCTCCGGAGGCCTTTTTATAATGAGAGGGAAGTCCAGTAGCAGTGGTGAAATGTATAAAGTATTTACTTATGTATCATAATACTGAAGGACGATTTTAAGGTGGTATTTTTATTTTATAGTACTTTTTACTTCGACTCCACTTCATTTTGGAAGCTAATATTGTACTTGTTTTAGCTTTTAACAGATTCATTTCAATAGCTTATGCAATAAATAAATCAACTAATCATTAAGCATTGACTAGTTAATTATATAGGTTATGGTATTCAGCAGCAGTATATTAAGTAATTAAAATGAGGTTCAACTTTACCAGCTGTGATGAACTCATGAATGCATCACTAATCATAATCCAGTCATTGTATACACATAATAAGTACTTCTACTTTTGCTACTTGTAGTATATTTCTTAGGATAAAACACCTGTCATGAGCGGCGGGGCTTCCAGTTGTGCAAGAAGCTGTTTTTCCTGTAGCTATTTGTCGACTAGAGCCATCCAGTGGTGCTTTAAGGAACTTTAAACATAGCAACAAGATACAGGACAGGCTTGGGATTGTTTTCAGACGAGACACAACATGCAGGCAAAGATCAATGTTTTCATGCACAGGTCAATTTTAAATCTAGTCTCCGGTGAAAAGAAAACAATAAAAGTACACATTTATTTTGTATATTTCGGTAAATATCCGCACCGGTTCCCCTCAAGGCTTCCCCCCTGCTCTCCTCCCGGTACGCCAACAGCTGCACCTCCACTCACCAGGCAGTCAAGCTCCTGAAGTTCAGACGACACCACGCTCATCGGACTCATCTCTGGTGGGGACGAGGCTGCCTACAGGTGTGAGCTGGACCGTCTGGTGACCCGGTGTAGGGACAACCACCTGGAGCTCAACGCCCTCTACAGGGGAGATGGATGTGGACTTTTAGGAAGAACGCATATTTCTTGTTTCATATTTTATATCCTATAATTAATTCATAGCATTCTATTTCCATGTAAATGACTGCTTTATTTTATTGCTATTTAACTATATTTTATTACGGTGTCCTTAAAGATTTCTTGTTTGATATTTTATGTCTGCACCACGACATCAAGTCAAATTCCATATGTGTGAACCTACCTGGCAATAAACCTGATTCTGATTCTGTAGATTTCTGTAGTTAGCGTTAGATACTGGTTTGCATACATAGCTTCCAGAGAACTTGGAAAACGAAAATGATCGTCTTAATCTTTGTTCTCAAATGAAAACGTGTCATGGTGATCAGATCTATCTCTTCAGTGTACATATATACAGTAGGCCTATATATACTGTTAACATAATGTATTTGACTATATTAACCCTGTATGTCTCCTGTTTGTAAAACAAAAAACTGAATAGCAAGAGGTGGCAGATGGATATGTATGTACCCAGGGGTTAAATTGGGATTTTATAAGGGTGTACGACCCCCCTCACTCTCTGCTGGCTGCCTCTTGTTTGTGTTTCAGGTGATCAACCTGATGAGCCACACCTGGCCGTCTACATAAAAGGCCAACACCAACCCATACGGCCTCTCACTCTTCTGTTGAACACGTCTTTGTTTCTGCACATTTTCACACACCCATACACGCCATCATTACTGATGACTGACTTCCACATTTATTAGGTTTCTTTGAAGTCCTTTGTTTTTTGTTATGGTAAATAAATACTCAAAGTGTGGTCCGCGGACCACTGGTGGTCCGTGAGCACCCCCTAGTGGTCCGTGAGTATATTGGTAACATTTCACATTTGAAATAAATAAGTACATTTGAGTTTTGAAGAAATATCTCCGCAATGGAGCGAGGTTAAGTTTCACTTTCAATTGCATGATATAGCCCAGCGCAACACCTTCAACACACTTGTTTGTACCATTTTCAGGCGATTTGTAATCTGTTCTAGAAAAACTGTGATTTTCGATATTTGTGGAGTAAGGTCGTCCGCGAGTGTTGTTTTTATTGGTTAAGTGGTCCTTGGTATGAAAAAGTTTGAGAAACACTGCCCTAAAGCAACTGCTCCATGCACATCAAAGGACACTATGCAAATAGAAAGTACTACATATAAACTAGAATTAATTTAATTGCACGCTATTTTTCCGAATTTTTTTAAGTTATACTTTTAAAAGGTATTTTATTTTGAAACTGTACATCAGAATGTCCTGATTTTTTCTGAGTGACAAGATGGGATGTCCTGCTATGACCCTGGAGTGAAATGAGTCTTTGATACTGAACAGTTTTTGTTTTATTCTCACCTAAACACAGAGGGATGATAGCTCAAATATGAGAATTCAAAGGTCTTTTATTTTGAAACTCTACATCAGAATATTCTTATTTCTTCTGAGTGACTAGATGGGGTGTCCTGCTATCACCCTGGAGTGAGATGAGTCTGTGATACTGGACAGTTTTTGTTTTATTCTTATCTAAAAACAGAGGCATGATAGCTCAAATATGAGAATTCAAAGGTCTTTTATTTTGAAACTGTACATCAGAATAGTCTTATTTCTTCTGAGTGACTAGATGGGGTGTCCTGCTATCACCCTGGAGTGAGATGAGTCTTTGATACGGGACTGTTTTTGTTTTATTCTCATCTAAAAACAGAGGGATGATAGCTCATATATGAGATTTCAAAGGTCTTTTATTTTGAAACTCCTTAAGTTTTAAATTCACTAATTTATAATGTGGTAGTTATACGTAGTTTGTTTTAAATAATTATTGATCACATTATATAGTACATATTTCTTAATGTAATATGTTTGTATGGTATGTTATTTTGGTGTATATGTTATTGACCGAGTAAGTGCTTTTATTTTGAAGGCAGTGTTTCCAGGACTCTACCGTAATGCATAGGATATTCGCGCAACGCAATATCACGTGCGGGCTGGCTTGACTAGGTTTTCCCGAGTGGAGGCTGGCTTGACCGCAGTGTGTACTTGTGTACTACTCTGTTAATTTGAAATATTAAACTGTATTTTTTTATTTAATATTACTTTATCTGTCTACCTCTGATGTCTACCTTTGTGAATACAAAATATAATGTTCTTATATACTCTTGAATAAATAAATACAAAATAAAAACCGCAGCTACCATTTTTTTGTTAACCCTTAGATGCATAAGTGGGGTCAAAAATCACCCCACTTATGCATCTAAGGGTTAATTGAACATATTTTGAACAAAACAAAAGCTCGGTTAGGATATCATCAAGTTATAAGTACAAATTACAACTACATTAATTCACAATAAGACAAAAACACATAAATAACACATTCAATAAGGCACACAAACATGTAAGAGGCATTAAGCGTACTTAAAATAATAACCATTTGGAAATGTCATTGTAACCGCAGCTACGATTAACATCCGTCTCCGTGGAAACGCTCTTAATACGGCGGCTCGCTTGGACACTAGTAGGAGCAGAAACGCGAAGCACCAGGAGCAGCAGCAGCAGCAGGAGGAGGAGGAGGCCGGACAGGACTGACGTGGAAACAGTAAGGAGAGAGTAACAGAAACTTCGGGGGAGAAAAAAGTCTAAAAAAAGCCGCGTCCGCCGCCTCTCTTCCCGGCCCTCGGCACCATGAGTCTGGATAAAGCCGAGCTGTGTGACTCCCTGCTAACCTGGGTAATTTTATATTATATTAACGAGTTTTTATTAGCATTGCTAACCCCCTGCTAACAGGTGACAGCAGGTGTTTGCAATGTAGAAGTACATATATCCTTACTTCTCTCAAGAAGGCCTTGATACATCAATATTAGCTCATTTGTTGACCAACTTAGCAATATAAGCAGGTAGCACCTGTGTGTTTGGATGCTAACTTTCGCTAGCCAGCTAAGCTAACTAGCTAGGTAAACACATTGGAAGTTTGTAGCTTCTTATCTGCACCAAAGGGACCGCAGTGTCAGCAACATTTAAGACACAAAAACAGTTGTGTAATGTTACTTAGTACATTTACTCAAGTACTGCATTCAAGCACAGTTTGAGGTACTTGTACTTTACTTGAGTATGTCAATGTTAGGCTACTCTGTTCTTCTATCTACACCACTACAAATCAGAGGTAAATTATGGACTTTTACTCCACTACATGTATTTAATACCTTTTTAGTTACTTTACAGATCTGGATGAATACAAAGTCATTCAGACTAGCTGCACCTTCACCAGCTCTGAGAACACTTTCATGATCAATCATTATAAAACATATCATATATATTATTCTGAAATGGACCAATCTGCACAACGACTACTTTTACTGTCGTACTTTCACTATATTTTAGATGAGAATACTTTTCTACTTTCACTTGAGGAACATTTTGAAAGCAGAACTTTTGACTGTAACAGAGTATTCCTACACTCTGGTACTTCTACTTTTACTAAGTACAAGATCTGAGTACTTCGACTTTTACTCAAGTACAATATATGAGTACTTCTACTCAAGAACAAGATCTGAGTACTTTTACTCAAGAACAAGATGTGAGTACTTCGACTCAAGTACAAGATCTGAGTACTTCTACTTTACTCAAGTACAAGATCTGAGTACTTCTACTTTTACTCAAGAACAAGATCTGAGTACTTCTACTTTTACTCAAGAACAAGATCTGAGTACTTCTACTTTTACTCAAGTACAAGATCTGAGTACTTCTACTTTACTCAAGTACAAGATCTGAGTACTTCTACTTTTACTCAAGAACAAGATCTGAGTACTTCTACTTTTACTCAAGTACAAGATCTAAGAACAAGATCTGAGTACTTTTACTCAAGAACAAGATCTGAGTACTTCTACTTTTACTCAAGAACAAGATCTGAGTACTTCTACTTTTACTCAAGAATAAGACTGAGTACTTTTACTCAAGAATAAGACCCGAGTACTTCTCCCCCTTCTTTACACAAACCCACAACAGTTGAGTGTAAGCTCAGAGACTTATGAATGTAAATGAAACAAAGTAACGGCTTAAGACCTGTTAAGTACCTTTACACACGGAGGCAAGTGTGAGACGCAAGCTAATATTAGTAGCTCGCTAAGTGGGTAATGTAATCCCCATGACTGCTTAGTATTTGTCATTTAAGTGTAACATAATACTAATAGGTTTTGACAGACCCTGCGATTATTAAACGGGGTGTATTTTTTTATATTCAGGCCGTGGTGGAAGATGTATTCGGATCCTTCACTTACTAAAACCATACTGTAAAGTACTAATAGAAGTTAGTAAAAGTATTGAAATTGTCCAATGCAAATAAATACATTATAATAATCAAGTGTATTGATTTTATCCTACTATCACATTTTAGTACAGACAATTACTAGAAATTGACAATAGAATGAAATGAGTAGAAGTACTTTGTAAACTGTTGGGTTTTGTGTGTAAATACCTACATGAAAGTGGTTAATGCCGTAGTGAATGTACTCGTGTGAAAATTCAATACGTCTCATAATCTAAGTGGAGTAAGAGAAAAACATTGCATGCAAAGAAAACCTCGCGTGCAATCCTTGAGTAGATCTACTTGGTGACATTACAGCACTGCATTCAGACGCATCTATTGATCACGTGTTTACTGAAGCTTTCAGAGTCTCTCTCCACAGAGGGGACACATGTTGAGGTAGAAGAGACATGAAGAAGAGGGGACACGTGTTGATGTAGAAGAGACATGAAGAAGAGGGGACACATGTTGATGTAGAAGAGACATGAAGAAGAGGGGACACATGTTGATGTAGAAGAGACATGAAGAAGAGGGGACACATGTTGATGTAGAAGAGACATGAAGAAGAGGGGACACATGTTGATGTAGAAGAGACATGAAGAAGAGGGGACACATGTTGATGTAGAAGAGACATGAAGAAGAGAGGACACATGTTGATGTAGAAGAGACATGAAGAAGAGGGGACACATGGTGATGTAGAAGAGGAAGAGGGGACACATGTTGATGTAGAAGAGACATGGAGAAGAGGGGACACATGTTGATGTAGAAGAGACATGGAGAAGAGGGGACACATGGTGATGTAGAAGAGACATGAAGAAGAGGGGACACATGTTGATGTAGAAGAGACATGAAGAAGAGGGGACACATGGTGATGTAGAAGAGACATGGAGAAGAGGGGACACATGTTGATGTAGAAGAGACATGAAGAAGAGGGGACACATGGTGATGTAGAAGAGACATGAAGAAGAGGGGACACATGTTGATGTAGAAGAGACATGAAGAAGAGGGGACACATGGTGATGTAGAAGAGACATGGAGAAGAGGGGACACATGTTGATGTAGAGGAGACATGAAGAAGAGGGGACACATGTTGATGTAGAAGAGACACGAAGAAGAGGGGACACGTGTTGATGTAGAAGAGACATGAAGAAGAGGGGACACATGTTGATGTAGAAGAGAAATGAGGAAGAGGGGACACATGTTGATGTAGAAGAGACACGAAGAAGAGGGGACACATGTTGATGTAGAAGAGACATGAAGAAGAGGGGACACATGTTGATGTAGAAGAGACATGAAGAAGAGGGGACACATGTTGATGTAGAAGAGACATGAAGAAGAGGGGACACATGTTGATGTAGAAGAGAAATGAGGAAGAGGGGACACATGTTGATGTAGAAGAGACATGAAGAAGAGGGGACACATGTTGATGTAGAAGAGACATGAAGAAGAGGGGACACGTGTTGATGTAGAAGAGACATGAAGAAGAGGGGACACATGTTGATGTAGAAGAGAAATGAGGAAGAGGGGACACATGTTGATGTAGAAGAGACATGAAGAAGAGGGGACACATGTTGATGTAGAAGAGACATGAAGAAGAGGGGACACATGTGATGTAGAAGAGACATGAAGAAGAGGGGACACATGCTGATGTAGAAGAGACATGAAGAAGAGGGGACACATGTTGATGTAGAAGAGACATGAAGAAGAGGGGACACATGTTGATGTAGAAGAGACATGGAGAAGAGGATTTTGAATAATAGTTTAACTTTAAGTGTCATTTCATAAAGAGATGTTTTGAATAATGCTTCTTCACGTGTGTGTCCTCAGTTGCAGACTTTCCAGGTCCCGTCATGCAGCAGCAAGCAGGACCTGATGAGTGGAGTGGCCGTTGCCAACGTGCTGCACCAGATGTAAGTCCTGACGCGTGTTTGAGAAGTTGTTTTGGACTCGAGTGTTTCCAAGTTGGCCTCATGAACTCTGGGGCAACGGAAGTCCTTCAGCGCCACTCGCTGAGGTTTGCTTATCTGTTGGAGTCGCCACAAATTGCCCTTTGAATTGCACACGGCCGTTATCTATGCAAAGCTTAGACCGTGGAGCGAAAGCAGTCTGGATTTACAGGACGGTTACTATCTGTTCAGGTCGCATGACTTTTGTATCTTGTGCTGGACATGTGTGTTTATACTCACACAGATAAACAAACATTGTTTTATATACTTTTCATTGATTCACAGCAAATTATCTATTCTTATTATCCCTTTTTTAAGTTCATCCCCAAATCAAAACCTGTTGCCTGTAGTGCTATTTATAATTATGGATTGTTTTTTAAATATTTGTTTAATGTAATATATGAAAACATCTAATGGCGCATTTCCACTGCAGCGCATAGCACGGTTTAAGCGTGCCGTGCCAAACCCGGACCGTTTTATTTATTTATTTTTCCTCTCGGCGTAGTTCCGGCGCAGGGCTACTTTTTCACCTTTTTCTGGCTCTCCAAAATCGAGGTTCTTCCGGGACAACAACCGGGCTGAGTCATGCTAAACTAGAGAGAGAATCGCTGGCAAGGGGGCTACAACTACAACAAAATGAACATATTTGACCGTGATTTAATTGTAATACACGTTTCAAAATGATGCCGAAGTAACAACATACTGATACCGGTTAGTAAAAACCATGAATTAATGCTTTGACAAGTCTGCAGACAGACGGCAGGCGAACAACCCTTTAAAATGCGTGTTTGTCTACATGTAGCTTGGCTAAGCTAACGTTGTATATGCTCCGACCGTCCACACTCACAGCAACGACCTATACAGACATAAATAAACCAGCGACTGTATTCGCCATGACACAGAGAGTCAGTGGTTTGTACTTGTTTAACTTGTGTTTCTGAACAGATATGAGGAGCTGTGAGCTCTGAGGGCTAACGGCTAACGGCTGATGTTGGTTTTGTGGTTCGCATTGAAGATGACGTCACGGCTCCGCCTACACTGCGTTACTATAGTTACCGCCCCAGCTACTAAACTGTAATGGAAACGCAGCATGAAGTGTACTAAGCCCAGCGAAGCCCTGCAGTGGAAATGCGCCATAAATGTATTTGTAAAAGTATTTTGGAGCTGCTGAGATTATTCTACAGCCAATCAAAATAATTGCAATTTTGTCATTGTTTCTAAGAATCGTGACGCAAAAATCGAACTCCGGATATTTCCAACAATCTGCCCCGAAAACCATCAGATGCATTATGTGGCACTAGATGTAGTAATAACACACTTTTATTTATATAGCGCCTTTCGAAGTACTTTCACATACAAATACACAGAGCAAGTGAACTGAACAGCCGTATCTAAACATACAAATACATAGAAAATAATAAACCCAAAATACTTTGTATAAGAATAAATGAAAAAGAAAATAACATAAAAGCAAGTCTAAAAAAGTAAGTGACGTTTGTGCAGCCCTGAGGAAACTCATACCTCTTTCACACCAACGGTGTTCCGGGCCGGTTCGGAGCTGGAGCTTGAAAAGCACCGGGTTTTCCTGTTCACACCGCAGCGGGCACTCTTAGCTCCGGAATCCGGTTCGTTTCAAGCACCAAAAATGTTGTCCGGCCAGAGCAAAAGCACCGCTTACGTCACGCTTACGTCGAGGCGGGGGCAGGGGCGGGATCAACTCCTGAACAACAACAACAACAACAACAACAAGCCAGCGTTTTATCCAGCTTGTACACAACGATGGAGAAACTTAACAAGCAGCAGGGGTCCACTGAAGAGACCAGATACCTACTGGGAATCTGGTCTTCTGAAGAGGTACAGAGGAAGCTGGAGCACAATCGGCCATTGTTGTTGTTGTTGTTGTCGGTGTGAGTTGTGAGGGGTTTCCGCGCGGTTTGGCTTTATGAAGCAGGCACGCAAACGGTTACGTCATGACGCAAACGATGACGCAATGACGCAGCACCAGTCGGACTCTGGGCGGTGTGAAAAGAGCCGGAGCTGAACCGGTTCTGAACCTGAGAAGCTCTAGCACGGAGCTTGAACCGGAGTTGCGTTGGTGTGAAAGAGGTAACAGTGAGTGAAAGATATTTATTATTTTGGGGTCAACCGTCCCTTTTTAGCTCCGCTGCCGTTTGAGTCATTTAACAACGGAGCGTTTATTCCCACGAGTGTCTTGCTCTCTAAATGTCCCTGTGGCCCCTGAGAGTCTGAGACGTGTCGTCGCTGAACTCCTCTCTCTTGTGCTCTCGTTAACAGAGACCCCTCCTGGTTCAATGAGACGTGGCTCGGCCGGTTCAAGGAGGAGAGCGGGGCCAACTGGCGCCTGAAGGTAATCTGAGAGACGGTGGATACGACGGGACAGCCGGCGGAGAAACTACAAGACGTCCGGGCTTCTCCTCTGGATTATTTAAATGAGGGTTGTTTTGACTCTGATGTGCTTTGTGCTTTCAGGTCAGCAACTTGAAGAAGATTCTCAAGAGCATGATGGAGTATTATCACGATGTAAGGAGATGGTACTAATTTTACGGGTGCGCGGTTGCCCCATTGCTTTCTGATTGGCCCACTGGCAGAGCGCCGATGGCCGTAGCCGATGTTGATCTGTCTCTGTCTGTAGTCAGTGGAGTTGCAGAGGTCGCGGTCATTTGATGAAGGACAACATCTGATGTTTGTCATTTTAAAGGATTAGAACGATGACTGATGTAATCTACTGTTACTTTAAAGGGGACCTATCATGCAAAATGCACTTTGTGATGTCTTCTATACATCAATGTGTCCCCGGTGTGTCGGGGAACTCACGCAGTGTCAGGAATAAAACCCTCTCTCTTTTCCTCCGTACCCAAATCTCTAAAAACGGGGAACAACGGAGCTGATCCAGATGTGCGTCCGATATGACGTAACATCTGAAATGTGGACCCACGGGCCCAATCAGAAAGCTGCTATCAGAAACAATGCCCGACTGTTTTGGGACGTAATATGGTCGGTGTTTACATTAGCATCGCTAACACTCAGAGCTAACCTGTGCTGGAGAGCATGTGTGTGAAGAAGCAGGAAGTAGAAAGGAACTCACCTTGTGGTGTAACCGGCAAGAGAGAAAGCCTTTGAGCTCCAGACTGTTTCAGAGCCTTGATGATCCATGATATGGCGTTTCATCACGGCAGCATTTAGTTTAGACGGTAGCTGCCGGGTCCCGCATGAGCTCCGACCCCCTCCTCTTTAAAGCTTTATCCCCAAATCAGCACTTTAGAAACAGGAAGTGAAATAGAGGGATATGAGGCGTGGCTAGAATGATCTGTTTGGTGTTTTGAGCAAAACACTATATTTGTATATATCTGAGATGTGTGCTATTGCCTATAAAATAGCAATTCTGAATGTTCAAAACTTTGCAGATTGAGTGTTCAGAGTGGCATCAGAGCAAAACTACATTTCCCTGAGAAGTCGTGTGTCCGAGGCGAAGAAACTGAAACCTTAAAAAGAACAGAAAACATCGGCATCCACTGAGAAATGTTTAATCGATGCATCTCTGATTACTTTGACTAATTGGCACTTTTAGTAAATGTTTTGAATCCACTCCGCCCTAATGTCTACTATCGCTCTTACGGATTCCCTTGTTATTTCTTAGCATGCGACACATTAACAGTTGAGTAAACGGGCCCTAAACCCCACGTTATCTTTTCCATAGAACGGCACATTTTAGTCCATGTTTGAAGCCTCTCGACCCTAACGTCCCCTCCTCCTCCTCCTCTTGCTGACCAGGTGCTCGGTCACCAGGTGTCCGAGGTGCACATGCCGGACGTGACCCTGATCGGGGAGATGGGCGACGTCACGGAGCTGGGGAAGCTGGTGCAGCTCGTGCTGGGCTGCGCTGTGAGCTGCGAGAAGAAAGAAGGTAAGGCTGTGCTGGAGAGAGAAAGCGGGTGCAAGGTTTTAACCCGCTCACACGCTCCTTCCCCACACTCAATGCTGTCACAAAGGACAGTGCAGATCAATGGCTGCAGTGCCCGTTTGTGTTAATCTGCACCCTCACATCTCTCCGTTGTCTTCTCGTACACACAGAACAAATCCAGCAGATCATGCGTCTGGAGGAATCCGTCCAGCACGTCGTGATGACGGCCATTCAGGAGGTGAGTGAGCGTCTCTCTCATCGTCTCCGCGCTGCTTTAATCCCAGCTCTTAGTCACGCTTAATGCACAATCCAATCTGGCTGAGCACGAAGCTAAACGGAGACCTTGGAAACCTGCTCGGAGATATTTCAAGAATATCTTTCGTTGGCAATAACAAGAAGGAAAACGTTCCAGGTTCTCAATAACACAGCTTTTTGTACGAGAGCTGCTATCAAACGGGTTTCTATTGCTTTTCATAACCGCCTTTCCCTAAAGTCGGTGATACACATCGGGTTAAAGAGGCCCCTTCTATGCTCTCTCGGGCATAGGGTTAGTGCATGTAAATCAGGGGTGTCAAACTCCATTTCATCACGGGCCACATTCACATTATGGCTGCACTCAAAGGGCCGGTTGTAACTTTAAGACTATATAAATATTTAATATATATAAACTAATGTATTACTTTATTGCCTCTGCATTGAATTATTATCAGATAGGGTAATAACTTCATATTAACTCTGTCTGAAAGCAGAAGTCTGGGGCAAATAATTGAAGTCTCTTCAGTGAGAATGTCACAAAATGATTCAAAAAGACATTTTGAAGAAATCGAGAAAAAAAGTCAAATTTGAGATGCATTGTGGGACATGTAGTTTATGGGCAACGTGCTTCTGTAAATCGCCATGTAACCGTATAACAAACATATTGTATTCTTTGCAAGCTCTTGTGGGGCCGCAGGAAATGAAGTCGCGGGCCGGATTTGGCCCCCGGGCCTTGAGTTTGACACCCCTGATGTAAATGTTGTAGGTGCCATAACGCTACTTAGCCCAAGTTCATTATTTGTAGTATTATTTGTTTACTTTTATTTGTTTGTTGAGCTCTTCCGGTAATCGTCACATGGGTGTGGTTTGTCTGTTTAAGTCACCCTGTTTCATGTCGAGTGCGTGACAGAGGGTGAGCTTGTGCTGAGCTTTTTTCTGTTGATCGTTTTGTCCATAGTTACTATGTTTTGATTTTGTTCATTAAATATCCTTAAAACGATATCGCTTCAATATGGACTTTCTCTTCGCAAACGCGTCACAGTTTAGCCTCTCGGAGACTCAAAGGTAACTAGGGGATTGATCCCACCCTGTGTCCCCTGCCTGAAACACCTCCATTGGAGTGTGGTTTTGATTGCCATGAGTGGAACAAATAAAACGATTAAACAATATATAATAATCATAAGTTTGCCAATTGCTTTAACACAGTGCATATTAGGCCTTTTGCACGTTGGAGCGTAAGATGTCAAATGTTTAATAACAGGGGTGTCCGCGGGGTCTTAAAAAGTATTAAAAGTTGATAAATCAATTTAGCGAAAATGAAGGCTATTAAAAAGTATCATTTCCCAAGGTTTTACATTTTGTATCTTGTTTTCAATAAGTATATAAAGTGTCCAAAGAGGTTGTGTTCTACAGTCTGCCTGAATGTACTCATGGCGTAGGTGTGTAGTGTGATTCTGTGTAGTTTATTGATGGCATCCCGTTGGGTCTGACGTCATCTGAACGGCTCACTGCTTGATAGCGCGAAGCTCCGTTTACGCCGGTTGCTAAGCAACATCGTTATGGGGAAATGCAAGTCTGCGTCCAAATGGTTGGAAGATGAGGAGGAAGGACAATCAATACTTATAGTCAATGTGAGGTAAAGTGTGTCGCCAAGGTAACCGGTTAGAACTCCAAGTGGCGATGAGGTCTTAGAATGTGTGGAAAGGGTCTTAAAAAAGGTTTTACATCTGACTTCAGGATTCCTGCATACAGCCTGATATAACATTACAAAATAGCATAAGATGTCAAATGTTTAATAAGCACAGTCACATGATCTGTTGTTTCAGTAAAAGGCCAAATGGTGCGTAAATGTTAAATGTTGCAGCCGCAAGGAATTGTGGGATAGCATTATCTCCAGTGTATCCTAAAGGAGATGACAAAGGAAGCATTGAAGCTCCTTTCCTATCATCTAGAGAGGATTCAAACGTCTCCTATCATGGCTGACACTTCCCTAGTCCTTTCACAATAACTATTCAACCACAACCAAGATATATTTAACCCTATATCTGTCTTTTATTTAATGACTGTTTGTTTTAGCTTTTAGCAAAGGACCCTTCAGCAGAACCAGGAAGTCCAGAGACCTATGGGGACTTTGACTACCAGGTAAAACACTTTCATTCTCTTTTTGTATTCACTCCGTATCTATTACATCCTCCTTTTGTCCTGTGACTAATGTGTACTCCCTCCTGCTTCTACTGTAACATCTCCTTTGTGTTTGCAGTCCAGGAAGTATTACTTTCTCAGTGAGGAGGCAGACGAGAAGCAGGACATGAGCCAGCGCTGTCGAGACCTGCAACATCAGGTCGGTCCTCCAAACTGATATCACGCGGCCTCCTTCCTTGTTTTTCTTTCAAGCCACTAGACGCCTTAAACAGACATTTTTAACTAGTTTTCTCTCCTTTTATATTACTTGCAGTTGAAGAGTTGCTTGGCCTCCGATTTAGATCAGCGGTTTTCAAAGTGTGAGGCGGGGGGGCGCCAGAGAGCTTCAGGGGGGGGCGCCAAAGAGCTTCTGGGGGGGGTGCCAAAGAGTTTCAGGGGGGGCGCCAGAGAGCTTCTGGGGGGGGGGCGCCAAAGAGCTTCAGGGGGGATGCCAAAGAGCTTCAGGGGGGGCCGCCAGAGAGCTTCAGGGGGGGCCGCCAGAGAGCTTCAGGCGGGGGCGCCAAAGAGCTTCTGGGGGGGGGTGCCAAAGAGCTTCAGGGGGGGGTGCCAAAGAGCTTCTGGGGGGGGTGCCAAAGAGCTTCATGGGGGGGGGTGCCAAAGAGCTTCAGGCGGGGGCGCCAAAGAGCTTCAGGGCGGGGATGCCAAAGAGCTTCAGGGGGGGGGTACCAAAGAGCTTCAGGGGGGGGCGCCAAAGAGCTTCAGGGGCGCCAAAGAGCTTCGCGCCAAAGAGCTTCAGGGGGGGGGGCCAAAGAGCTTCAGGGGGGGGTGCCAAAGAGCTTCGGGGGGGGGGTGCCAAAGACCTTCAGGGGGGGGGCTCAGTGAAACAGTGAAATCTAGCTAGTTAACTTCAGCTAACTTTATGCGAGCGTCAGCGTGGAATCGATTTTTTGGGAAGTTACCTAAAGTGAGAGAGGAGACACTGGCCGTTTCTCAACGTCGAGGAGGCTCGCTTGGTAGCACATGTATGCTGGACATTTAAACAGTGATTCGGCGCCACTCGAGGACGTAGTATGCTTGAAATGGTGGCTCTGGAGCAGCTTTACTCGACATTGAGAAACGGCCAGCGTCTGGCAGAAAACGGAGGAAGTATGACCACGATTATTTGAAGCTAGGATTTTCGTGGGCCGGTCCTGGCAGGGGCGGACTGGCCATCTGTGTGTTCTGGAGGATCACAGAACGGCCGGTCGTCAGCGGGCCGTTGACAGCCGGCTCGGTTCGCTGACAGCCGGCACCGCCCGTAATTTGTATTCAAAAGCGAGTACCGGTCGAGGCTGCAGCCAGAGGATGATCTGCGGTTAGTCTGCATTGCATCATCCGCCTGTGCGCATCACAGGCGCAGACTCATTGTTCCCACGCAAGTAGGGCTGAGTGTGATAGGGAGGCGAAGTTGACGTTCAGTGTGTTGCCGGGAGCAAGGACTTATCCCAAAAAAAAGTTAAACACATAAAGATAAAAAGTTATTGTTTAATGTTTTAAGGAGGTGACTCTACTCAGCCAATCAAATCGGTGCCGTCATTGAGTCAGCACGATAGATTCAGACACACGCACACACAGACACACAGACAGACAGACACACAGACACCAGACACACAGACAGACAGACAGACAGACAGAGAGACAGACAGACAGACAGACAGACAGACAGACAGAGAGACAGACAGACACACAGACAGACAGACAGAGAGACAGACAGACAGACAGACAGAGAGACAGACAGACACACAGACAGACAGACACACAGACAGACAGACAGACAGACAGAGAGACAGACAGACAGACAGAGAGACAGACAGACACCAGACAGACACACAGACACACAGACACACAGACACACAGACAGACAGACAGACACAGACACAGACACACACAGACACAGACACACAGACACACAGACACACAGACACACAGACAGACGACACACAGACGACAGACACACAGACAGACAGACACACAGACAGACACACAGACAGACACACAGACAGACAGACAGACAGACAGACACAAGAGAGAGAAACAGTGTTTCCCAATAAAAACCAAGGGTCAACGAAACCACTTGGAGAGAAAGCGCTGCACCCAGTGTTTCGTTTTATCGTTTTAATTGTTTATACATTTTCTAATTTTCCTGTTAATTGGTTTCGACCGGTATCTAGAGAACACGCTGACTCACAGCCTGTGAAACCCTTGAGTCATGATGTGCATTTTCAATCCACACACGCATGCAGAACAAAACTACTATCACGTTAATCATCAAAAATAAATACATTAATTAGCTTTTTGCTGAAAAGCAGTTCAGTAGAAACGGGGTTTGGTTCCTTTAACCTCTTACGGATTCTAACTTAAAGCCTTTCGGTGCTTGGGTATGTTTCGTAATCCATTCGTCGGTGCCGAACTATTTTGTGCCGTTTGGAGTAAAATACAACGACGATACACCGCACTTCAGATGCTTCTGTGCTTTCGCAGCATGTTGTTGAACGTGTGTGTTCTGGCTCTTATTGATTCCCCGCCCGAGTCTTTGTTTGTGTTCCCATGCCTTGTTTTTCCACCACTGACTACATTTTGTGTTTTTTTTTAAAGATGTAGTCAATAGTTGCATAACGCCAAGATAAAAGTGACACATTGCCTCGGGATGGAGCGGGAGCCAACAATAATTTGTCCTGCTCCCAGCCCACCTGTTTGTTTACTTCATGGCCCACGCATTAGGGATTAGTCATGCCTGTTGCTTTGAAAGCTATTTACTGTTCCTGCTAAAGCATGCAATCTGTCTTTAAAGTTCAGTGAAGGGTTTCAAACTGGAACGATGTGCAACAGGTGAGAATAAACGCCCCCCTTTTTTAATATTGGAATGCCAGCTTGCCTAACATTTTAAAGAGGCCCCATGATGTCCATTTTATTGTAGTGTGTTCTATAGGTTTGTGTGCATGTGAATAGTCTGCAAACGCACTACGTAACACTCCTTTTGGCTAGCGCTCCAACACATTGTACGTGACCGGCTAAGGGGCGGGACATCTCTAAGCAGTTGACCAATCACAACCGAGCCGGCCAGCTAACCAATCAGTGCAGACTGGGCTCTGGTTTCCTCTCCAGCTGATGTTCAGGTGTATATCAGTATGTAGTCACTACATACTGATATACACCTGAACATCAGCAGGAGAGGACTCTTTAAAGTAGAGACACTACATACTGATACACACCTGAACATCAGCAGGAGAGGACTCTTTAAAGTAGAGACACTACATACTGATATACACCTGAACATCAGCAGGAGAGGACTCTTTAAAGTAGAGACACTACATACTGATATACACCTGAACATCAGCAGGAGAGGACTCTTTAAAGTAGAGACACTACATACTGATATACACCTGAACATCAGCAGGAGAGGACTCTTTAAAGTAGAGACACTACATACTGATATACACCTGATCACCAGCAGGAGAGGACTCTTTAAAGTAGAGACACTACATACTGATATACACCTGAACATCAGCAGGAGAGGACTCTTTAAAGTAGAGACACTACATACTGATACACACCTGAACATCAGCAGGGAGAGGACTCTTTAAAGTAGAGTAATAATAATACTCACCAAGCCCTGTAACCAGTATTACTAAAGCTTAGCGAGCTGTGCATATTCATGTATTTATGTACCGAGCGTCTGCTTTCTGACCCTGAGGCTAACGCTAACAATTTCACTATTGAGAAAGTCCCGTTCCGACACCAGCTGACTAACTTGACTCTGATAACTGGGCATGTGAAATGAGAACGAAGCATGTGTTCGAGCTCCTCTAAGCATGACGAGTGGGGAGTTGTGTACGAGTGGATGTTGTTTTCTTAATACGCTGGATCTGTCATGTTTTTATTTCAAGGAAACAGTTTTTCTTAAATCGATTTTTCTGACACATCTCTTTCTTTTATACTTTTTTTTCTACTAAAGTTGTCGGTGGCTCTGGAGGAGAAGTCGTCCCTGCAGGCGGAGTCTCGCTCCCTGAAGGAGAAGCTGCTTCTCTGCGACTCCGTGGACGTCTCGACCACCGCCATCACCGGAAAGAAGCTTCTGCTGCTCCAGAGTCAGATGGAGCAGCTGCAGGAGGAAAACAGTACGTAGGAGAACGCTGCCCCGGCTGAGCTTCAATCTCAGGATCCATGTATCTCTGATCCTCTCCAGAATGGAAGTAGTCAAAACAAAAAAAGAGAATTTGTTGGTTATTTTTCAAAAATCAGAAATCTCAAAAATCGAGATTCTGACTTTTTCTCAAAAATCGGATACTTAAAAATGTTAATAATCCCTCGTCACCGGCTTGAGCTTCAACCTCAGGATCCATCATACTTGCCAACCTTGAGACCTCAGAAATCGAGAGCATTTCAAAACCACCGGGGCGGGGGGGGGTGCTAGTGGATCAACGGAGCTGTTGGAACTACACTAACGCGCTTACTGTAATCTGAGTGCAATGCCTGTAGCACCTTCCTCTTGATGTGGGCTAGACCAGGGAGGAGTGAGCAGAGGGTCGAGTGTCGATTGTTTTTCTGTGACTATCTAGTTGCGCACGCTACTAAAGAGACGCGCTACCATGGAAACCAAACAATGGTGTAGCTGTAATAGAGTCCGAGGGGAAACAGTCGAGTGTAAATCTGATTTTGAATCTGGGAGAAATATGACCCCGGGAGGAAACCAGGAGAGGGCTATGAAATCGGGAGTCCCCGGAGGGTTGGCGAGTATGGGACCCATGTGTCTGTGATCCTCTCCAGAAAGGAAGTAGTCATCACACACAGAGCATCAGCTAGTTCCTGAGCAGTGTCCTTCACACGCTGATATCCAAGAGAGGGAGTCACCCAGTCACAAGATGGAGGAACAGAAAGCAGTGTTCAATGTTTACTTCAGATCGCTCCACGTCAGAAATGAGCATGCTTGATGTCTCTCTCCATAGAGGCTGAATCATCATGTTCATCACATAGCTATCATCTGCCTCAAGCAGTCCTGATGCTCTTCCAGGTCATCAGACATCCTGTCATGTTCACAGCTACAGTTGGGATACCTTTGTTACATTCAGTGTTTTCCCAACAGGTAGAAACACAAACTTTACAGTAGTAGTAGTAACCGCTAAGTACTACAAACTGCTCTGGTGTCTTTTTGTTTGTCAGGCTGGAGAACAGCAGAGATGATGTTCGGGTGCGATCGGAGGTCCTGGAGCGAGAGGTGGTCGAGCTGCAGCAGAGAAACGAGGATCTGACCAGCCTGGCTCAGGAAGCGCAGTCGCTCAAAGACGAGATGGACATCCTCAGGTGAGAGCATCCTCTGACGCGTGCGTGTGGGCCGATGCAGAAGGTAACATTACAAAGGTTCCCCAACAAAAAGCCAATGGGAATTATCGTGGTTTTCTGAACACTAAGGAAAGTGATCTCTGTGGCGAACGCACGACTGTGACGCTGGCATGCTTTGATTAGCAGGAGAACCTCCACATGGGAAAACCGCTTTATGGTTTTTAAACTGAAAAGTAGGGATGCTCCGAGCGGCCGCCGATCGATATCGGCCGATACTCACTCTCTGCCGGTCGATCGGTGCTCTCTACTCGCGAGAGCCGATCGCATGACGTAAAAATACATGACACTTTTCTCTGTGCGGCGAAACAAGCTCGCCAACACGGCTTCACCGGTCTGGCAGTATGTTTCAAGGTGTCCGAAAATGACAATAAAATAGCGGTATGCAACGTGTGTGAAGCAGAAACCCTGCAGCTCCGCCCGCTGTGAGCGGAGCAACACACACACACACACACACACACAGAGTTAGACCTAACACACTTGGCTATTTTATCTACCTCTGGAACTAAACTAGTTATTATGTTTATTCTTCACTGTCGGGTCACTCGTTACTGGATCAGTGAGCTGCATGAGACGATGAGGCTGTCAGGAGAGAGGAAAAGAGAGGGCTTCCGCTCATCTCTCCCGTGTTACGGCCCGTCTACACTACAGGCATAACAAAAATCTTGAAGCTGGGCGTGTCTGAGGCTCACAGGAATCTCCCGCCCCCGACATACAAAGCAACAGAAATGTTAAAACGAAGTAAACTGGATATAAACTCCCCAAACAGGCGAAAACCTACCAGTTTCCCCCACTGTCTCTGCCTCCTCCCTCCATGCTGGTTCCTCCGGTTTGTATCCCGTTAATAGTTCTGGTCGTAAAGAACCGGGTGATTTGCTACCGTAACTTCTCGTTTGGAATATGAGGAAATGAACTGCGGTCTGGTTCTCCCAGCTTGCACGCGGTTTGATTGGCTAGCGCTTCTACTGTCAGATTTGCATAAACGTGTTTGATTGGCTGATGCCAGCTTCGAAAGCATCGGGAGCATCAAAAGTTGAACATTGCTCAACTTGTGATGCTCACGATGCAAAGCCACGCTCCGCTCCCCACAATGCAGTTCGGCGAAGATTCAAAATCTTCTACGTCACCCCATTCAAAGTGAACGGGCGAAGCGTTGAAAGCATTTCTCGATGCCTGTCGTGTAGACGGGGCGTCACTCTCCAAAGTGAGTGTAAACTTGAATAATGTACTTCATTTGAATGTAATAATTATGTTGTTTGTGGAAGCGCCAGAGAATGAGCCCCACTAGCTGAGTTTTAAACATCACTTTAAATGGAAGATAATAATAATAATAATTCCTTACATTTATTATAGCGCTTTTTCAATGACTCAAAGCGCTTTTACATATACACACATTACACATATCATACATGCAATGGTCAGATACAGTGGCGGCGGGAGCGGGTTTCGAACTGGAGTTCCCCAGCACCCCCCTTGATCTGATGATCGGATGCACAGACCACTGCGCCACCCGTCCCGATAGGCCCCGCCCACTCGATCGGATCGGTATCGGCCGATACTGATTCCGGCGATCGGAGCATCCCTAGCAAAAAGCTAGGACTGAAACCAACGATGATTGATCCCTTTACCAACGTTTACCTGTAGCTAGCTCACCTGTGCAAAAGAGTAACGGTTTCAAGTTATTACCGTTAACTAGGAACAGTTAGTAATTCTCATTCGATCCCACCGGGTCGGCGTCTTAAATCCTCCCTAGCTGAAGGAAAGGAAGTATTGGAAAACAAAGTAAAACTTGTTGGTTTGTTCAGAGGCTTTGAACAATGCTCTCCCTCTGAAGCAGTAGTTCATCCATCATCAGTTTGCACTCTCAGAACCCACTCTGCCCACGCACAGACCGCTCGCTCCTCTGACAGCTGTGTTGAGAATATGAATTTCCTGCATTGACTCCGTCCTGCGTCAGAGTTGGTGATTTATTTTTATTTTATTATTTCACCCGTTAAAAACAAATCCACACGAGGCCATTGTGTTCGAGTTGTTTTTCAGAGCAATGTGTTTGTTTACTTGGTTCTATAAAATGTGTAATAAACACTTAATTAGTGCTAATTCAACTTTACTTTCACAAGGCTGTTGTTTTTATCATGTGTAGTTATTTGTATTCTATTAACGTGGGTTTATTTATCTTAGTTTACAAATATTATTTTTGGCTATGATCTGCCGTGTCCCTTTGCTGTAACCTTTTCTACGTAGAAGTCATGTCCTGGTGTGTCGAGGAATATCAGTCAGAATTCATGGTATCTGGTATCTAACATGTCTATGAAGTGTTTTGCTCAAAATACCAAACGGACACCCGATTTGCTGCCCTAGGCGAGATTTTATATAAAGATGAAATGAAAATTCTCTCCCAAAGATAAATACACTACAAAACTGTGGGTTTTCTCCGGAAGATTTTCCTTGTGATGGTCGAAGGACGGAGGGTGTCGTTTTTTTCTTTTTCTCTGATATTCTGAACAATCTGTGCTATTGGATTACAGTAGCTGTAAAGTGTCTCTACGGTAGGCTATTTGTGTTATATGTACAGCACTTTGGCTCCACCAAAAATCATGAGAAAACAGAAACGTATTAACATGGGTAATATACGTCAACATGGCTTCAAATGTATTCAGTATTGTTTGAACTTGTTTTAATTGGGGGGTGGACGGCACATCCTCTAGGGGGGTCCGGGGGTATGCCGGTAAAGTAAAATGCTTCAATCTGCTGCACTTTGAGCACACAATTACTAGAGACCTGATCTAGGGGGTACAACTCTAAAACACATGTGAAAAAGATCTCTCCAACTTAAAACGATATTTTTGGTTTACCGTCCTATAGTACACATTGGAATGATTTCAAACCTAACTTTAAAGGAGTGCCTTGGAAATACACATATTCATCCAGAGATAACTTGGACTAAGATTAACTATCTAAACACTCAGTCCTTCACCTCACTGAGCCTCTCAGTCTGACAGGAGAGCTCTCCTCCACCCTGGTTGTAGAAACATCTTCTTCTTATATCCGTTAGCGCAGCTAGCATCAGATTCTAATAACAACAGTACCGGTGCGCCCTCTCTCTCTCTCTCTCTCGCTCTCTCTCTCTCTCCTCTCTCTCTCTCTCCTCTCGCTCTCTCTCCTCGCTCGCTGCACTTTGGCTGTGAGCTGCAGGCGCCTGATAAGCCAACATCCCCCACTTTCATCCCTTACAGCGCCCATCGTACAGGGCAAATTGAACGTGTAACCGGGGTGAAAAGGTGCTACATTTACTTAATTATGAATGTTGTTACATCAAGGCAGAAAATTAGGACGAGCACCCGACGGTCAAACATGTGTTTTCCCCTCCCAGAGCTGCCAGCACAGCGCTCCCCCCAGATCTGGCGCCCTAGTACTCGGCCCTGCCGGTACATACAGTGGCAATGTCTCAAGATTTAGCAAAAATACACTTCTATTGAACATACCGTAGCACAAGGCCTGAAAATCCACATGACAAACAATCACAAATGAAAAGGGTGGCCACTTATTATTATTTTATAAAAAAAAATTAAAAAGGAAAGGATATTTGTATTTGTTTTGGGTACCTGGCTGCGCCCCCGAGCGCAGCGGCGCGCAGCTGAATATAGAGGAAACACTGTTTTTAGTATTAGAAGTGGAAATAAGATGCTACAATCCCCCACTGTGCTACGAATAAATGATTTCTTATTCTGTCCTCTCTCTCCCCCTCTCTCTCTCTCTCTCTCCCCCCTCTCTCTCTTTATCTCTCTCCCCCCCTCTCCTCTCCCCCTCTCTCTCTCCCCCTCTCTCTCTCTCTCTCCCCCCTCTCTCTCCCCCTCTTTCTCCCCCTCTCTCTCTCCCCCTCTTCTCTCTCTCCCCCCTTTATCTCTCTCCCCCTCTCTCTCTCTCCCCCTCTCTCTCTCTCCCCTCTCCTCTCCCCCTCTCTCTCCCCCCTTTCTCTCTCCCCCTCTTTCTCTCCCCCTCTTTTTCTCTCTTATTTCCCCCTTTCTCTCTCTCTCCCCCTCTCTCTCTCTCCCCCTCTTCTCTCCCCCTCTTTCTCTCTTCTCCCCCTCTCTCTCTTCCCCCCTCTCTCTCTCTCCCCCCTTTCTCTCTCTCCCCCTCTTCTCTCTCTCCCCCTCTCTCTCCCCCCTTCTCTCTCTCTCCCCCTCTCTTCTCTCTCTCTCCCCCCTTTCTCTCTCTCCCCCCTTTCTCTCTCTCCCCCTCTTTCTCTCTCTCCCTCTCTCTCTCTCCCCCCTTTCTCTCTCTCTCCCTCTCTCTCTCTCCCCCTCTTTATCTCTGTCTCTCTCCCCCCCCCCTCTCTCTCTCTCTCCCCCCCCCTCTCTCTCTCTCCCCCTCCCTCTCCCCTCAGGCACTCGTCGGACCGGGTGAACCAGCTGGAGTCTCTGGTGGAGACGTACAAGAGGAAGCTGGAGGACCTGGGCGATCTGCGCAGACAGGTGCGCCTCCTGGAGGAGAGGAACACCGTCTACATGCAGCGCACCTGTGAGCTGGAGGAGGAGCTGAGGAGAGCCAACGCTGTCCGAAACCAGCTGGACACCTACAAGAGACAGGTGAGGGGGGGAGAGGGCGGAGCCACTTCATCCTCCAGGATAACATGGCTTTGCATCCAGAACACGGCTTACAGTCGCACTATATAGCAGAGAGAATATCCAACTGGTCCCACCCATCGCTTCTCTTAAACATCCCCACCATTAAACCCACCAGTCCTTCAACCATTTGCAAATCCTCCTTCCTGAAAGGTCAATCCTAAACATGTCTCTGTTAAACACATATAGGATTAAAAATACTATTGAAACGAGTAAAAGGCAATCGGAGTATAAGATATAATTGACATGATTATATTAACGACATTATGCTTTGTGACTTTCAGGCCCACGAGCTTCACACCAAGCACTCTGCGGAGGCCATGAAAGCTGAGAAGTGGCAGTTTGAGTACAAGAACCTCCACGACAAGTATGACGCACTGCTGAAGGAGAAGGAAGTGAGTCAAAGATCTGTCGAGGGGTGCGGGAATGAGTCCTCACACCTAGAAGTAAATCGGCAGCTTTGTCGTCTCGAAGCCGATGGGTTTTATGAAGATGCCTGAAATAATGCCCGTGGTTAACGCTGAAGAAATGTTAACGGTTTATTCTACGACAAACGTAAAGCCTTCACTCCTCGGTCAATTCAAAGCAGACGTTTCGGTGCAGGCATGAGTCCTCAAACCCAGATGAAGATGCCTGGAATAATAAAGTAAAAAGCTTTCCATGCGAGGAATTGTTGACGGGCAGATCTCTATTCTTCAGTGAACTCCCACGTCCTGTAGCACCTTCTGCAATCTGACAGGAGTGATTAATGTCCTCAGGAACTCGTGGGAGTAATTCATAAAGACGTACCGCGCTCAAATGAAGTGTACACTTGCTTTGTAGCTCGTGTGAGTCTCAATGAAGAGAAACTTGATGCTCCGCGGGGTTCTGTGGAAATCAGATTTCCCCCAATCACTGCCCCAAGTTTAAATGACACTAATCAATTGCTATGATAGACCGGTTCAAATGATAAGAATGAGAAATGTCTTCCATATGGCTTTTTATTCATGCATAGCTTTAATATTCAACTCAAATCAAGTTTTATTTATATAGCACATTTATAAACGATGTTTGGTGGAGCCAAAGTGCTGAGCATAAAATAAAAATAGCCTACAGTAGAGACGCTTTACAGCAAATACAAGAGCTCAGATTGTTCAGAATATCAGTGAGAAATACGACACCCTCTGTCCTTAGACCCTCTGTCCTCAGACCCTCTGTCCTTAGACCCTCTGTCCTTAGACCCTCTGTCCTCAGACCCTCTGTCCTCAGACCCTCTGTCCTCAGACCCTCTGTCCTCAGACCCTCTGTCCTCAGACCTCAGACCCTCTGTCCTCAGACCCTCTGTCCTCAGACCCTCTGTCCTCAGACCCTCTGTCCTTAGACCCTCACATCGTACAAGGAAACACTTCCGGAGAAAACCCCACAGTTTAAAGGGAACATGGAGAAACCTCAGGGAGAGCAGCAGAGGAGGGATCCCTCTCCCAGGACGGACAGACGTGCAATAGATGCCGTGTGTAAATCCAAGAGATAATACATTTTACAGCATAGAGACCGTATGTTAGGAAATGCATGTGTCTGTAATGAGAAGATGAATCCACGAGGATGTCAATAATCCTGAGGAAGCCATCAGGGAAGCAGCGAGACGAGACCCAGAGACAGGTTCAGCCACGTCCCGAAGTCCACGACTTAATCCAGAACTCAGGACAGAGGATCCAGGACACAGGACTACAGCAAGAGGATCAGCCTCGACTCCGGGTCCCGGCGTAGATATCGATACAAAACAAGAACAAAGATTTGGCTAATCGGAACAAGAGAAACACACAGACACAGACAGAGAGGGAAAAGGTCATTGGATAAAAGTTATTCTTGATAACCCTCTAGAAAGATCTCATGAACTTCCCCACTCAATCTATCAAGACCCGAGCAGTTCTATAGATATAGATAAGAAACCGAGAGAGGGAGCACAACAACTTGTCATGAGTACATATACACCAAATAATGGATTTGGTCTCTGTCGTTCCTTATGTATAGCAAGAGAATTGAAATGTGCGTTTTTGTCCCTCCTCAGCGTCTGATCTCGGAGAGAGACACACTGCGGGAGACAAACGATGAGCTGAGGTGCGCTCAGGTCCAGCAGAGAGGTCTCAGTGGATCAGGTGAGTCGTCATTTTACTTGGATGTGAGGCGGTTGGTTGGGTTTTAGTCGAGGTTTTATTTTTAAATGTTCTAAATCATTTTACTTAAAGGGGAGCTATCATCAAAATGCACTTTGTGATGTCTTCTCTACATCAACAAGTGTCCCCGGTGTGTCGGGAAACTCACGCAGCGTCAGGAAATAAAACCCTCTCTCTTTTCCTCCGTACCCAAATCTCTAAAAACGGGGAACAACGGAGCTGATCCAGATGTGCGTCCGATATGACGTAACATCTGAAATGTGGACCCACGGGCCCAATCAGAAACGTTGCTATCAGAAACAATGCCCGACTGTTTTGGACGTGATATGGTCGGTGTTTACATTAGCATCGCTAACACTCAGAGCTAACCTGTACTGGAGAGCATGTGTGTGAAGAAGCAGGAAGTAGAAAGGAACTCACCTTGTGGTGTAACCGGCAAGAGAGAAAGCCTTTGAGCTCCAGACTGTTTCAGATCCTTGATAATCCATGATATGGCGTTTCATCACGGCAGCATTTAGTTTAGACGGTAGCTGCCGCGTCCCGCATGAGCTCAGACCCCTCCTCTTTAATTAAAGCTTCATCCCCAAATCAGCACTTTTGAAACGGGAAGTGAAATAGAGGGATATGAGGCATGGCTAGAATGATCTGTTTGGTATTTTGAGCAAAACACTTCATAGACAAATAGCATGATAGGTGCCCTTTAAAGAATCAGAAATTGAGCTTTGTGACGGTTGCTCTATCTATAATTAAATTAAAAGGTACAAATTGTTCTATATACATGAAGAGTGTATAGGTAAAAGCTTTGGAGCAGTATGTGAAGTCTAAATCTGCCGTTTGATTATCTTGACATTTAATCTCTCTCTGTGCAGGAGGACTGCGTGACAACGACGTCGCCGTGGGAAACCTCGCAGCTGAGATCCTGCCCACTGAGCTCAAGTATGTCGTGTGTGTGTGTGTGTGTGTGTGTGTGTGTGTGTGTGAAAAAAACATAGGAAGCTAAATCCAAAATGTGTGACAACAGGATAAAATAGAATAACAGTATTTAAATGAACATAGAATTAGATTTTGTTTTAAAAGAGATTTGGTATCAGAGGAACTTCGTGCAGGATATCGGCAGCCCTATATTTATCTTCAACAGTGCTTTAGCAACAGATGTCATGTATATTTGTCCGGGGCGTTGTCTGAAAAATGCTCGACATTCCCATTTCATCTATCCTCCACTTTCTTACTCCCCCCTCTCTTCTCCTTGTTCCTCCAGGGAGACGGTGGTGCGTCTGCAGAGCGAGAACAAGATGCTGTGTGTTCAGGAGGAGACGTACCGGCAGAGAGTGGTGGAGGTTCAGGCCGAGCTGGAGGAGGCGCAGCGCAGCAAGAACGCCCTGGAGACTCAGAACAGGTAGAGAGAGAGAGAGAGAGAGTGTGACTACGTGTCTGACCGCTTTCTGGCAATGTTGCTAAAATGTCTGTTACCAACTTGACTCAACAACACTGGCAAGCGCAAAACATCCAGGAGTTAAAAGCTACAGGCAGGGCTGGGGAACCGTTTTCCTCGCAGGGCCTGTTTACATGTTTTCAACATCCTCCGAGGGCCGTACAAATGGTTGACCTCTGCTTAAAAATACTAAAATCACAGCCCATTCATTTGGCCTTTCTTTCATGCTGTGCAAAGAAAAAGCAACCTCTGAATCCAGATATCTCACCACGACATCACTCACTTTCTGGATATTTTAAATCACTCTCCTTTCAAACTGTATTCTTGTTTATTAATAACAACTTTTTTTTATTATCATATAGTATTTTATACCTGTTTACTTTTATTCTCTTATTTTTTAATAATTATAATGATCATATAAAGATGTGCCTTTGCCTCACTGGTTGGAGAACAAGCTTCTTATATTCGTTAGCATAGCTAGCTAACCAGATGCTAATAACAGCACGGGTATTGACTGTATGCTCAGTGTGACGGATGAACAGATCGCCACTGGGCTTTCAGCTAGAGACACAGACACGCAGACACTGCAGCATGTGTATGGCTCCTTATGGGTACTGCATGTGTGAGGTCCCACCCAGGAGCGGCGTTCTGGTGCTCTCCGTCAGAACTGCACCCCTGTCAGACGAGACATATACCACGTGATGACAAGTTAGGCTCGTGTTGTGTTCAAGGACCCTGACCTTGGCCAGGAAAAACAGGCACTCGCGTATTTAATTATTTTGCGGTCTAGATTTCTTAATTTTTTTTACTTTTTTGCGTGCGTTACCTCGAGGGCCGTATCAAATTGGTTCCCCACCCCTGCTGTAAAGGAACTACAGCACGGTCACATGACTTCACGTCACCACCGCTAAGCTAAAGGCGGCTAATGTTGGGCTATAAAGGAACTACAGCACGGTCACATGACTTCACGTCACCACCGCTAAGCTAAAGGTGGCTAATGTTGGGCTATAAAGGAACTACAGCACGGTCACATGACTTCACGTCACCACCGCTAAGCTAAAGGTGGCTAATGTTGGGCTATAAAGGAACTACAGCACGGTCACATGACTTCACGTCACCACCGCTAAGCTAAAGGTGGCTAATGTTGGGCTATAAAGGAACTACAACACGGTCACATGACTTCACGTCACCACCGCTAAGCTAAAGGTGGCTAATGTTGGGCTATAAAGGAACTACAGCACGGTCACATGACTTCACGTCACCACCGCTAAGCTAAAGGTGGCTAATGTTGGGCTATAAAGGAACTACAACACGGTCACATGACTTCACGTCACCACCGCTAAGCTAAAGGTGGCTAATGTTGGGCAATAAAGGAACTACAGCACGGTCACATGACTTCACGTCACCACCGCTAAGCTAAAGGTGGCTAATGTTGGGCTATAAAGGAACTATAGCACGGTCACATGACTTCACGTCACCACCGCTAACCTAAAGGCGGCTAATGTTGGGCTATAAAGGAACTACAGCACGGTCACATGACTTCACGTCACCACCGCTAAGCTAAAGGTGGCTAATGTTGGGCTATAAAGGAACTACAGCACGGTCACATGACTTCACGTCACCACCGCTACGCTAAAGGCGGCTAATGTTGGGCTATAAAGGAACTACAGCACGGTCACATGACTTCACGTCACCACCGCTAAGCTAAAGGCGGCTAATGTTGGGCTGTAAAGGAACTACAGCACGGTCACATGACTTCACGTCACCACCGCTAAGCTAAAGGTGGCTAATGTTGGGCTATAAAGGAACTACAGCACGGTCACATGACTTCACGTCACCACCGCTAAGCTAAAGGTGGCTAATGTTGGGCTATAAAGGAACTACAGCACGGTCACATGACTTCACGTCACCACCGCTACGCTAAAGGCGGCTAATGTTGGGCTATAAAGGAACTACAGCACGGTCACATGACTTCACGTCACCACCGCTACGCTAAAGGCGGCTAATGTTGGGCTATAAAGGAACTACAGCACGGTCACATGACTTCACGTCACCACCGCTAAGCTAAAGGCGGCTAATGTTGGGCTATAAAGGAACTACAGCACGGTCACATGACTTCACGTCACCACTGCTAAGCTAAAGGCGGCTAATGTTGGGCTATAAAGGAACTACAGCACGGTCACATGACTTCACTTCACCACCGCTAAGCTAAAGGAGGCTAATGTTGAATAGGAACATCTTGGAAAACAAGACCTAAATGCTATTGCTGGGTCATAACGTTATCAGTTTTTGTTTTTTAAATCAAACGTCCTAGCTGTTCCTCCACAACCCTCATTGTACACAAGCATGGTGTGTTGTGGACATGCAGTGCTAGTTCTCGTTGCATTGAGTGATCTTCCCCTGCGAGGTGCCGCAGTGTGTGTGTGTGTGTGTGTGTGTGTGTGTGTGTGTGTGTGTGTGTGTGTGTTCATCAACACCACAGTGTGTGTTCATTAAGCTGCTTGTTGGCTGCCGGTGGGAGTGAGATCTGCCTAAATGTCAACTCACCCTCTGGACTGTGTGTGTGTGGGCGGGACTGCAGAAAGCCAGATTGTCCACGACTGTGTGTGTGTTTGTGTGGGCATGTGGACAAGTGGGTGGGGTGCGTGTGTGTGTGTGTGTGTGTGTCCTTTGCAACACCAGGGTGTGGGAAGCCGGATCATCACCCAGTAGAGTTGTGGACAGGGGGAAAATGTACAGAGACATGATACTTTGTATATTCTCATATTCCTGAATCAACAAACTGCCTCTTTGAAAAGCACATGCCCATAGTCAGAAGTTACAAGAAGCCCTGTATAACTATCAAATTAAATGCATAAAAAAAACATGTATATATTGGAAAACTGGTCAAATAAGGGAGTACACGCACTTCGAGAACATTGAGGAAAAGCTACTTAAGAACAAGAATCACAATATGGATGACAGACTTTGTTTAATACATCCTTCAATAATGATGACTAATTGATAAACCCCTCCAACATCGTGAGTCATGTCGCAATATCTGTCAAAGTAATCGCAATTAGATATTGTTCTTTAATTGTACCGTAATTTTCGGACTATAAGCCGCAGGTGTTTGAATGTTTAATTACCGTACAGTCCAGCCTTTCGGAACCCGTTGGTGATCGTGGATGTTTTGACTCTCCTCCACGCCGTCAGGATCCACTCGCAAACTTGAGCGAAAGTTGCTTTTCGCAATGCGACCAGTTTTGGTGAATGATTTATCGCCGCCAGTCGTCCACGCCTCCCACTGAGCGAAGGGTTTGTGCATGAAAACGTCCTTTGCACAAACGGTCTCGCTCTCGTAATGTCCGTCTGTCTTGCTCTCGTTCTGTCTCTCGGTTCCACTTTTACTTTGGCGCGCGACCTGTCTCGCTCTTTTCCGGCCTCCAGCTTTTCCTGCTGGAGCCCGCTTAAAGTGGCGGGCGGGACGTCTAGAGCCCGTAGAGTTAAAGGTGGTACATGTAACCTGTAAAATCCATAGATCTAGGAGGTCCCCTAGTGGCCGTTAGCTGTAAAAATCCATAGATTAGCCGCACCGTTATATAAGCCGCAGGGTCGAAAAAGGCGCGGCTTATAGTCCGAAAATTACGGTACTCATCTCTATTGTAGAAATGAGAATTATGTTGAAACATTGTACATAAGGTATTTAAGCCCTCACTAACTAACCGATACTTTGCATACATCTTTCCACCCACAGCATCAACTTAAAGACTGTTTGCGTTCACCATCTACTTCCCTTTTCGTGGCTGCTATGTCCACACTAACCCTCGTCCTTTTTGTTTCCTTCAAACATGTTCTTCTGTCCCTAACGTCTCCTCTCTCTGGTCTCTCAGGTTGGACCAGCAGCAGATCTCAGAGCTGCGTTCTCAGATCGAGGAGCTTCAGAAAGCTCTGCACGATCAGGACGGCAAAACCGAGGACGTGAGTGGAGACGGATTCTCATCGCCTTTCTCCTCTCTTTTCTGACGTCCTGTTGACAGAATATTGACACAGTGTGCACAACACTTGACAATGTGTAACTGATTGGCCAGATGCATGCACAGCTGCAACCAGGAGAAGCTGCAGAACACAAAATGAATCCTATGATAAATCAAATATGTGTTCAACAAGAAAATAACTTAATTCCACACACTACAGCTTCAAAAAAATCTTGGAGCTGGGCGTGTCTGAAGCTTGGGGATTTTATTTGCGAGCAACGCGACCAACAACCAATCACATGAATCTCCCGACCCCCGACATACAAAGCAAAAAACAAAACGGGGATATATAATATAAATATAAACTCTCCCAAACAGGTGAAAACCTACCAGTTCCCCCACTGTCTCTGCCACCTCCCTCCATGCCTGGTTCTTCCGGTTTGTATCCCGGTAGGTGAAGAGGGTGATTTGCTACGGCGATAGTTAGTTTCTCCTCCATCTTTTTTTGAAATATAGAAATGAACGGCGGGATATCTCTCCCAGCTTAGACGCGGTTTGATTGGCTACGGCTTCAGCTGTCAGATTTTCAGAAACGGGATTTGATTGGCTGGCTACTCCGGCGTCTCCGGCGTCAGAAGTAGAACATTGTTTGGACCACTATGCTACCCAGAATTCAGTTCGGCGAAAAAGCGAGGCAACGTGACGTCACCCCATTCAAAGTGAATGGCAGACGCGTTGGAAACCGTTTTTGAAGCTGTCGAAGCTGTAGTGTGGACGGGCCGTAAGGAAGTCTGAAGGAAGGGGCAGATTTTTTCCGGCTGTGTATTTTCAAATTCTAACGCACTCGAGCTGGTTTCTCCAAAATGACCTACCCCACCTTTAATGACATCACCTTGGACTTTTTCACTATTTTCTGCCTTTTTTTTTAGACCAAAATATTCAACAAGGATCTAAAAAATTGATCACTCGATGATTAAAGCACCGTAGTTGCAGCTCTGGATGCATGGCATGTCTTAGTAGCGGTTGCAGTGTTTGGTTCATGTTGTGTGGGATGTATTTAACCCATGTGTGCCGTGGTGATTGTCTCTAACCTTCCTCTCTGTCTCTCTGCGTCGCCTCCTCCGATCTCCCGCCAAAATCAGGCCATCGTAAGTACGGCCCTCCCACACCCGGCCATGATTCAACTCTCGACCAGCTTTCAATGTGTGTTTGTGTTTAAACTTAGAAAGCATTGTGTGTTTAGTTTGAGTTTAATATGTTTTCTCTTCTCCTTTCGAAGTCGTCCTTACTGAAGAAAAAGCTGGAGGAGCATCTGTAAGTAAACCCACTGTTACATCCAGATGTTCTTTAATTAGCATTAGCATCCCCATTAGCGCTTACATTAGCACTCACATTAGCATCCCCATTAGCGCTTACATTAGCACTCACATTAGCATCTACATTAGCACTCACATTAGCATCTCCATTAGCACTCACATTAGCACTCACATTAGCATCCCCATTAGCGCTTACATTAGCATTAGCTTGCTTTACTTCCTTGGGTCCACATATATATATTTTATAGCACTTTTCAATTCTCAAAAGGTAACACAAAGATCTTCACGAACCGGAAATACTAACGCTACTACCCCGCCTTCTTCTTAGGTCAGAGAGTATATCTTTGTGATTAATAACACTATAGCCAAATAAAGACAAGTAAACAAAACAACTTATCTCATCTTTAACCAACAAGTACAGAAATGATACGAAAATGATAATCCTTTCAACATCATTAAGCCAATTAACAATCAATGAGTTAATTAATAACAGGCTTCTAAGCGGGACTTTATCATTGATCCAAAATTGGGAAATGTTTGCGTTGCAGCAGCAAAACGACAAAACAAGGCGATGCACACGAGAAGAAATTAAAGAGTAGAAATGAACGATAGTAGAATTTAAAACATCTCAAAATAGAATTAAAGCAGCACTTCGTCCGGGGACTCCGGGCGGCAGTATACGCCGTGAAGTGGTTTGCGGCCTGCCAGTAAACCCAAAGCAGAAGAAGAAGAAGTGACGTCAGCGGCTTCATTTGCCTAATCCTCCCCCAGGGACTTATTCCGGTGTGAACGAGAGTTCCAGGGACTAAAGAGTTCGGAGGAACTAAGTACGGCAAAGTGCTTGGTGTGAAAGCGGCTAATATGTATCCATGTTGTACCAAACTAAAGTGAACTCTCTCCTGATGTGCATCTGTTTCAGAGAGAAGCTCCATGAAGCTCACTCTGATCTGCAGAAGAAGAGAGAGGTCATCGATGATCTGGAGCCCAAAGTGGACGGCAAGAGTGAGTCGTTTCTTAACACAGTCAAGAAGGAGCATGATGCCAATATGTACCCCCTTTTTATTTTTATCCCAAACACGGAACACATTCTCCACACATGCAATAAAATAATAAATAAATCACGTAAAAAGAAAATGGAAAGAAATCCCCAAAATAAATACATTATATAGATGAGAGTGACACCTACGTCACTTCCGGGCGAAAATTACAGCCCCGCCCACTTTTGGGGGGGAAACTACACTGTCAGTTGAACGGCGGTCGATACAAATTCTGAAGTTTTTGCCAATCCGATCAGAAATGTTTGCAAACCGTGGATTGTCTGATCTTCAAAGAGCCCGGTTACGATGGCCAGTCAGGCAAACGATTACATTCAATCATTTGAAATCGACGATCGGGCTCGATATATGGTTACATTAAAATCGGTAGGCGAGGCTGTAATTTCGCCAGCTGTTACTCTCATGAGCGAGGCCGTAAAGCGACGTAGATGTTACACTCATCTGTGGACATCGATCGCCAACTGCTATATTTAACCATATATCGAGTGTAATTGTTTGCCTGTCTGGCCATCGTAACCGGGCTCTTTGAAGATCAGACGATCCACGGTTTGCAAACATTTCTGATCGGATTGGCAAAAACTTCAGAATTTGTATCGACCGCCGTTCAACTGACGGCTTTGTTTTCCCCCAAAAGTGGGCGGGGCTGTAATTTTCGCCCAGCAGAAGGAATATACAGATGTGTCCACAGAGGGGGATGCGAGTAGATTCTTGATTAGATTTTTTGATTTGATTTATTTTGAATGTGTAAAACAATAATAGAAAAATGTAACATGAGAATTATTCCACAATACAAAATGAAGCAGTGTCAAATTGATATAGAAAAAGATTACTGATTCTAAGTTGTGTATAAAAACATTATCTAGAATCTTGTATTCTGTAATGGCTGCCTCTTTGAGATTATATTCACATGTTTGTTTTCCTCCCTCTCAGTGTTGAAGAAGATCGATGAGCTCCAGGAGAGTCTGAAGAAGAAAGACGCGGACATGAAGCAGATGGAGGAGCGGTACAAACGATATGTGGAGAAGGCGAGGACGGTCAGTGGAACTCGACATTTACACATAATATAGTTTACAGTTTGAACAAACACTTCAGTAACTCTTAAAACATCGACGGTAGAAAAAAGACGGACTAAAGTGTGGCTGGAGATTTAAAGCTTTAACAAAACTAAGACTGCTCCATCTTACTTTGTTCCCTTTAAAGTATGGCTTAATATGTTGGTCCAACAGTTGCATTATGGGTAATGTAGGCGCCAGATTTTGACAAAGAAGTATTTAAAATAAAATAGAATACAAATTAAAATAATAATACAGCAAAAATAATCAGAGGTGGGAAGTAGCAGAGTACAAATACTTTGTTACTGTACTTAAGTACATGTTTCTAGTATCAGTACTTTACTCCACTACTTGTTTTTCTGACGACTTTTTACTTTGACTTCTTACATGTTGAACTCAAATACCTGTACTTTCTACTTCTCACATGTTGAACCCAAATACCTGTACTTTCTACTTCTTACATGTTGAACTCAAATACCTGTACTTTCTACTTCTCACATGTTGAACACAAATACCTGTACTTTCTACTTCTCACATGTTGAACACAAATACCTGTACTTTCTACTTCTTACATGTTGAACTCAAATACCTGTACTTTCTACTTCTCACATGTTGAACACAAATACCTGTACTTTCTACTTCTTACATGTTGAACCCAAATACCTGTACTTTCTACTTCTTACATGTTGAACTCAAATACCTGTACTTTCTACTTCTTACATGTTGAACTCAAATACCTGTACTTTCTACTTCTTACATGTTGAACTCAAATACCTGTACTTTCTACTTCTCACATGTTGAACTCAAATACCTGTACTTTCTACTTCTCACATGTTGAACTCAAATACCTGTACTTTCTACTTCTCACATGTTGAACTCAAATACCTGTACTTTCTACTTCTTACATGTTGAACCCAAATACCTGTACTTTCTACTTCTTACATGTTGAACTCAAATACCTGTACTTTCTACTTCTTACATGTTGAACCCAAATACCTGTACTTTCTACTTCTTACATGTTGAACTCAAATACCTGTACTTTCTACTTCTTACATGTTGAACTCAAATACCTGTACTTTCTACTTCTTACATGTTGAACTCAAATACCTGTACTTTCTACTTCTTACATGTTGAACTCAAATACCTGTACTTTCTACTTCTTACATGTTGAACTCAAATACCTGTACTTTCTACTTCTTACATGTTGAACCCAAATACCTGTACTTTCTACTTCTTACATGTTGAACTCAAATACCTGTACTTTCTACTTCTTACATGTTGAACTCAAATACCTGTACTTTCTACTTCTTACATGTTGAACCCAAATACCTGTACTTTCTACTTCTTACATGTTGAACTCAAATACCTGTACTTTCTACTTCTCACATGTTGAACACAAATACCTGTACTTTCTACTTCTTACATGTTGAACTCAAATACCTGTACTTTCTACTTCTCACATGTTGAACCAAATACCTGTACTTTCTACTTCTTACATGTTGAACCCAAATACCTGTACTTTCTACTTCTTACATGTTGAACTCAAATACCTGTACTTTCTACTTCTTACATGTTGAACTCAAATACCTGTACTTTCTACTTCTCACATGTTGAACTCAAATACCTGTACTTTCTACTTCTTACATGTTGAACCCAAATACCTGTACTTTCTACTTCTCTACATGTTGAACTCAAATACCTGTACTTTCTACTTCTTACATGTTGAACACAAATACCTGTACTTTCTACTTCTTACATGTTGAACTCAAATACCTGTACTTTCTACTTCTTACATGTTGAACTCAAATACCTGTACTTTCTACTTCTTACATGTTGAACTCAAATACCTGTACTTTCTACTTCTTACATGTTGAACACAAATACCTGTACTTTCTACTTCTTACATGTTGAACTCAAATACCTGTACTTTCTACTTCTTACATGTTGAACACAAATACCTGTACTTTCTACTTCTTACATGTTGAACTCAAATACCTGTACTTTCTACTTCTTACATGTTGAACTCAAATACCTGTACTTTCTACTTCTTACATGTTGAACTCAAATACCTGTACTTTCTACTTCTTACATGTTGAACTCAAATACCTGTACTTTCTACTTCTTACATGTTGAACTCAAATACCTGTACTTTCTACTTCTTACATGTTGAACTCAAATACCTGTACTTTCTACTTCTTACATGTTGAACTCAAATACCTGTACTTTCTACTTCTTACATGTTGAACCCAAATACCTGTACTTTCTACTTCTTACATGTTGAACTCAAATACCTGTACTTTCTACTTCTTACATGTTGAACTCAAATACCTGTACTTTCTACTTCTTACATGTTGAACCCAAATACCTGTACTTTCTACTTCTTACATGTTGAACACAAATACCTGTACTTTCTACTTCTTACATGTTGAACACAAATACCTGTACTTTCTACTTCTTACATGTTGAACCCAAATACCTGTACTTTCTACTTCTTACATGTTGAACTCAAATACCTGTACTTTCTACTTCTTACATGTTGAACACAAATACCTGTACTTTCTACTTCTTACATGTTGAACTCAAATACCTGTACTTTCTACTTCTTACATGTTGAACTCAAATACCTGTACTTTCTACTTCTTACATGTTGAACACAAATACCTGTACTTTCTACTTCTTACATGTTGAACCCAAATACCTGTACTTTCTACTTCTCACATGTTGAACCCAAATACCTGTACTTTCTACTTCTTACATGTTGATATACTCTTTAAAGCAGCTGCTAGCTATGGGTACTTTTTACTGAAGGACACTTCAAAGCCTCTTTACTTTTACTTGAGTAAAGAAGTTTAGTCAGTACTTCTACTTTCACCAGAGTATTTTTAAACACGAGTATCTGTACTTCTACTTGAGTAAAGGATGTGAGTACTTTTGCCATCTCCATAAAGTGATAAAGTGATTGTTTCTCAGGTGATCAAAACCCTGGACCCGAAGCAGCAGCCGGGCCCCGAGGCTCCGGAGATTCAGGCTCTGAAGAACCAGCTGACGGAGAAAGAGAAGAAGCTCCAACACCTCGAGGTACGAAGTCTCTGACATCAAGAGATGAACTATGAACCCTGTGCAGCTGCTTTTATGAATGACTAATGAACGATGATGTGTTGCAGCACGACTACGAGAAGAGCCGAGTCCGACACGACCAGGAGGAGAAACTCATCATCACCGCCTGGTACAACATGGTGAGTCTAACGGCCCGTCCACACGGCGGCGTGCGTTGAAGCTTGCCGGCGGGCGTGTCTGAAACTCGACCAACAACCAATCACATGAATCTCCCGCCCCTGACACACAAGTAGCGGTTTGATTGGCTCGAGCTTGTACTGGCATACGATTCGATTGGCTGACGCTTCTGCCGAGGCTTCAGAAGTTGAACATTGCTCAACTTTTGCAGTGAGCACCGCCAGCAAAGCTCTGCGTACATACTGATATACACCTGAACATCAGCAGGAGAGGACTCTTTAAAGTAGAGACACTACATACTGATATACACCTGAACATCAGCAGGAGAGGACTCTTTAAAGTAGAGACACTACATACTGATATACACCTGAACATCAGCAGGAGAGGACTCTTTAAAGTAGAGACACTACATACTGATATACACCTGAACATCAGCAGGAGAGGACTCTTTAAAGTAGAGACACTACATACTGATATACACCTGAACATCAGCAGGAGAGGACTCTTTAAAGTAGAGACACTACATACTGATATACACCTGAACATCAGCAGGAGAGGACTCTTTAAAGTAGAGACACTACATACTGATATACACCTGAACATCAGCAGGAGAGGACTCTTTAAAGTAGAGACACTACATACTGATATACACCTGAACATCAGCAGGAGAGGACTCTTTAAAGTAGAGACACTACATACTGATATACACCTGAACATCAGCAGGAGAGGACTCTTTAAAGTAGAGACACTACATACTGATATACACCTGAACATCAGCAGGAGAGGACTCTTTAAAGTAGAGACACTACATACTGATATACACCTGAACATCAGCAGGAGAGGACTCTTTAAAGTAGAGACACTACATACTGATATACACCTGAACATCAGCAGGAGAGGACTCTTTAAAGTAGAGACACTACATACTGATATACACCTGAACATCAGCAGGAGAGGACTCTTTAAAGTAGAGACACTACATACTGATATACACCTGAACATCAGCAGGAGAGGACTCTTTAAAGTAGAGACACTACATACTGATATACACCTGAACATCAGCAGGAGAGGACTCTTTAAAGTAGAGACACTACATACTGATATACACCTGAACATCAGCAGGAGAGGACTCTTTAAAGTAGAGACACTACATACTGATATACACCTGAACATCAGCAGGAGAGGACTCTTTAAAGTAGAGACACTACATACTGATATACACCTGAACATCAGCAGGAGAGGACTCTTTAAAGTAGAGACACTACATACTGATATACACCTGAACATCAGCAGGAGAGGACTCTTTAAAGTAGAGACACTACATACTGATATACACCTGAACATCAGCAGGAGAGGACTCTTTAAAGTAGAGACACTACATACTGATATACACCTGAACATCAGCAGGAGAGGACTCTTTAAAGTAGAGACACTACATACTGATATACACCTGAACATCAGCAGGAGAGGACTCTTTAAAGTAGAGACACTACATACTGATATACACCTGAACATCAGCAGGAGAGGACTCTTTAAAGTAGAGACACTACATACTGATATACACCTGAACATCAGCAGGAGAGGACTCTTTAAAGTAGAGGCACTAAATTCCCCCTTCTCCCTCAGGGCATGGCGTTGCATCAGAAAGTCTCCGGGGAGTGTCTCGGTCCGTCTAAGCCGGCGATGTCTTTCCTCGCTCAGCAGAGACAGTCCACCAACGCCAAGAGAGGCCTCCTCCGACACCACCCCAGATAAAACGGACACCGAGAGGAACCAGGAGAAGCACCTGAACTCCCCGTAACTTTGCCTTAATTTCCTCTGGATCTCTCAGAGAGGATTTCAACGCTGCTGCTGCCCCCTGCTGGCCGTCAACGGTACGACGGTGATTAATTTCTCTGTGGAGCCCTGGAGGACACAGAATAAAATTGAGTTTTAAAGTCCTGAAAAGAGGCCGAGTCACCTTCTAAGGTGACTTTTATTTCCTCGTGGACGCTATCCTGTTTCTTTACGGTTTGTTTTTAGTCTTTTATGCTCGAGAACAGGATGAAATGTGAACTAGTTGTTAAGGTTACAGTTGACGAATGTTAGACTAGAGAGGAGTTATTAGGGGCTTTTACATTTACCACGATGAGGGCTCGAAAAGACTTGAAGCCACACAGACGGTACATCCGAGTGGTTTCTCCCCAGTGCTTTTATTTTGTCGTCTTGATCATGCGTTTAATTTGAAGATGCTCGAAAAAGTTGTGTTGACTTTTTTAACCCCCTTTTTCGGATCTATTTTCTCTCTAAAATCATTATAAGAACTGGTTAAAATGTGCGTACAGATACATCGAAGCCCTTTCCTATAGTGGCGTTGTTAGTGCCTCAAAGAAAACAAACCTCCCGGTGGAGAATGAACATTTCAAAGTATCATATATTTTACATACTAATGTTCTCGACATTTTTAATTTATTTTTTTTATTCGCTTCCCCTCTTCCCAAAGATTGAAACAGGGTTTTGAAGGTTTGGACCTTTTAATGCACTTTAGACTTGGCATTGGAATACACTGGAGTCCATTAAGATAAAAACACTAATAATAAAGACTCAGCTCACGGCTGTTTCCCGCTGCTGGACCTCATGGACACTTATCGACTGGAAGGAAATGTCTCTACGCTGGAAATATTTTAAATGTGTGTCGACAGGAAGTCTGATTAGGTTTTAATACCAACACTTTATTTACTACCGTTTAATTTTCCCGTTTTCACCTCATGTAGTCATTTTAGTCCCAGATCAAAGCTACCGTTTGACTTGATCTCCATCCCTGTGCGTGTGTGTGCGATGGACTACGTGGACCCATAGACCCTGCTGTGTTTTGACGTTTTTCTACTGCTGTTTGAGTTCATATTTCGAGTGTTACGTCACTATCGTTTGCTGCACATTTGAAGGGTTTTAGGTCGTGTGTTTTGTTTGAATCCTATAAAGGTCTCGTAGATTAAAGCATACTTCACACGGGGGTCTGAGAAGAAGATCTGTAGTCCTGTCTGTTCTACTTTTGCACTACAAATAAATGGGATCGTACGATAAGAAATGTTGGTCTGGTTGTTTTCTTTTTGGTGAGTAACGACTCGAAGCGTTTCTGAACACTTGTCCAGAAGGGCGTGAGAAAGAAGGCGGACAGGTTTTATCACCTTGCTGCTTGTTGTGGATGCACTTTAATTGTGTCAGGATCTAAAGGCCACACTCATTAGTCAGATTTCAGATTTCTAGAGTGAAATGTTCAAAGCATTGTTTATCGGTCACAACTTTCTCTTTCAACTCTTTCTCGCTGAAAAACTACAAAATAAGTTACCATAGCGATGAGGATGACACACATTACGTAACCATTTCACCAGGGAGACTATGCTCCAATTCAAACACTGAGTAAGTGCATTGAACAAATCAATGACTGGATGTGTCAGAACTTTCTCCAATTAAACAAAGATAAAACTGAGGTAATGATTTTTGGAGCCAAGGCAGAACGTTAAAAGTTAGCGCTGAGCTTCAGTCTGCAATGTTCAAACCAACAGTAGAGCCAGAAATCTAGGTGTAGTCATGGACTCTGACCTGAGTTTCAACAGTCACATTAAAACAGTTACTGAAATCAGCCTACTATCACCTAAAGAATATATCTAGGATTAGAAGACTAATGTCACAGCAGGATCTGGAGACACGTGTCCATGCCTTTATCTTCAGTAGACTGGACTACTGCAATGGTGTCTTCACAGGTCTCACTAAACACATCTATTAGGAAGCTGCAGCTGATTCAGAACGCCGCTGCTCGAGTCCTCACTGACGCTAAGAAAGTGGATCACATCACTCCTGCTCTGAAGTCTTCACACTGGCTTCCTGTGTGTCAAAGAATAGATTTCTAAATACTGCTGCTGGTTTATAAAGCACTGAATGGTTTAGGCCCAAAATACATTTCTGACCTCCTGCTAAACTGATGAACCATCCAGATCTCTCAGGTCTTCAGGGACTGGTCAGCTTCCTGTCCCCAGAGTCAGAACTAAACATGGAGAAGCAGCGTTCAGTTATTATGCTCCAAACATCTGGAACAAACTCCCAGAAACCTGCAGGTCCGCTGCAACTCTGACTACTTTCAAATCCAGCTGAAGACTTTTCTCTTTGCCGCTGCTTTTAATTGAACTATTCACATCTTAAACTGCACTGTAACTTTTGTATGTATTTTATCTTTTAATGTTTATTTTATTATCTTTTCTTTTTAATGACTGATTTTAAATGCCATTGTCTTAATGTCTTTCATTTTTGTAAAGCACTTTGAATTGCCTTGTGTTGAAAGGTGCTATATAAATAAACTTGCCTTGCCTATAGCGATAAAAAGGTCATAATATAAATAAAACAGTTTGTCGAAATGTATCAAAAGTCATAATACAGTATGTTAAAATGTATAAAAACAAGTTCAAGTATATATGATGTCAGAAATGTCATAACAAATAAAGGGTAGGTCAAAACATATATAAAAAGTTATATTATGTTGAAAAACTAGTCGTCCAATCCACTTTGTTTTTAAAATGTGCTATAGAAACAGAGGGTTTGCCAAAGTGCTTCACAAGTTCACAACAAACATAACATTATAAAATATATTATATAACAAGAATAGATAAAAGGCACACATGAGCATAGCTCAGAGCAGGGCCGTCCCTGGCCAACATGAGGCCCCACGCAGTCTGCATGATCTGCCTGGAGGGAGGGGCGGGCCTGGCTCTGACTGACTCGAAAGTGAGGGGAAAAAGGCGGGACTTAAAAGCTTGAAGAGTGGGAGACAATTTGACATGGGGGGGGGGCAGGTCGTTCCAGAGCCTGGGGGCTACCGCCGAGAAGGCTCGGTCTCCCCTGGTCTTGTTCTTGGTTTTAGGGACTACCAGCTGATCAGCCGACCTCAAAGCCCTTGAGGGGGTGTACACCTGTAGGGGGTCGGAGATGTACTGAGGGGCCAGCCCATTAAGCCATTTAAAAATAAACAACAGAATCTTAAGATGAACTCTAAAATGGACAGGAAGTCAGCGGAGGGAAGCCAGCGTTGGGGTGATGTCGTCATGCTGTAAGCAGCCGAGTCGCAGCGTGTTGTACGAGCTGCAGGCGTGCCAGCGAGGTCTGGTTTAGGGCGGCATGCAGTGCATTACAATCAGTCATAGTCGTAGAGTCATAGTCTAGTGGGTTGAAAAAAGGCATGAATCATATTATAATATGTCTAGAAATATAGTAAAATTCTCTATACTGAAAGAAAGTCAAAGTGTAGTATGTCAAAAACAATATATATAAAATAGAACGTCAACAATGTGATAAAAGATACATGGTATGATGAAAAATACAAAAATAAATCATAGTATATAAAGTAGAAACAATTTCAATAATATCTTAAAACCCATAAGGACCCACCGTGACACGGGTGTCACATGACCTTTAGATGTTCTGGAAAGTTCCTTATACAGCTGTAGCCTTGTTTGTGTCTCATGAAGTCCCTGAGTGACACACCCTGAACAGTCTGGTGGGTCCTGGGCGAGGTCATGTGATGTTGTGTTCCCATGACAACATGTCCAAGATGTCCATGGACCAGGTCATTTGATTCTGTGTTCCCATGTCCAAGATGTCCATGGGCGAGGTCATGTGATGTTGTGTTCCCATGACAACATGTCCAAGATGTCCATGGGCCAGGTCATTTGATTCTGTGTTCCCATGACAACATGTCCAAGATGTCCATGGGCCAGGTCATTTGATGTTGGGTTCCCATGACAACATGTCCAAGATGTCCATGTGCCAGGTCATTTGATTATGTGTTCCCATGACAACATGTCCAAGATGTCCATGGGCCAGGTCATTTGATGTTGGGTTCCCATGACAACATGTCCAAGATGTCCATGTGCCAGGTCATTTGATTCTGTGTTCCCATGACAACATGTCCAAGATGTCCATGGGCCAGGTCATGTGATGTTCTGTTCCCATGACAACATGTCCAAGATGTCCATGGGCCAGGTCATTTGATTCTGTGTTCCCATGACAACATGTCCAAGATGTCCATGTGCCACAACGAGCTACATTTGAAAAGCTTTTTTGGTTTGTTGCTAAAGGTCAAATTCAAGCCATTTAAGAATTAAAATGCTTACATAACATGTCCTTTGTTACATTTAACCTGTTGTGGAAACATTTATTGATCAAATTGATATGAAACAAATGAGACAAACATCGCTGTGACACTGGTGTCACAGCGGGACTTTAACCCTAAACTTTCACAGTAAACCCAAAGAGACGTACAGTTGCAAGAGAAAGTATGTGAACCCTTTGGATTCTCCACACATAGCGTTGTGTGTTCCTTCCAAACAACTCAGCCTTGGTTTCATCTGTCCACAGACATGTTGCCAGTCGTGCTGTGGAACATCCAGGTGCTCTTTTGCAAACTTCAAACGTGCAGCCATGTTGTTTCTGGACAGCAGTGGCTTCCTCCGTGGTGTCCTCCATTCTTGTTCAGTGTTTTACGTATCGTAGATTCGTCAACAGAGATGTTAGCATGTGCCAGAGATGTCTTTAAGTCTCCAGCTGACACAGAGTAGCAACAGTGCTGAACTTTCTCCATGTACAGACAATGTGTCTCACCGTGGACTGATGAGCATCAAGGCTTCAGAGATACTTCTGGAACCCTGTCCAGCTTTATGCAAGTCAACAGTTCTTAACGGTAGGTCTTCTGAGAGCTCTTCTGTGCGAGGCATGGCTCACATCTGGCAATGCTTCTTAAGAATAGCAAATTCAAAACGGGTGTGTATTTGTTATAGGGCAGGGCAGCTTCAACCAACACCTCCAATCTCGTCTCCTTGATGGACTCCAGGTTGGCTGACTGCTGACTCCAATTAGCTCTTGAAGAAGTCTTTAGCCTCGGGGTTCACTACTTGTTCCACCCTGCACTGTGAATGTTTACATGGTGTGTTCAACATGAAAACATATCATTGTTTGTGTGGTTTTAGTTTAAGCAGACTGTGTGTGTCTGTTGTTGTGACTTAGATGAAGATCAGAACACGTTTTATGACCAACTTGTGCAGAAATCCAGGTACTTCCAAAGGGTTCACACACTTTTTCTTGCAACTGTATCCTCCTGGGACCCAGCGCATTGAAAATGTCCACTGTAGTGGCCATTTTGTTAACATGCATCTCCTTTCACTCTGTTGAGCTCTATCCCTGATGTGCTGTACAGAGGACATCCTGGGCTTTCCAGTGAGATGTCATTGGTTCAAATTGCATGCTGGGAAGTTCCTCCTTCTTTTCATCCAAAATGGCTGGCATACGAAAAACAAAATTGTACAGAAGCAGGAGGAGAAGTCAAATATTGTTGAATAATTGTAATTTTTACCATGAAAATCATATATTCTTCATATATATTCACTTTTTGTTATATTCCATGGAATGCTCTTAACATCCCGATAGCAATGAATATCTGAAGTGCTTTGACAAAAAATCCATAAAAAAATGTCATCTGTAGAAGCCGTAATACTGTAACAAGTACAACCAATCCATTTAGCCGGGCCGGCTAAACGGATTGGATGGCCTACCTGCCTGTCAGCCTTCCATCGGGGCACAAACTTACCTCGTGCCCTCATTGGTCATGTGCGCGTTCGTGTGTGTTGGAGGAGGGGCTCTGTGAGGAAGTGGCAGATTTTCTCCGGTTGTGTATTTTCAAATTCTAGCGATCTCGAGCCGGTTTCTCAAACGTACCTACCCCACCTTTAACATGTGAGGAACTATATAACTAGTTCTGAAAGCAATTAAATAATTCAAGTTTTCAAACAACAGCCCTTTCATAAATGTCCCTTCTAGTGGACGTCAGGACTTCATGGACTTTATGACTCAATATTGTTGCAGGAGACGGAACTGAAGCAGACATTTTCTGCACCAGATAGTTCAGGGAGATTAAGATTTAGAGCTCTCAGATGATGAGAGAGATGAGGCTTTCACACCTGGGATAGAAGAGGGTCAAGAAGAAGGGGGGGGAAAGATGCAGGATGCTCCATGAGCGCACAGATACAGACAGAGAGACAGATAGGGACGAGCTGGAAAGACATGGCCCTCTGTGGGCCAAGAGTAGCACGTATGTCTTATTGTTGTTTCTATTTTAAGTGGAGCCATGACTAATGAGAGTTGCCTCAGGAATGCAAGCTTTGTTTCTATGAGCAGGTCAAATGGAGACCGCATCCATCAAACTAGTCGAGATGACCCTACAGCCCGCGCCGACTGGAGTCAATGAGGTACTTTCCCACTACATCGACTACAAAGTCTTTGAAGATCTGGAAAGGTTCACCAAAAACCAAGCTAGTTTTTTAGTGACCAAATAAACAGCAATGTTCAGATCAATGACTTATTCATGTTTTAAATAAAGGTGAATGTATTATTGTATTAATATCACTCTATAACCACAATACGTTACATAGTCCATCTGTTAATTTTGGCTGTCTTTTCAAACTAATGGTCCCGACGTCCTCTGCAGTGGACATACTGTAACATTTTAAAATAAAATAAAATAAAAAAAGTCTAAATTGCAAGATGTATTTTTAACCCTAAACAGGTAGGAAATCACACAAAAAAGGAAATTGGAAGACACTTCTTTCCCCTCGGGTCCCAGGAGGATATATGCACAATTAGAAATATGATTATGATCTGCTCAGTTAATTCAGCTGATTCAATTATATTGAGTTAATGTTCTTATTCTTCAATTCAAAGAATGTTCAAACTCATTTAAACCAAAAAATCATCCTCATTAATTAAGTTATAAATAAGAGTTACTTTACCATTAAAGCCCAATGTGACATATACGTCACTTTTCATAGTATAACAATGTCAAATATATCTTGGTAGGAATGTCAGAATTTATGAGAAAAAGCCACAGAGTATGTTTGAAAACTCATAAAAAATCATAGGTTAGTTTGTCGAAATGTATCTTAACAACAATCATATCAAAGTCTGTCAAAATATTAAAAAAACTACAAAAATAATCCGTTCCACTTCCGGTACAGCAGATGGCGCCAAAGCCTCAACGTGACGTCACCACCAGGAGGAAACAAACATGGCCGACAGCGAGTACTTAATGGCTAAAGTTAGCGACAAGCGTTGGTAGTTTCTGATAAACTCTCAGTATTTGCTGCAGGTATTTATACTTTACTGCACCCGATAGCTGTCACACTACACTCTGCTCCATCTCACACGTGATTTTGGAGTTTTAAGTTTATTTTTGTCGGTCCGTAAAAGGCTTTTTCTAAAACCGGACGTTAGCATTAAGGGTTAGCCGCGTTAGCATCCTGCATGCTTTTGTTTTTGTGATTTAATGCTACAGGACTGGCGTTTTTCTAACTGGATTTAAGCGTTTTAAGTGGATTTATCCCGGGTTTGTTTTGTTTTGTATTGTTGGTGGGGTCCAACGAACAGCCAGCTCCCAAACAAAGCCATATTTCTTCTTAAAACAGACCTTTTTTGACCACCTGGACTATTTTTGTAGTCAGTACGGGACTTACGGTGGATTTTCTCGGTAGTTTTGTTGCATTGTATTGCTGGTGTTCTCCATTTAGAACCATCTCCCAAAGAAAACTATACTTTTCTATACAACAGACACTACTTTGACCCTCTGGACTTCCCCTGTTTGTGATCATTTCTCCTGCAAACATGGACCCAAAACGGCTTCACGGTAAACCCCACATTAGTGGAGGTGGAAACAGCAGCAGTGATTCAAGCTGCGAATCCCCGGCCTCTCCGTCTCATCTACCCGCAAACAGAGGCTCTCTGCCCGGGGCGAACGCCTTCGCAAACGACGGCAGCTTCATGGAGATGTTCAAGAAGAAGATGGAGCAAGAGGAGGAGAAGAAGAGGAAAAAGGAGAGCGAGCAGACGACGGCAGGAGGAGAAGATCAGCAGCAGGAGGAAGGAGGACAGACTTCAGTGGAAAAGAAGCCCCCTCCAGTGACGAGCTTTGTAAGGGGTTTGGCATCGTGAAATAATGGCAACTATTGCAGTCATTGTTGCTGCATTTCACAACTTGCACGGACAGGCAGACATCAGTGGGAAATATGAGCTTTGTACGGGGTTTGACTTTGAAGGAGACTTTATTTATCCCTCACAGGGAGTTGTAAGATGAGATAAAAGTACAGAACATCCATATATAAACCACCATGACTCTAAGTGACACACATTACTTGTAAGTGTCATCACACGCTGACGTAATGGCAACTATGTCAGTCGTTTTTGTTGCATTTCACCACGTATGCACTATTCAAAAGCTTTATTGTCGTGTGCACAAGAGCTACACAAACACCTTGTTACACAAAGCTCCTGCAACACAAGAAGCCGGAAGGTAGCGGTGATATTTGGGGGCGCAGTGGAGGGTAGGGGTGCCCCTCGTGGCGGCCGTGGGGCTGCGGCTGAATGTAGACCTTCTGGTTTAGTCGTCTCCTTCATTGCCAGTCAGCTTCAGGGGCTCCTGTAACGGTTTCAGTCTTCTATCCCCTAACCCAGGTGGGGAAGCGCAGAGGCGGCGTGTTCCTTAAGACCGGCATGGTTGCGAAGAAGCTGAAAGACGAGACAGAAGTGAGTGGAGGGGGGGGGTCCGTGTGATGTGTGTCATTTGCACGGGTGAAATATGATGACAAATAGACTTACACGCTTGCTTCTATTTTCACATTTAAACAGAGATGGCAAAAGTACACACGTCCTTTCCTCAAGTAGAAGTACAGATACTCGTGTTTAAAAAGTACTGACTAAACTTCTTTCCTCAAGTCAAAGTAAAGAGGCTTTGAAGTGTACTTCAGTAAAAAGTACCCAAAATAGCAGCTGCTTTAAAGAGTACCTGACCTCCCTTTATATTAATAGAACAATAATGTCATTGTTAGCTAATGAATGTTTCCATGGTGACCAACGGCAACATGACAACGTTTCCATTGGTCCCTCTTCTTTAGAGAAGACCAGGAAGTGATGGACACACGGATCATGTTCAAATCAATAGGCACGCAGTGACTCTAAATAATAGGGGGGTGGGGGGGGTTGGGGTGGGTGGGGCCGGGGGGGGTGGGGGGGGGGGGGGGGAGGGGGGGGGGGGGTTGGTGGGCGGGGTATGGGGGGTTTGGGGGGGGGTGGGGGGGGGGGGGGTTGGTTGTGGTGGGGGGGGGGGTGGGGGGCGGGGGGGGGGGGGGGTTGGTGGGGGGGGGGCGTGGGGGGGGGTGGGGGGGTGGGGGGGGGGGGGGGGGTGGTTTGCGGGGGGGGGGGGGTGTGGGGGGGTTGTGGGGTTTGGGGGGTGTGGGGGGGGGGGGCGGGGGGGGGGGTGGGGGGGTGGGGGGGTGGTGGGGGGGTGGTGGGGGGGGGGGGGGGGGGGTGGGGGGGGGGGGGTGGGGTTTTGGGGTGGTTTGGGGGCAGGGGGGGGGGGGGGGGGTTGTGGGGGGGGGGGGGGGGGTGGGGTTGGGGGGGGGGGGGTGGGGGGGTGGGGGGGGGGGGGGGGCGTCGGGGGTGGAGGGGGGGGGGGGGGGTGGGGGGGGGGTGGGGGGTGGGGGGTTGGGGGGGGGGTTGGGGGTGGGGGGGGGGTGTTGCGGGGGGGGGTGGGGGGGGGGGGGGTGGGGGTTGGGGGTGGGGGGGGGGGGGGGGTTGGGGGGGTGGGGGGGGTTTGGGGTTGGCGGGGGGGGGTGTGGTGGGGGGGGTGGGGGGTTTGGGGGGGGGGGGTTGCGGGGGGGGGTGGGGGGGGGGTGGGGGGTTGGTGGGGTTGGGGGGTGGGGGGGGGGGGGGGGGGGGGGGTGGGTGGGGGGGGGTGTGGGGGGGGGCCGGGTGGGGGGGGGTGGGGGTGGTTGCGGGGGGTGTGGGGGGTTTGGGGAGGGAGTGGGGGGGGGAGGGGGGGGGGGGGGTGGGGTGGGGGGTTGTGTTCAACATGTAAGAAGTAGAAAGTACAGGTATTTGAGTTCAACATGTGAGAAGTAGAAAGTACAGGTATTTGAGTTCAACATGTGAGAAGTAGAAAGTACAGGTATTTGAGTTCAACTGTGAGAAGTAGAAAGTACAGGTATTTGTGTTCAACATGAGAGAAGTAGAAAGTACAGGTATTTGTGTTCAACATGTAAGAAGTAGAAAGTACAGGTATTTGAGTTCAACATGTGAGAAGTAGAAAGTACAGGTATTTGTGTTCAACATGTAGAGAAGTAGAAAGTACAGGTATTTGGGTTCAACATGTGAGAAGTAGAAAGTACAGGTATTTGAGTTCAACATGTAAGAAGTAGAAAGTACAGGTATTTGAGTTCAACATGAGAGAAGTAGAAAGTACAGGTATTTGAGTTCAACATGTGAGAAGTAGAAAGTACAGGTATTTGTGTTCAACATGTAAGAAGTAGAAAGTACAGGTATTTGAGTTCAACATGTGAGAAGTAGAAAGTACAGGTATTTGAGTTCAACATGTGAGAAGTAGAAAGTACAGGTATTTGAGTTCAACATGTGAGAAGTAGAAAGTACAGGTATTTGTGTTCAACATGTAGAGAAGTAGAAAGTACAGGTATTTGTGTTCAACATGTAAGAAGTAGAAAGTACAGGTATTTGAGTTCAACATGTGAGAAGTAGAAAGTACAGGTATTTGTGTTCAACATGTAGAGAAGTAGAAAGTACAGGTATTTGGGTTCAACATGTGAGAAGTAGAAAGTACAGGTATTTGAGTTCAACATGTAAGAAGTAGAAAGTACAGGTATTTGAGTTCAACATGTAAGAAGTAGAAAGTACAGGTATTTGAGTTCAACATGTGAGAAGTAGAAAGTACAGGTATTTGTGTTCAACATGTAGAGAAGTAGAAAGTACAGGTATTTGGGTTCAACATGTGAGAAGTAGAAAGTACAGGTATTTGAGTTCAACATGTAAGAAGTAGAAAGTACAGGTATTTGGGTTCAACATGTGAGAAGTAGAAAGTACAGGTATTTGAGTTCAACATGTAAGAAGTAGAAAGTACAGGTATTTGAGTTCAACATGTAAGAAGTAGAAAGTACAGGTATTTGGTTCAACATGTAAGAAGTAGAAAGTACAGGTATTTGAGTTCAACATGTAAGAAGTAGAAAGTACAGGTATTTGAGTTCAACATGTAAGAAGTAGAAAGTACAGGTATTTGGGTTCAACATGTGAGAAGTAGAAAGTACAGGTATTTGAGTTCAACATGTAAGAAGTAGAAAGTACAGGTATTTGGGTTCAACATGTAAGAAGTAGAAAGTACAGGTATTTGAGTTCAACATGTAAGAAGTAGAAAGTACAGGTATTTGAGTTCAACATGTAAGAAGTAGAAAGTACAGGTATTTGAGTTCAACATGTAAGAAGTAGAAAGTACAGGTATTTGAGTTCAACATGTAAGAAGTAGAAAGTACAGGTATTTGTGTTCAACATGTAAGAAGTAGAAAGTACAGGTATTTGAGTTCAACATGTAAGAAGTAGAAAGTACAGGTATTTGAGTTCAACATGTAAGAAGTAGAAAGTACAGGTATTTGGGTTCAACATGTAAGAAGTAGAAAGTACAGGTATTTGGGTTCAACATGTAAGAAGTAGAAAGTACAGGTATTTGAGTTCAACATGTAAGAAGTAGAAAGTACAGGTATTTGAGTTCAACATGTAAGAAGTAGAAAGTACAGGTATTTGAGTTCAACATGTGAGAAGTAGAAAGTACAGGTATTTGAGTTCAACATGTGAGAAGTAGAAAGTACAGGTATTTGAGTTCAACATGTGAGAAGTAGAAAGTACAGGTATTTGAGTTCAACATGTGAGAAGTAGAAAGTACAGGTATTTGTGTTCAACATGTAAGAAGTAGAAAGTACAGGTATTTGAGTTCAACATGTAAGAAGTAGAAAGTACAGGTATTTGAGTTCAACATGTAAGAAGTAGAAAGTACAGGTATTTGGGTTCAACATGTAAGAAGTAGAAAGTACAGGTATTGGAGTTCAACATGTAAGAAGTAGAAAGTACAGGTATTTGAGTTCAACATGTAAGAAGTAGAAAGTACAGGTATTTGGGTTCAACATGTAAGAAGTAGAAAGTACAGGTATTTGAGTTCAACATGTAAGAAGTAGAAAGTACAGGTATTTGAGTTCAACATGTAAGAATTAAAAGTAAAAAGTGGTCAGAAAAATTTGTACTATGGCTTGCATTAGTTTTTTGACGATGTGGTAAATACTAATAGATCTGAGGATGGGCGAAGGAAGCATCCTCAATGTGGGTGGGACAATTGATGGTGTTGGGATATATGTTTTATTATGTGGATAATTGATTAATGATCAGTGTTTCTTAGGGTCCAGAACACTAAACTCACAACTTGAAATGAAAGCGTTTAGTTTATTTAACAAAAGAGCACATGACACATGACAGTATAGATTACTTGCAATTCGATGCTATATATATATATATATATATATATATATTAATATATATATATATATTTTAATATATATAAATATATATATTTTAATATATATATATATATATATATATATAGCATCGAATTGCAATATATATATATATATATATATATATATTAATATATATATATATATATTTTAATATATATAAATATATATATTTTAATATATATATATATATATATATTTTAATATATATATATATATTTTAATATATATATTTTAATATATATATATATATTTTAATATATATTTTAATATATATATATATATATTTTAATATATATATATATATATATATATTTTAATATATATATATATATATTTTAATATATATATATATATATATATTTTAATATATATATATATATATATATATATATATATATATATATATATATATATATATTTTAATATATATATATATATATATATATTTTAATATATATATATATATATATATATATTTTAATATATATATATATATATATATATATATATATATATTTTAATATATATATATATATATTTTAAAGTGAACTATGTAAACCTCAGAGTCCTTCACCTCACTGAGCTGTAGCTCTCAGCCTGACAGGAGAGGACTCTCCCCCACCTCTTTAATAACAGCGCCTTGTATCCGGGTGCTCGTGGACTGTTAGCGCCGGAGCCTCACAGCGTGGAAACTGTGGCGCGCACTGTGAGCTCTGACTCAGCGCTCGACAGAGAGGCGACGGACTTCCCACATGCTAACAGTGGGGGGTCTAAACTAATCATTTTAAAAGGTGGGGGGGGGACGTGTCAACGCCCATGGATCTGAGTGCTTCCTCCATCTTACGTTAATCCCCTTGTTTCCTTCTTCCTCAGCGAGAGCCAGGCAAGAGCGATGCCTGGTCATCGTACATGGCCGAGGTAAAAAAGTACAAAGCTCACCAGTGTGGCGACGACGATAAAACCCGACCTCTCGTCAAGTAAAGACTCCGCCAGGCGGGATCAGACTACCAAGTGCTGCGAGGGGACCTGGAGACGTTCCTCCGCTCGCTCCAGACTTCCTGCTCCAGAGTCCATCCTCACGAGGTCTCTCACAAACTGCTTCAGACCCTCCTCCCTTCCTTTTTGTATTTCATTTTGCTTTGTTTGTCTCGATGTCAGACGGTGTTTCAGGATCCGTTTTATTTTTTGATCATAACAGTTTCATGTTTTCAATTCTTTGTCTGGGTTCAGTTTGGGCATATTCAGTTAGTTTGGATCTGATTTTAAAGCCGAAGCAAGGTGTCAATTAAATCTACACTGCCCAATGACCCGTGGTGTCGTGCTTCCGTTTTGTTTGATCCTCGTGCAGACTCTTTAAAGTAGAGACACTACATCCTGATATACACCTGATCATCAGCAGGAGAGGACTCTTTAAAGTAGAGACACTACATACTGATATACACCTGAACATCAGCAGGAGAGGACTCTTTAAAGTAGAGACACTACATACTGATATACACCTGAACATCAGCAGGAGAGGACTCTTTAAAGTAGAGACACTACATACTGATATACACCTGAACATCAGCAGGAGAGGACTCTTTAAAGTAGAGACACTACATACTGATATACACCTGAACATCAGCAGGAGAGGACTCTTTAAAGTAGAGACACTACATACTGATATACACCTGAACACCAGCAGGAGAGGACTCTTTAAAGTAGAGACACTACATACTGATATACACCTGAACACCAGCAGGAGAGGACTCTTTAAAGTAGAGACACTACATACTGATATACACCTGAACAGTCAGCAGAATATCCTCTTTGAAATCATAATAGGAAAACCTTTTATATTTGCCTTTCCTCCTTTACTCAGCGGATGTAAAGAGGAGAATGCAAAATGCTTCTCAAATATGAATTTTTGCTAAAACGATAACTTATAAACACTTCTGCATGAACAGTCCCACTCTCAAAGACTTCCAAGTGCTTTAAATAGTAAGGTTTAAAGGGCCCATGTCATGCTTCTCCGGTTCTGACCCGTCCCCTTGTTGTTATGAAGGTTTCTCTGCATGTGAACGGTCTGCAGAGTCAAACCCTCAAAGTGCACCCTGTAGCGAGTGAAGCTCTAACACAGAGAAGACCTGTCTGCGGCCCCAGAACGCCTCGTTGGACATTTCTCTCTCTCTTCCTGCAGTGACGTGCCCGTACCCAAATTGACCAATCCGCGCACTTCCTCACACACTCCATCTTTTCTCAGCTGCAGCTCCGCCGATTTCTCCTCCCTGGGACGCACAAACTCCCAGCCAGGCTGCAGGTGTGTGTGTTCGGGCTGGGTTTCGCTGTCTCGCAGGGAGGGGGGGGGGCAGGAGCTCCAAGAAGCCGTTTAGGACAGAGAGTGAATACACACGCTACACAGAGATGCTGTACCCATGTGAGTTTGGAACATTGAACAATTTAAATCCTTTCTAGTCGACTCAACGATGGAATTATGATCAGCAGACGGGACCGTTAAGTGAAAACACATGATTAACAGAATACATTAGAATTAGCTTTTACTCTTAAGAGTTTGGAAACATGTTTGATATAGATGTACCCAATTCACCCCAAACCCTTCACTCTCATTCGACTTCAATGCAAGACCCGGTTAAAGAACTTCAGACTTCAAGTGACTCCGTTGAGAAGGGAAATTATTTAATTAAAAGCAAGTTCTATACAGAAATTCATTCAAGAGTTCAAGTACAATAAAAAAACACAAAGCGTACAGCTCTCATTGAAAAAACAAAAAGCTCAAACACGGGTATCAGTGATAATTACATGATGATAAAAACAGACAGACGGACCATGCGTCAGAGAGGGAGACACACGAAGGCACACGCTCAATCCCAGCTACCAAAACCTTTCACACACACACACACACTCGTACACACACCTAAAAATCCCATTCATCCTTCTCCCTGTCCACAGTGATAGAGGTCTATCTTGTAAACATTGACAACGGTTTGTCATTTCATTCTGCGGCACAGAGAGGTGCCGGAACGAGTCCTAAAACCCAACGAGTCAGCATTTTTAGCACTTCCTGGTCCCTCGTCGAAAAGCCAATGTGTTTTTAACTTGGTTTTGAGCCTGAAATAAGGTCAGTGGTCAACACGAACATCAACTTATTTTACTTCACGCTAGCCCTAAGAGTTGTTTCGGACCAAATGGAAAGTTTACGGTCAGCAGGACTGCCTGAATTTAACACACGAAAAGACTCCTGGTCCTTTTAGCTTTTAACCGACATGTGGACCGGGTTCAAGCTGAGGACGTCGTTATTACGTGGGCCCTGTTTAACTACGCTGAACACAAATATAAACGCAACACTTTTGTTTTCCCGTTTTTCATGAGATGAACTCAAAGATCTAAAACATTTTCTATAAACACAAAATAACCATTTCTCTCAAATATTGTTCTCAAATCTGAACAATCTGTGATAGTGAGCACTTCTCCTTTGCCGAGATAATCCATCCCACCTCACAGGTGTGGCATATCAAGATGCTCGACAGCATGATTATTGCACAGGTGGGCCTTAGGCTGGCCACAATAAAAGGCCACTCTGAAACGTGCAGTTTTGCTTTATTGGGGGGGTCCGAAGACCAGTCAGTATCTGGTGTGAGGCGCAGGGGTAGGGTAATGTTGTGAATCGAGTGGCCTGTGTTCGTCGTCCATAACATACGCCTGCCCATACCATAACCCCACCACCACCATGGGCCACTCGATTCACAACATTACCCTAACCCCTACCCCTCACACCAGATACTGCCTGGTTTTCGGACCCCCCCAGACCCCCCCAATAAAGCAAAACTGCACGTTTCAGAGTGGCCTTTTATGGTGGCCAGCCTAAGGCACACCTGTGCAATAATCATGCTGTCTAATCAGCATCTTGATATGCCACACCTGTGAGGTGGGATGGATTATCTCGGCAAAGGAGAAGTGCTCACTGTCACAGATTCTTTCAGATTTGTGAACAATATTTGAGAGAAATGGTTATTTAGTGTTTATAGAAAATGTTTTAGATCTTTGAGTTCATCTCGTGAAAAATGGGAGCAAAAACTAAAGTGTTGCGTTTATATTTGTGTTCAGCGTATAAGGCCGCACTCCAGGGTTAAATGAATGGCCAACAAAACGTGAAAAATCCAACTTATACTTAGTTTTATACACAAGCGTCTCACATCAACACCGAACATGTCTCTCGTTTATCTTCAGACGCTGCGTCTCAATGTCTGAACTACTGTGCTAACGGCGTCAGTAGAAACCCCACTGATGAATTTAAAAAAGGCGGTTGCTAACAAGTGTCTAAATGAGACGACGAAACGGCATCACGACCAACATTAGCCGCCTTTAGCTTAGCGGTGGTGACGTGAAGTCATGTGACCGTGCTGTAGTTCCTTTATAGCCCAACATTAGCCGCCGTTAGCTTAGCGGTGGTGACGCGAAGTCATGTGACCGTGCTGTAGTTCCTTTATTGCCTAATGTACTTTCTGCGAGTGGTGTTACCGTGTGGAGATTATCCTGCTGATCAAAACATGTAAATGTCATGTTTTGATACAGAGTTCATTTATTTTCAATAATCCAAAATCACATGAAAAAAATTGTCTTTTTGCCGAGGGAACAGAGAGCAGCTGACTTCCGGGTCAACCTACAAAAATATGTCATCCCTGCACCGCCCTATAGCATTTAAACGTTATCAAATCACCTTAAAAAAAAGTTATATTTCACTGTGGTTTTTATGAAAAGTGGATCCTCTCAGATCCAGGAAGTGTAACGCGGTGCTCCTTTTATTAGAGTCCTCCGTCCCCTGAAGCTCCTCCTGATTCTACTCCCGGTCGTTTCCTGACCCCGGGGTCTCATAGCGTCTTCCTCTTAGCGTCGCCCCCCTGGCTTTGAGTGACATCTGGATGGGGGACAATACACATGTTAGAAGGTCCCCTATTATGCAAAATACACTTCTCCATGTCTCCTCTACATCAACATGTGTCCCCTCTTCTTCATGTCTCTTCTACATCAACATGTGTCCCCTCTTCTTCATGTCTCTTCTACATCAACATGTGTCCCCTCTTCTTCATGTCTCTTCTACATCAACATGTGTCCCCTCTTCTTCATGTCTCTTCTACATCAACATGTGTCCCCTCTTCTTCATGTCTCTTCTACATCAACATGTGTCCCCTCTTCTTCATGTCTCTTCTACATCAACATGTGTCCCCTCTTCTTCATGTCTCTTCTACATCAACATGTGTCCCCTCTTCTCCATGTCTCTTCTACATCAACATGTGTCCCCTCTTCTTCATGTCTCTTCTACATCAACATGTGTCCCCTCTTCTTCATGTCTCTTCTACATCAACATGTGTCCCCTCTTCTTCATGTCTCTTCTACATCAACATGTGTCCCCTCTTCTCCATGTCTCTTCTACATCAACATGTGTCCCCTCTTCTTCATGTCTCTTCTACATCAACATGTGTCCCCTCTTCTCCATGTCTCTTCTACATCAACATGTGTCCCCTCTTCTTCATGTCCCTTCTACATCAACATGTGTCCCCTCTTCTTCATGTCTCTTCTACATCAACATGTGTCCCCTCTTCTTCATGTCTCTTCTACATCAACATGTGTCCCCTCTTCTTCATGTCTCTTCTACATCAACATGTGTCCCCTCTGTGGAAAGAGACTCTGAAAGTTTCAGGAACAAAGATTTTCTCTCTTTTTGATCCATTTCTATAAAAACCTGTCTGAAAACGAGCTGATCAGATTTTGGCCACTTGATGATGTCATAACGATGTGTTGTCTTGGTAACCATTAGCCAAAGTAACAGACAGAATCAGCACTTTGGAAACAGGGCTGAAACAGAGGGGATTATGGGTAATGCTGCAATGATCTGTTTGGCGTTTCAGCCAATCAGAGACGGGCTCTGGATATATCTGAGACCTGTGATATATGGATGAAGAACAGTATGATAGGAATTGGAAAAGACATAATGGACGACGGATAAAAATGAGTACATGAAGACATGCTGACACCAACAAACAAGCAACATGACGAGAACACCAGACACTTGAGAGGGGGGGGGTTAGTGGAGCAGGCTTTAAGGGGGGGGGGTTAGTGGAGCAGGCTTTGAGGGGATTTTACCTGAGAAAGCGAGCTGCAAGTGAGGAGGCAGAGCAACCTGAGACCCTGACTGGAGACTCTTATACAGATCTGAGGAGACAGGACAAAGGAACAAGGAGGGAAGGGAAGGAGGTGAGGAAGGTGGGAGGTAATGACAGCCCAACAGAGGAGGAGGAGGAGGAGGAGGGGTTTGGGGGGAATGAATCAAACAAAATCGAATAATGTCAGACAGGAGAAAAATCACATCACAAACAGTATGGTGATAAACAGACGCTATAACATAAAACACAGAACAACAACAACAACAACAACACGCGTCAACAAATACTTCACTGATGGCGCATTTCCACTACAGCGCGGAGCTCGCTCTAAGCGTGCCGTGCGGGGCCCGTTTTTGTTTGCGTTTCCACTCGGCGTAGTTCCGGCTAGCGGGTACTTTTTCAGTTTTTCTGGCCCCATAACATCGAGGTTCTTCCCGGGCCAACAACCGGGCTGAGTCGGGCTGAGTATGCTAAACTCGAGAGAGAATCGCTGGCAAGGGGGCTACAACTACAACAAGATGAACATATTTGACCGTGATTTAATTGTAATACACGTTTCTAAATGATGCCGAAGTAACAACATACTGATACCGGTTAGTAAAAACCATGAATTAATGCTTTGACAAGTCTGCAGACAGACGGCAGAGAAACTCCTTTAAAATGCGTGTTTTCTAAATGGAGTAAGCTAAGCTAACGCCGTATATGCTCCGACCGTTCACACTCACAGCAACGGCCTATACAGACATAAATAAACCAGCGACTGTATTCTCCATGACACAGAGAGTCAGTGGTTTGTACTTGTTTAACTTGTGTCTAGTTTCTGAACAGATATGAGGAGCTGTGAGCTCTGAGTGCTAACAGCTAACAGCTGATGTTGGTTTTGTGGTTCTCATTGAAGATGACGTCACGGCTCCGCCTTCACTGCGTTGCTATAGTTACTGCCCCAGCTACTAAACTGTAATGGAGACGCAGCAGAAAGTGAGCCTGGGCTAACCATACCGTACTAAGCCGAGCGAGGCCCTGCAGTGGAAATGCGCCATTAGACTAATGATGCAGATGAAGTACCTGCAACCTACTATTTTAAGAAGAACCCACATTTTTGTATACGTACACTACCTAATATCTCAATTGTTAAACCTCATCATAACAATTGAAAAGGTTTAGAAGTACAGAAGTATTACAAGCTCAAATGTACTTTAAGTATTAAGTATGCTGAATGGCTTATAGTCAAATATTATCAAAGTGTTTTTACACATGTTAATTTATTGCTATTATTTGCCAGTTTTACAGTATGCTCCTCCCAATGGTCGTGGAGTAGAAGTATATTTAACATAAAACGGAAATACTCAAGTAAAGTACAAGTACGTCAAACCAGTACTTAAGTTAATGTACTTAGTGACACGCCCCACTAGCTTTTAATGTGTTAAAATGAGCTTTTAGAGCGGTGTGATTATTATCCGTAACGCTTTACGACAATAATCTTCAAAATATAAGAATAACGGTTTTTTTTTACACGTGATGTCAATGCTGCTGCTGTACTTTGTATGATGACAATAGAGATATATTCTATTCTTCTCGTCTTGTTGAGCCAGTTTCACAATATGTTCCTCCAAATGGTGGTGGAGTAGAAGTACGTGTAGCCTTTGATGGAAAAACTCAAGTAAATCATCTCAAAATAAGTTTTAAAAACTTGTGAAAAATCGTTTTTGTTTTTTTTCACATTAAACAACTTCAGACGGTAAACGGTACGTGAGGGTTGTCATGGCGACTCACTCTGAGTGAGGGTGGAGAAGGCGGCGCTGTTTGCTGCGTTGCTGCTGTTGGAAGAGGAGGATGAGCCGAGAGGAGGAAGGTTCAGCAGCTGGGGGAACTGGAAGGGCAGCGAGACGGGAACCAGACCCCCCAACATCCCAAAGCCCAGCCCGAGGGGGGAGCCGGAGCCCAGCAGACCCCCTGCTGTGGAGACCTGGGGAGGGGGGGGGCATGTTAGACCAACTGTGTATTTAAGGTACTTTAAAGGTCACCTATTATGCAAAATCCTCTCCTCCATGTCTCTACATCAACATGTGTCCCCTCTTCTTCATGTCTCTTCTACATCAACATGTGTCCCCTCTTCTCCATGTCTCTTCTACATCAACATGTGTCCCCTCTTCTTCATGTCTCTTCTACATCAACATGTGTCCCCTCTTCTTCATGTCTCTTCTACATCAACATGTGTCCCCTCTTCTTCATGTCTCTTCTACATCAACATGTGTCCCCTCTTCTTCATGTCTCTTCTACATCAACATGTGTCCCCTCTTCTTCATGTCTCTTCTACATCAACATGTGTCCCCTCTTCTTCATGTCTCTTCTACATCAACATGTGTCCCCTCTTCTTCATGTCTCTTCTACATCAACATGTGTCCCCTCTTCTCCATGTCTCTTATACATCAACATGTGTCCCCTCTTCTTCATGTCTCTTCTACATCAACGTGTGTCCCCTCTTCTTCATGTCTCTTCTACATCAACATGTGTCCCCTCTTCTTCATGTCTCTTCTACATCAACATGTGTCCCCTCTTCTTCATGTCTCTTCTACATCAACATGTGTCCCCTCTTCTTCATGTCTCTTCTACATCAACATGTGTCCCCTCTTCTCCATGTCTCTTCTACATCAACATGTGTCCCCTCTTCTTCATGTCTCTTCTACATCAACATGTGTCCCCTCTTCTTCATGTCTCTTCTACATCAACATGTGTCCCCTCTTCTTCATGTCTCTTCTACATCAACATGTGTCCCCTCTTCTTCATGTCTCTTCTACATCAACATGTGTCCCCTCTTCTTCATGTCTCTTCTACATCAACATGTGTCCCCTCTTCTCCATGTCTCTTCTACATCAACATGTGTCCCCTCTTCTTCATGTCTCTTCTACATCAACATGTGTCCCCTCTTCTCCATGTCTCTTCTACATCAACATGTGTCCCCTCTTCTTCATGTCTCTTCTACATCAACATGTGTCCCCTCTTCTTCATGTCTCTTCTACATCAACATGTGTCCCCTCTTCTTCATGTCTCTTCTACATCAACATGTGTCCCCTCTTCTTCATGTCTCTTCTACATCAACATGTGTCCCCTCTTCTTCATGTCTCTTCTACATCAACATGTGTCCCCTCTTCTTCATGTCTCTTCTACATCAACATGTGTCCCCTCTTCTCCATGTCTCTTCTACATCAACATGTGTCCCCTCTTCTTCATGTCTCTTCTACATCAACATGTGTCCCCTCTTCTTCATGTCTCTTCTACATCAACGTGTGTCCCCTCTTCTCCATGTCTCTTCTACATCAACATGTGTCCCCTCTTCTCCATGTCTCTTCTACGTCAACATGTGTCCCCTCTTCTTCATGTCTCTTCTACATCAACATGTGTCCCCTCTTCTTCATGTCTCTTCTACATCAACATGTGTCCCCTCTTCTCCATGTCTCTTCTACATCAACATGTGTCCCCTCTTCTTCATGTCTCTTCTACGTCAACATGTGTCCCCTCTTCTTCATGTCTCTTCTACATCAACATGTTTAGTCTGAACAAACCTTCACAGTTCGCCCAAATTCTTTACAACAACGTAAGAGAAATGCCTAAATGTGATTCTGCTGCACTGATGAGAGACGTGTCAATATAAATCACAAGAACCAAAGGAAGCACACACTCACACACACCTGTGGTAACTGAGAGGAGACGGAGGACGACGTGACGGACACGACCTGTTTGGCCCCCTGAGAAGTCCCGCCCCCGAGCCTCTGCCGCTGCCCCTGATTGGCCGAGACGATGATGGGGGAGGCACTGGATCCTGAATGCTTGCCGATGGATGAGGCGTTAATAAGGCTGGTGTTGGTGGTACTGCTGCTGTTGTTGGGGGTCTTCTGCCCCCCCGGGGGAGTGTAGCTGCCCGGCTTCACCACCTGGACTCCTGAGAACTGTTGGGGGCGGAATGGGGTTTTGGCGGAGTACTGGTGGAGGGGGGGGGCGGCCTGAGACCTTTGGGGGAGGGTTTGGGAGATGACGGGGGAGGCGGAGGTCGTGGTGACGAGGGTGGGGCGGGCGGTGAGCTTCACGATGCTGCTGTGGGTGGATTTTGTGAGGGTGGCGTGCATCGGGGTGATGAAGTTAGACTGTGGTTGAGGGAGGGGGGTCAAGGGTTTAGAGAGGGGGAGGGTGGAGAGTTTAGAGAGGGAGAGGGAGGGTTTAGAGAGGGAGAGGGAGGGTTTAGAGAGGGGGAGGCGGGGGGACTGCTGGAAGGTTTTAGGGATCATGTGGGGGGAGGAAATGAGGGTGTGAGGACGAGGCGAGGTGATAATGATGGTTTCCCCAGGTTTGTTATTGCTGCCTTTGAGTAGGGGGGATTGGGAGGGGGGGGGTTTTGACCCGGGGGCTATGAGGGGAGACGAGGTGGGGTGGGGGGCGAGGTTTGGGGAGAGACGCAGAGGCGACCATGTTGGCTTTAGACACCCCAACAGGTAAAGGTAAAGTCCTGGAAGTGTTCAGCACCGAGAGTCTGTGCGTCACCCCCCATCACCGAGGGGAGGGGGGCGGAGGTGACGGAGAGGGGGCGGGTCAGGGGGGCGGAGGTGACGGAGAGGGGGCGGGTCAGGGGGGTGGAGGTGACGGAGAGGGGGCGGGTCAGGGGGGTGGAGGTGACGGAGAGGGGGCGGGTCAGGGGGGTGGAGGTGACGGAGAGGGGGCGGGTCAGGGGGGTGGAGGGGGAGGAGAGGGGGGTTCGGGAGAGGGGGGGTGGAGGGGGAGGAGGTAGAGATGTAGAGCGCTGGGCTGAGCGAGTTCTTCTTATGCTGCTGGAGGAGGATCGGAGAGGCGTGGAGCTGGAGCTGGGAGGGCTTGAAGGTGGGGGTGAGGGTCTGGGTGGGTGAGGGTCTGTCGGGGGAGGGGGGGCTGTCTCCCTGAGCGAGGCCCTTGGCTGCGTTCCCCAGGATGGCCAGAGCCTGAGAGATGGAGTCGAGAGACGGAACCGTCAGCTGGTCGTCAGAAGAGTCCAGACAGATGGTCTCAGACGGAGATAGAGGCGGTCGCTTAGCAACCTGAACGGCAGGAGTCTGGACCAATGGAGTCGAGCGCTGCATCCACACCGCCTCCTGCAGGGCGAGACACATGTTTATACATCAATAACAACATGTACACTACCAGTCAAAAGTTTTATTTAAATTTTTTCTATATTGTACAAACTATAAAACACATATCAGGGTTCATACAGTTTTTCACTAATGACCTCTCCGTGACCTTTACCTAATCTTCCATGACCAAAAAAATGACTCTTTCTCAGCGGTACCACTGAAAATGGTTTATTTTAACATGGAACAGGAAAATAAGGTCTGAAACATGTCGTGCCTATCTAAAACAAATCGAATAGTCGGCTTACTAGCTCCCACACGCTAACGCAGGGTTGTCAAACTCAAGGCCCGGGGGTCAAATCCGGCCCGTGACTTCATTTCATGCGGCCGCACAAGAGCTTTTAAAGAATATAATATGTTTATTATACGGTTACATGCCGATTTACAGAAGCGTTGCCCATAAACTACATGTCCCACAATGCATCTCAAATTTTTTTTATTTCACATATCTTGTGACGTTCTCACTGAAGAGACTTGCAATTATTTTTCCCTTCTTCTGCTTTCAAACATAGTTAATTATGAAGTTATTACCCTATTCCATAATAATCCAATGCAGAGGCAATAATGTAATACATTATTTTATATATATGAAATATTTGTACATGTATTTTTATAGTCTTAAAGTTACAACCGGCCCTTTGAGTGCAGCCATAATGCTGATGTGGCCCGCGATGAAATTGAGTTTGACCCCCCTGCGCTAAAGCAACTAAAATCTCTCACCAGTAAAATACCTCGTCAGTTAAAAGACATTTCACGTTTCATTACTATACAGTATTTATTATCATTGTAGTATTACTATTTCGACGATTAGATAACATAAATTATATTTGATGCAACTTTAGTTACATTTCCATGACTTTTCCAAAACTTTGGGAAAGATATTGTTTTCCAGAACTTTCCCAGGAATTAGCATTTTGATTTTCCAGGTTTTCAATGACCGTAAGAACCCTGACTGATGGAATTATCTAGTAAACAAAAAAGTGATAAAGAATGCAGAATATGATTTATACGATACGACTAAAGACACTCGTACACACACCTAAAAATCCCATTCGTCCTTCTCCCTGTCCACAGTGATAGAGGTCTATCTTGTAAACATTGACAACGGTTTGTCATTTCATTCTGCGGCACAGAGAGGTGCCGGAACGAGTCCTAAAACCCGACGAGTCAGCATTTTTAGCACTTCCTGGTCCCTCGTCGAAAAGCCAATGTGTTTTTAACTTGGTTTTGAGCCTGAAATAAGGTCAGTGGTCAACACGAACATCTACTTATTTTACTTCACGCTAGCCCTAAGAGTTGTTTCGGACCAAATGGAAAGTTGAAGGTCGGCAGGACTGCCTGAATTTAACACACGAAAAGACTCCTGGTCCTTTTAGCTTTTAACCGACACGCCACATGTGGACCGGGTTCAAGCTGAGGACGTCGTTATTACGTGGGCCCTGTTTAACTATAAGGGTTAAATGAATGGCCAACAAAACGTAAAAAATCCAACTTATACTTGGTTTTCCCGTCACTTTGCTGAATCTTGCTAAACAACATCCGGGGCAGTTTGTTGTATTCTAGTAAACCACAGGTGTCTTACATCAACACTGAACATGTCTCTCTCGTTTATCTTCAGTCATGCATAACTGCGCCGCAATGCAGCTGAAGAGGTTTTAAATGTTGTTTCTACGACATAAAATAGGTCAGTGAATACTAGGGATGGGAATTTGAAAGAAAATGTATATTCGAATATTCGACCCCCCCAAAAAACGGTTAACCGAAATGTACATATACTATAAAAAAAAATTGGGTACATTTGCCCAATTTTTTTCTTCAATAATTTTTGGAAATAAATATATGAAAAAAAAATCCCATTGGTTTTGATATTGATTCCCATTGATAAAGAAACAAGTCTGACCTTTGATTTGGCTTTGGGAGTAGAGACCATCTTTTTCTTTGCCCTGCAGCGAGAAAACATCACAAGTGAGTGAGAACAAGCTTTACAAGTCAGAGTTAGTTATATGTTGATAAAAAGTCACACGACTCACGTGTAGCCGGTGATGTGACCGTGAGCCATGATGCTCTCTTTGAACAGCATCCTGGAAACACAAATACAATTACCACAAGCTGCGGGGGAGAGTAAATTCACTGAAGCATTTTATTTAAGTATTTCTATCCAACGCTACTAGGTAAAGGCCATAGATGAAGACATGCGACAGTCAGACACACACCTGGCCTGCATCCAGCCTTTGGGCCAGAGCGGCTTCACCTCCGTCTCCATGAAGGCTTTGAGGTAATCCTCCAGAGAGAGAGAGCTCTTCCCCTCCAGCTCGTAGCAGCCCAGCTTCACCCGCACCAGAGTGCACAGCAGCAACCTGAGAGCAACACAACACACTCCATCACTACACAACACAACACAACACACTCCATCACTACACAACACAACACAACACAACACACTCCATCACTACACAACACAACACACACACTCCATCACAACACAACACACTCCATCACAACACAACACACTCCATCACAACACAACACAACACAACACACTCCATCACAACACAACACACCCATCACAACACAACACACTCCATCACACACAACACAACACACTCCATCACTACACAACACACTCCATCACTACACAACACACTCCATCACTACACAACACAACACACTCCATCACTACACAACACAACACACACACACTACACAACACAACACAACACAACACACTCCATCACAACACAACACACTCCATCACTACACAACACAACACACTCCATCACTACACAACACACTCCATAATACTAGGTCCAGAAACTGACCATGATCAAAATCGATTTTCCAGCCCCCGAATAGATAATCGATTAATCGACTTGCGACCCCCCTTCCGTGTTTCTTTACTATACATTCAACATACAAACCACAAACAAGCACCATCAACAACGACGTGGCCTATTAATGTAATGGCCCCTTGTCTGCGTCTTTCTCTGAACCTCTTCCTCCACTCCAAATGCCGAACGCAAATCGTGATAAAGCCTGTGATAGACCAACGTCTTTTCCAGAGCTCGCATTAACTTTCCTTTGACTTAATTCGAATATCCACTTGGAAAACTCTTTTTACCTCCCATTGTTCATCTTTATCCACGGTAGAACAGTGCGAGGAAGGGGGCGGGCGTGTGAGGAAGGGGCCGTGGAGGGTAGAGGGGGGGCGTTAAAGGGCCCGGTTGTAGGAGAGGGTCCTGTAGGAATGGCGTGTGTGAAGGGGGGGGGCGCGGGCGTCGTGTAGGGAGAGGGGGGGGCGGGGTCGGGGAGGAAAGGGTCGGGGCGTCCGTGAGAGGAGAGGCGGGTCCTGTGAGGAGAGGGGGGGGGCGGGCGGCGGGTCTGGAGGAGAAGGGGCGGGAGGTTAGAAGGGGCATCTTGAGGGAAGCACATTCTACGAGCCTTACTAGAAACGGGTGATTAGGGGCGGGGGGATATGCCATTACCGGAACGGGTAGGGGTTAACGGATGTAGAGAGGGGGGCGGGGTCGGTGAGCGGAAGGGGGGTGGCGGGTCCTGAGGAGAGGGGGTGGGGGGGGCGGGCGGTGTAGGGAGAGCGGGGGGGGGGCGGTCGTGAGGAGAGGGGTCGGAGTGGGGCGGGGTATGTGTAGCGTGCTCAGCAGCATCTCGTCTGCACGCAGGCTTCCTCCAAGTTTACAGTAAAACAAACTGGTGGTGTGACCAATGGCCATTTACAATTATTAATACTATTACTATTATTAGCATATATATATATTTATATTATATATATTTTGGTTGAAACTAAGCCAGAAAAAAAAGAAATACATACAAAAAAATATATATAAATAAAATCGATTTTTAAAAATAATATTCGACTATGGAGACTGTAGCGAATATTCGAATAATCAAATAATCGCTGGCATCCCTACTCAACACAACACTCTCCATCACAACACAACACACTCCATCACAACACAACACTCTCCATCACAACACAACACACTCCATCACAACACAACAACACACTCCATCACAACACAACACTCTCCATCACTACACAACACACTCCCTCGGTGACACTGACCTGAGCTTGTCGTCCCAGACGAACTTCTTGCGAGGACCCATCACCCTCTTCCCCGGCTTCTCCTCGTCTTCGTCCTCAGAGCCGTTCTTCTCCGCCTCGCCCGACTGCTGCCTGTCAACACACGATCAACAGATCTGTAGCGCTGAGCCGAGCGACTATTGTTCGAACAGAAAGTGTGTGTCTGTGCCAAAGCAGACGGATATGGACAGAAAGTGTGTGTCTGTGCCAAAGCAGACGGATATGGACAGAAAGTGTGTGTCTGTGCCAAAGCAGACGGATATGGACAGAAAGTGTGTGTCTGTGCCAAAGCAGACGGATATGGACAGAAAGTGTGTGTCTGTGCCAAAGCAGACGGATGGACAGAAAGTGTGTGTCTGTGCCAAAGCAGACGGATACGGAGACTCTGGTGTTCGTGACTCAACAGCACGGGATCTTACTTTGCCACTTTAGCGATGCAGTCCATGTTGTAGCGAGCGATCTGCTCCGGCATCACGCTGCACACCGCCAGCTTCAGCTTCAGCAGCGGCGTCCGGAGACGGTCGTCCTGGGAGACGAGGGATAAAGGTCAGAAATCACACACACACACACACACACACACACACACACACACACACACACACACACACACACACACACACACACACACACACACACACACACACACACACACACACACACCACACACACACACACACACACACACACACACACACACACACACACACACACACACACACACACACACACACACACACACACACACACACACACACACACACACACACCACACACACACACACACACACACACACACACACACACACACACACACACACACACACACACACACACACACACACACACACACACACACACACACACACACACACACACACACACACACACACGAAGCCCCAGGAAGTGCTCCATAAAAATGCATTTATAGGAAGGAACAGGCCCCGCCTCCAACACTGTATCCGGTCCTCTTCATACATCCTTGCATGGCACACTTACAAGCTAAATATAGACTCGGGTAACGAGGACACGGCCAGGAGTCCCAGAAACAACGACTCAGCCTTCACCTTTCAGACACACCTGACAGCTCATTGGCTCTTCCTGCGGCTTCTGGCAAATCTCACACAAGTGTCCCGACACCGAAGGGCCGGGACACACTTCAGATGTTCTGCTGCGGCTCTTTGCTCCAAATATCTGGAACAAACCACCAGGAGACTGCGGGTTGTCAGCTTACAGGCCCCTCTGCTGTTACCCCGACCCAGACTGCAAGGACTCTGGGTGTGACCCTAGATAACGAAATGTCCTTCACTCAGGGCTTCTTACACCTTTTCCAAAGTCAAATTCAAGCACTTTTCAAGCATTTTCAAGCACTTTTCAAGGTGCATTTTCCAACTTTTCAAGCATCTTACAGCTGTTGTAAATTACATATTTATATACACATACTCAAAGGATTATTTCCCTACCTCACATTAAATCAGGTGTTCTTTATGCTATAAACAACCACATGTGTGTTTCGTGATAGCATTCTACACGAGGATGAAAAATTAAAGAAAAGAAAACTAAGTGATCTGTATGTAGACGGGGCCTCCCGTATAACCTGCTGAGCCGATATACAACAATCAGCCAAATAACTTTTCAATACATTATTGATTAATTGTTGAGGTACTTTTAGGTTGGCAGTGAACACAAGTCAGAGGTACATGGTGTACTTCTACTCCACTGCAGTTCAGAGGTACATGGTGTACTTCTCCTCCACTGCAGTTCAGAGGTACATGGTGTACTTCTCCTCCACGTGTTGAATCAGACTTCAGTTCCACCTGGAGTAAATCCACCAGCTACCCTGCAGTCTACAAAGTACTTCAGACTAGCTGCACCTTCACCAGCTACCCTGCAGTCTACAAAGTACTTCAGACTAGCTGCACCTCCACCAGCTACCCTGCAGTCTACAAAGTACTTCAGACTAGCTGCACCTTCACCAGCTCTGAGAACACTTTCATGATCAATCATTATAAAACATACATATCATATATATTATTCTGAAATGGACCAATCTGCACAACGACTACTTTCACTGTCTTTCACTATATTTAGATGAGAATACTTTCTACTTTCACTTGAGGAACATTTTGAATGAGGACTGTTACTGTGACAGAGTATTCCTACACTCTGGTACTTCTACTTTTACTCAAGTACAAGATCTGTGTACTTATCATTTCATTACAAGATCTGAGTACTTGTACTTTTATTAACTTATATATATATAATATATATGTATTGGCCTGAATTGTAGCCACAAAATCACGCAGAGCTGCATAAAAATAGACTCACAATGGTAACAAGTGGAAAATAATATTTACAAATGTGTACAATGATTCTAGGTAATGCTACTCAAGACACCTGACTTATACATCTTCAAAGGAAGACTGTGTTCATTCTACAATTAAATGGGATTAAAGCAAACTGTAGTTTTACTTGTATAATACTTCAATATTATATAAAAGACAGTTTGTTTTCATCGTTTTCAAATAAACAAAGTCTTGGCTTTCAGAATATTAAACTTGTTTCGGCAAATTCAGATGATAAATACAGCTTTGAAGCTTCGGCATAATTACAAGCAGAGGACTAATGTAACGTCACAGCAAGCACAACAACAGCCGGTGTTTCTTGTGAGTGTTTCCCCGGTACACAAACGCAAACACACTCGCGAGCTTCCCCCAGACCAGTAATACAAACGAAAATGTGTCTTCGGTCAATGCGACTGATTTCGATAGAGCAAGTCACATTTGGTTTAGGCACGAAACATACAGTAGAAAGCCATTGCTTTCAAAATCGCTCTGTGTCGAATCAATAGATTATATTTCATGACTATAACACGAAATGCCGTGAGTGCTTCGTCCTCTGAAGACCACAGGATGGCGACTGTAACGCACATAACATAGGTACGCTCCTCTGAAATGATTGCAATTATTATTATCCCTCATGGAGTTCGCTATTCAGCTCGCTAACGTTAGCTTAAACAAACGTAACATGCAACGTTAGCCTAATCTAAAATGCTCTACTCCGGCGTACCTTTCATGTGGCTTGTCAGCGCAGACTCTCGCATCGTTATGTTGCACACTTTGCAGGAGGCTACTCGTGGGCTTGACCCTCGTCTTAGCCATGGCTTGTATTTGTCTTCTGCTAGCCAACGCTCGTTGAAACGGCAGCCTCCTGGCACACAGTCATCCATCTCTCATCAGAATGCCCAGGTCACACGTAACACAAACACTTGCAGGTCCCGCGCATAGAAGCGAAGCAATGCTTTTCTTTTAATCTAAAAAGCGAACTATTCAGTCAGACAGAAATGTATTGTAAAAGTAAAGCATTTACATTTTCAAGCACTTTATCTCAATTTCAAGCACCATTCCCCAAAATTCAAGCACTTTCCCAACCTTGAAAACACCACCTCAAATTTCAAGCATTTTCAAGGATTTCAAGCACCCGTACGAACCCTGTTCACTGCAAACATCGCTGCTACAACCCGCTGCTGCAGATACACGCTCTACAACATCAGCAGGATGCGTCTCCAGCTGACCCAGAAAGCAACGCAGCTTCTGGTCCAGGCTCTCGTCACCTCACGCCTAGACTACTGCAGCTCCCTCCTGGCTGGTCTACCTGCATGTGCCATCCGACCTGCAGCTCCTCCAGAACGCAGCGGCTCGTCTTTAACCTTCCTACATGTTCCCACACCACGCCGCTCCTCCGCTCCCTCCACTGGCTTCCGGTAACTGCTAGAATCCACTTCAAGACACTGGTACTAGCGTACCATGCTGCGAATGGATCTGGCCCTTCCTACATCCAGGACATGGTTAAACCGTACACCCCAGCACGTGCACTCCGCTCTGCATCAGCCAAACGGCTCGCTGCACCCGCACTGCGAAGGGGACCCAAGTTCCCATCAGCAGAAACACGTGGGTTTGCTATCCTAGCTCCAAGATGGTGGAATGAGCTCCCCATTGACATCAGGACAGCAGAAAGCTTACACACCTTCCAGACTGAAACTCATCTCTTTCGACTCCACCTCGAGCGATAGAACTGCTAACAAAGCACTTATATACTAATAAAGGGACTGGCTTATCTAAAGCCAGTTGAGTAGCACTTGAAATGTTTTGCTCTATGAAACCTGATGTACTTTATGATTCTGTTTTCTTCAGGTTTGTATCTTCCTGGTCGAACGCACTTATTGTAAGTCGCTCTAGATAAAAGCGTCGGCTGAATGCGATGTAATGTAAAGGCTGAGAGTAAAGGATGTGTCTCCCGCTCACCTGTATGTTGAGGCTGAGCTTCTTGAGGCGTTTGAGCAGAGCCTCTTTGTTGCAGGGCACGAAGGCCTCCAGGTGAGAGTAGACCACTGAACGCACCTCCGCCGGCTGCTCCTGCACCTGCAGCTCAATGCTGACGACACAGAGAGAGAGAGGTCAGATCTACGGACATTTACATGAGCTGTTCATATAAATAATAATCTGATGGGGCTCACTCCAGCAGGATGTTGTTCATGTCCAGCGTGAAGAACTTCTTCCTGCCCTCGGCATCGAACAGACGGGACGCCTGAGAGGAGAGAGGAGCATTACACTTTATCACGTTTCCTTTCTGCTCCTGGGACGAGGATGGGTTCAAAGCAGAGACGTGTCACTGTGTGCTCTGCATGTGTAACCATTAAAGAGGGTTACCTCCTCCGATTCCATCTACTTTGTTAAAGAATATAACCGACTGACCCCTAGATTCCACCGGGTCCGTCTGCGCGGCCCCTCTAGCCAATGGGTGCTATTCCACCACCGCGTTACGGCTCAGAAGCGTCTCGTCTCTCGCGTTGCATAGCGCCGGGCAGGAAGTGGACCGGTCAGAGCATCCGGCCCATCCCCAAAATAAACTAATTTGCAGACCCTATCCCTCCGTAGTCTTTCAAGTAGGAGGAGCAATGCCAGCGTTCTCCTCCGGTCTACAGGCACTGTGTAAATTATATAGAATAATTATGATGATGAAACACATCTTTGATTAATGTCGTTTATAACTGGAATATTACAATTATTATTAACTGTGTCTGCACAAAGTAGCCTGTCCAGGAAATATGCCCGAATCAACAAAAACTGCGAGCCGGCAGGCAAGACGCTCCGCTTCTGAAACGCGCCCGGTGGGGTTTGACGCTGTAAGAGGTCGGAACAAATCCGCGGCGCAACCGTAACGCGGCGCAGACGGACCCGGTGGAATCCCGGGGGTTAGGCTGCACGATTATTACTAATATTATATTTAATATTATTATGTGGACAAAACGAATATAATCTCCGGACAAGATTTAATTCATTTTAAATTAAATGACTAGAAAAGTTAAAAATTAACATAATTATTTTATTTTTCTTTATTTTATGTACTTTTAGTTATTTTATAAAAAATAAAAATGTTGTGCTTTTTGGTAGTACATGTTAATCTCAATAAAAATGTGATCACAAGAAATACATTAACATAATTCTTAATTGATCTAACACAGTGTAATATTAACTCCCGTACCGATCTGAGGTCCTCGATGCGTTTAGTGAGCGGTGCTGGGAGCCCGCTGGGCAGAGGGGGGGGGCGCCATGACCCCCTGACCCCCCCTGCCCCCTGCTGTTTTGAGCCCGAAGGCCCCGTTCTCCGCCCCCTGCAGAGGGCTGTGCTGCGGGGAGTCCAGCATCTCGAAGTCCAGGTCGCCCATCATGTCCTGCAGGATGTCGTTATTGGTCGATCCGAGCAGTGACATCACGGCGGGGTCGGAGGTCAGGTCTGTAATGTTGCAATCGGCCGCCCCGGAGACTTTAGCCTGGGCGTTGATCAGCCCGGTGCTGCTGTTGCCGGTGGCGACTGCGACTGCGACGATGGGAGCTTTGGCGTTGGCTCGAGCCAGCGCGTGGGCGGTGAAGTTCTTCTTCCTCATCTCCTCCTTCTCCCGGGTGAAGCGGCGCAGCATGTTGGCCAGGTGGATGGAGTCCTTCATCAGCTTCTTCCTCTTCTTCTTCTCCGGGCGGTGCACGTTCAGGGAAACTCTGCCGGGGACAGGAGATACAAAGAGAGACGTTTAATGGACCATTGTTGAATGGAGTGGTGGCGCAGGAATGAGTCATAGAACCCAGAAATTAGTCCTTTATAGCCCAGCCTTAAAGTCAAGTTTTTTTTTGTATTATTGTTATTTGGTTTACAAATGAGACGACTAAATGTCATCATGCACAACATTAGCCTCCTTTAGCTTAGCGGTGGTGACGTGAAGTCATGTGACCGTGCTGTAGTTCCTTTACAGCCCAACATTAGCCACCTTTAGCTTAGCGGTGGTGAAGTGAAGTCATGTGACCGTGCTGTAGTTCCTTTATAGCCCAACATTAGCCACCTTTAGCTTAGCGGTGGTGACGTGAAGTCATGTGACCGTGCTGTAGTTCCTTTAGAGCCCAACGTTAGCCACCTTTAGCTTAGCGGTGGTGACGTGAAGTCATGTGACCGTGCTGTAGTTCCTTTATAGCCCAACATTAGCCACCTTTAGCTTAGCGGTGGTGAAGTGAAGTCATGTGACCGTGCTGTAGTTCCTTTATAGCCCAACATTAGCCACCTTTAGCTTAGCGGTGGTGACGTGAAGTCATGTGACCGTGCTGTAGTTCCTTTAGAGCCCAACATTAGCCACCTTTAGCTTAGCGGTGGTGACGTGCAGTCATGTGACCGTGCTGTAGTTCCTTTATAGCCCAACATTAGCCACCTTTAGCTTAGCGGTGGTGACGTGAAGTCATGTGACCGTGCTGTAGTTCCTTTATAGCCCAACATTAGCCACCTTTAGCTTAGCGGTGGTGACGGGCAGTTTAGATATTATGTGAATGCCTGAGAGCCTAATATGAAAACACTGAAGAAACCTCACCCAGCCTTTGGTACTTTATTCTTTCTGGGTTTCTTTTCCTCCAGAATACCACCATCTTGCTTTTTCCGACGCTTCTTTATGACCCGCTCCTCGCCGTCTTTCATCTTCTGCAAACAGGTGCAAACAGTGTGGTTTTATGGTCTAACAGTCACTTTAGGTACAGTAAGAGCACCATCGGGAAACTGACAGATGTATACACTTGACTCAATGCACGTACCTTGAAGCGGTTATCCTCTGTGCCGCCGTTTTCCCCCTCTGAGTCTGAAGCCGCTCTGAACTGCAGCGTGCCGGTGTTGATGTAGAAACCTCCGTGTTTCGTAGTTAACGAGGCCGGCACCAGCTCATCATACTGAGGAGGGGAGGAACACAGGATTACTGTTAGTCTTGTTCTCCGACTGCGCCTGCGTTTAGCACTGCTTGGGATAACAACCATTTCCCAAAGTCTATTCGACCGTATACTCAACGTTATGATCTTTAAACCAATGCCAAAAGAAATGTTAAAACTAAAGTAAAAGTAATATTAAATTGTAAAAATACTCCGATGCAAGTAAAGTCCCGAGAAGAAAATTAAAGTGTTGGATTACAAATATACTTAAGTACTTTATTCTCATTTCAGAATCATTGAAATTAAATTCCCAAATCGCATTTTAAGAAAACGGTTTCTACATTTAATCTCAACTCAGAAAGAAAAATAAGCTTTTCTCGAAGATTTGAAATGTTTTTCTTTGTTTCCTGATGTCTGCGATTTCCCCAATGAGTACAACGATTATCCGCTGTGGGACAATAACGTTTTACCTCCAACATTTTTTTAACAACTTAGTTTGGTTTGCTTATTTTGTGGCTCATAAAACCGTGTCTGAGTGAACTCACAGCCTCTGAGTTGTCGATGAAGGGGTCGGTGTCATCGTATCCAAAGCCGATGTCGATGAGATCCTGCATCCGGTCTTTCTTCTTCTTCTTTGGGACACCACCCTGCAAACAGCGGGACGATATTTAGAGAAAACACTCACAAGGACATATTAGACATTCCTTGGTTTGTCATCCACACAGTTCAAACTGGGTTCTGTCGGGGGAAACTTCTGAAGCAACTGAGTCAGGACTCAGAGACACGAGGAGAGCTGGAGCTCTGATGGAGTCAGACGGAGAGGGAGCTCTGATGGGTCAGACCAGAGACACGAGGAGAGCTGGAGCTCTGATGGAGTCAGGACTCAGAGACACGAGGAGAGCTGGAGCTCTGATGGAGTCAGGACTCAGAGACACGAGGAGAGCTGGAGCTCTGATGGAGTCAGGACTCAGAGACACGAGGAGAGATGGAGCTCTGATGGAGTCAGGACTCAGAGACTCGAGGAGAGCTGGAGCTCTGATGGAGTCAGGACTCGGAGACTCGAGGAGAGCTGGAGCTCTGATGGAGTCAGGACTCAGAGACACAAGGAGAGCTGGAGCTCTGATGGAGTCAGGACTCAGAGACACGAGGAGAGCTGGAGCTCTGATGGAGTCAGGACTCAGAGACTCGTGGAGAGCTGGAGCTCTGATGGAGTCAGGACTCAGATACTCGAGGAGAGCTGGAGCTCTGATGGAGTCAGGACTCAGAGAGACGAGGAGAGCTGGAGCTCTGATGGAGTCAGGACTCAGAGACACGAGGAGAGCTGGAGCTCTGATGGAGTCAGGACTCAGAGACTCGTGGAGAGCTGGAGCTCTGATGGAGTCAGGACTCAGATACTCGAGGAGAGCTGGAGCTCTGATGGAGTCAGGACTCAGAGAGACGAGGAGAGCTGGAGCTCTGATGGCAAACACTGACCGTTTATTTGGAGCTTCGGCCGGAGAATTCACACGACATGTCACGGGCCACGGTCTGACCACGCGGTTGAGATGCCACAATCAATTCTGAAGAACTCTTCTGTAGCTCCAGGTTTTAACTCGTTCAGAGTGTAATACTGTATTTAAATCTCATCCTGATCACTGAGCTGACAGCCAGTGTGCAACTCGATACTAACAGGATAACAACTGGTGACTTCTAGAATTGTGTGAGTAACATTCTGTTTTTAGACTTCTCTGCTTCAGTGTGTGTGCTCTGTATCAATGCTCGTGTTGATCTGACTGACATTGTGATTTTAAATCTCAAAACCGCTACAGTATCCGTCAGGCAGAAACTTGGGACAACTCTGACTGAAACCTTAAAACTGAACTAATTGACTGCTAGGGTTAACTTTGATCTAAACATTTGTAGAATACTAAGAGCTTTATTGAGTAGGTGTAACTGTATTAAGGGTTACACTCATAACTTTATAACTTAGGGTTTAATGTAATTGTAAAACCATTGGGCCACTGAAAAGACACTATAGCAACTCAGGAGGGAGCCAGTCTCGATTTCCTTTTGAGGGCCACCAGCTGCAGAGAGTTAACTAATTAAAGGGGCGTGGCCCCACAGCTGTGAGAACTCAGCAATCAGGTGTCCATTTTAGGTAGCACTTTCCTGGAGCGTCAGTCAGACAAAGACATTGGAGAGGGGTGCAAAGGGAGGCAAATCCTACTCTGATTGAGCTAAGTATCGCTGGTGTTTTATTTTATTTAGTTTTCTAGCCCCTCATGCTATAATCATGTGTATTTTCTCCATTCCTGTTCATGTGTCTTCTCGAAATTATCTCTGGCCCCGTGTATCTCTTAATCGATATAACCGGCCTGCTCTCGTCTATCCCACGTGCTCCACTGAGATCCAGCATCTAGTTTCAGGCGGCCTGTGGAACTGCCAGTCAGCTGTTCCTAAGGCCGACTTCATCTCTGGCTACGCCTCCCTGCAGACCCTGGATTTCCTTGCTCTCACTGAGACCTGGATTACTCCATCCAACACATCCACCCCAGCAGCTCTCTCCACAGCATACTCCTTCTCCCATACACCCAGACCCACTGGCAGAGGAGGTGGCACTGGTCTCCTGCTCTCTCCCAAATGGAGCTTTTCCCTCTTCAAGCAACCTAACTTCACTCCTTCCACCTTTGAACTCCATGCCGTCACAGTAACCCATCCTATACAATGAACCCTTGTTGTTCTCTACCGTCCACCAGGGCGCCTTGGGGGACTTCTTGGAGGACTTAGATCATCTCCTCTCACACATCCCTGAAACTGGCCCTCCCGCTGTACCTCTCGGAGACTTCAACCTCCAGACAGGGGAAGATAGACGAACTAACATCTCTTTTAACCGCCTTTGCTTTCTCACTGTCTCCGTCCCCACCAACTCATAAAGCTGGCAATGTCCTTGATCTCATATTCTCAAGGAACTGCACTACTTCTAACCTCTCTGTAAACCCGCTCCACACATCCGATCACTTCTTCATTTCATTCTCTCTACCCCTTTCCAAACATAACAAACTAATCTCTTCTCATCCTGCACCTGTCCGCCGTAACCTCCGTTCCCTCTCCCCCTCTACCTTTGCCTCATCGGTGCTCTCGGCCCTCCCTTCCTCCGACTCGTTCCAACTCCTGCCTCCAAACTCTGCTGCAGAAAGTCTCCTCTCTACTCTCTCATCCTCTCTGGACTCTCTCTGTCCTCTCACATCTCGGCAGGCTCGTCAGTCCCCTCCTGCTCCCTGGCTAAATGACGCACTGCGTGCTAATAGAACCGTCCTTAGGGCAGCAGAGCGGAAACGGTGGAAATCCAAACACCGTGACGACCTCCTAACCTATCAGGCTCTCCTCTCCTCTTTCTCTGCTTCGATCTCTCAGGCAAAAAGCACTTTCTTTCAAGATAAGATCCAATCTTCCTATTCCAATCCCCAAAAACTATTTTCCATCTTCTCCTCCCTCCTGGACCCTCCCAAAGCCCCTCCCCCTCCTCACTTCTGTCAAGCGACTTTGTTAACCACTTTGAAAAAAAGGTTGATGATATTCGCTCTTCTTTTTCTGACTCACCTTTACTCACCGCTGGGTCACCAGACCCTCATTTCACCCGGCACACTAACCTCCTTTTCCCCTCTCTCACCAGTGAGGTTCTTACCCTCATTACCTCTGCCCGCCCTACCACCTGTCCTCTGGACCCTATCCCTTCAAACCTCCTTCAGACTATCGCTCCTGATATTCTACCGTTTCTCACCCATTTCATCAACACTTCTCTAACTTCTGGTCACTTTCCAAACACTCTCAAGGAGGCAAGAGTAAACCCTCTCCTAAAGAAACCCACTCTCGACCCGTCTGATGTTATAAACTACAGGCCTGTCCCTCTCCTCCCGTTCCTGTCTAAAACACTTGAACGCGCTGTCTTTAAACAACTCTCCTGTTATCTCCATCAGAACAACCTTCTGGATCCGCACCAGTGTGGTTCCAAGGCAGGTCACTCCACAGAAACTGCCCTCCTTGCTGTCACTGAGGAACTGCACACTGCTAAAGCAGCATCCCTCTCCTCTGTCCTCATCCTGTTGGACCTGTCTGCTGCATTCGACACGGTGAACCATCAGATCCTCCTTCGCACTCTCCAAGAACTTGGAGTTCCAGGCTCTGCACTTTCCCTACTCACCTCATACCTCAAAGACCGTACCTACAGGGTAACTTGGAGTCCGACCCTTGTCAATTAACTACAGGGGTCCCTCAGGGCTCTGTTCTCGGTCCCCTCCTCTTCTCCTTGTACACAAACTCGCTCGGATCTGTCATTAGCCCGCATGGTTTTTCATACCACTGCTACGCTGACGACACCCAATTAATCCTGTCCTTTCCCCGCTCAGAGACCCAGGTCGTCGCACGCATCTCTGCTTGTCTAGCTGACATCTCTCAGTGGATGTCTGATCATCACCTCAAGCTCAACCTTGACAAGACTGAACTGCTTTTCCTTCCGGGAAAAGATTGTCCCACATCGGCACCTCTGTTGTTTCCCCGACTCAGACTGCAAGGACTCTGGGTGTGACCCTAGATAACAACCTGTCCTTCACTGCAAACATCGCTGCTACAACCCGCTGCTGCAGATACACGCTCTACAACATCAGGAGGATGCGTCCCAAGCTGACCCAGAAAGCGACGCAGCTTCTGGTCCAGGCTCTCGTCATCTCACGCCTAGACTACTGCAACTCCCTCCTGGCTGGTCTACCTGCATGTGCAATCCGACCTCTGCAGCTCATCCAGAATGCAGCGGCTCGTCTGGTCTTCAACCTTCCTATATTCTCCCACACCATGCCGCTCCTCCGCTGGCTTCTGATAACTGCTAGAATCCACTTCAAGACAATGGTACTTGCGTACCATGCTGCGAATGGATCTGGCCCTTCCTACATCCAGGAACACAACCGTACACCCCAGCACGTGCACTCCGCTCTGCATCAACCAAACTGCTCGCTGCACCCTCGCTGCGAAGGGGACCCAAGTTCCCATCAGCAGAACACGTGGGTTTGCTATCCTGGCTCCAAGATGGTGGAATGAGCTCCCCATTGACATCAGGACAGCAGAAAGCTTACACACCTTCCAGACTGAAAACTCATCTCTTTCGACTCCACTTCGAGCGATAGAATGACTATCAAAGCACTTATATACTAATAAAGGGCTGGCTTATCTAAAGCCAGTTGAGTAGCACTTGAAATGTTTTAGCTCTATGAAACCTGATGTACTTTATGATTCTGTTTTCTTCAAGTTTGTATTTTGTTGGTCGAACGCACTTATTGTAAGTCGCTTTGGATAAAAGCGTCAGCTAAATGCAATGTAATGTAATAATCAACATTCTTTATCAGTGAGACTAAAGCAATATGGACCCTGAATGTAACTAGAGCTCTCGTCCATAGGAAAGAAATATGCGCCAGGGAACCTACGTCCCTGAACAGTAAGCTACCTCATGGCGGCTTGTGCTCGGTCATAGACTGGCAACAACAATGCGCCCAAACTGCTCCTATTAAGAGAGATAGCAGCAATACCCAAGGCCGTAGACATATGCCCCGGGAAAGGAGACAGTGAGAGGAGAAAACGATGAACTGTGTCAAAGGTTGAATACCTAAGCAAATTATTCCCCAACAGGTTTCAGGACTCATTCCTGCACCACTGAGGCTCCATCACTCACGTATTTGTTCTCAAACTTCTTGGCCATCGCCTCCACTTCTCGTTTCTCTCTGTTGTCGTCAGCAAACGGGTCGCTGGGGTCCAGCGGGGGGGCGAGGCCTTTGGGGACCTTTGAACCTTGAGGCTTTACCTGAGGAGAAACAAGACATTGGCAAAGGGATGAAATGGGTGCAACGGGCATTTTAGGTTTCCCTTTTTAAAGTGCCTGTTCTCAAATGAACATGTCCAACATTCACAATAAATACATATGGACCATGATAATAACAGTTATTCACCGGGTCCCTGCACATCTCAATATATCTCAGTGTGCAATATACACTTTTTGGCAATTTATTATTGTCACCATCTACTACTCTGAAATAACCGTTTAATGTGCAATATAAATATTTTATTTGTTCCTTTTTCTGCACTAAATCTCCACAAAAAGGATCACTGCCTTATCAACAGCACTCTTAACAGTAAATATATAAAGAGTGCAACATCTAAATGCATCTGGGAGTGCAATAAACTTTATTCGCAATGTTTACTTTTTAAAATGTATTATTGTTATCACTAGCTGCCAGACTGTAACACCACGGTTTTGTTGTAAAAAAAGACATGTGCAATATTTGCAATGCTACTTCACTAAATGGATGTTTACTTACTTTCATATTGCTAATACTTCATGTGAAATGTGTACTACAGAATCAGAGTACCTTTATTTGTCAAATATAATAAATGAGTGTGATAGCAGCCAGATAACAGTAGTGAAAGTATATATTGCACAGTTATTACAGACTGTATTACAGTAGTTGAAAGCAGCCATTTATAATACAACAAAATATTTTATAAAAGTTAGTCTACTCATTTTATGTGCATCTTGCAACATTCTCTTGAACTATTTTATTTATATTCTGTTATTTCTTGCACTATTTTGATTGATGTTATATCTTATATGTAATTACGTTTCATTGTTAAAGAAGGTTGGGACTTCAGTTTTTCATGCTGTGCATATGACAATAAAGCCTTTGCATCTTCAACTTACTACTTTTACTTAAGTGCAAGATCTGAGTACTTCTTCCCCCTCTGCTGACAGTATCCCTGGGCAAGTGCTGCCGGGTTTAGCCCCCCTTGAAGCCACAATGGAGCCTCCACTGACCTGAGGCTGAGGCTGAGTCTGAGGCTGGGATGAGTTGACCAGCTCTCCGTAGTTGAACTCTGATGAAGCCCGGTCACTGGGCTCAGCCAGCGGGAGGAGCAGCCGCACAGAAGGCTTCACCTCCCCGGTGACTCCCTCTCCTCCTGTCGGTGTCACATTCCCGAACGGAGCTCCTCCACTTCCACCTCCATCTCCTGACCCGACAACAGAACCACCTCCACCTCCATCTTTCCCACAAGTCACCTCGGCGGCCTCATCTTCCCGGCGGCGCTTTTTGCTGGACTCCTGCTGGGGGGTCGGAACCACCGGCGAGGTGTTGAAGGACGAGATAGTGACAAACGGTACTTTCCTCGGTTCTGCCATTTGACGCTCTTTAACGGAACCGGGTCACGTAAAGTCACGCAAACCGGGAAACCTGGAGACGGTCGTCAAGAAGAAGAAGAAAGCTAGTTGCTATGCTAGCTTAGCTTCCCTTTAGAATGAGTGGTTGAAGCAACACAGTTACTTTTATATCCTTTTAGCCCGTGTTAATCCATAAAGTAGTATCCCTGGCAGAGCCCCCGTCTCCTAAGAGGGACTTAAACTGTGAGAAAAGGCAGTTTTAAACGCTTCCATGGAACTGGAGGTTGGCTACCGCAAGGAGGATTCTGTAGTAGCCATCTTGATCATTATTATCATTATTCAGCGGTTGGGCGGTGCGTAACAGCAATTGACCAATAGGGGAGCGGGAACAGCGTTTGACCAATAGGAGAGCCAGAACACGCCCACCTTACAGATACGCGCCAACGTCTCCTTTTGCTTTTAGCCCGTGTTAATCCATAAAGTAGACAAACGATGCAACTCTTTTATAAACTTTAAAGGTGGTGATTTGAGACAAATACTGATACAACTAATTGAATGTATACTCTGTATATGTACCTATGTACCCCTGATGTCAATGTTTTGTTTGTTTATAATATAAAGGAACAAATAATTCCATAAAGATGTGTTTTAAACGCTTCCATGGAACCAGATGGTTGTGGTATTCTGTAGTAGCCATCTTGGTCGTTAATATCAACGGCTGGGCGATGCATAACAGCGATTGACCAATAGGAGAGCGAGACCGGTGATTGACCAATAGGAGAGCGAGAACACGCCCACCTGACAGATACGCGCGAACGTCGAGAACCGCAGTGACGCGTCCTAAAACCCGAAAGTAAACTCCTTCCGATTCCTTCGTCAAAAACCAATGCAATTTCTCCATAGGATTTTTGAAAATAGCTCGAAATAAGGTCTGTGGTTGACACACATTTAAGAGACGGATCACGTTTTGTTCAGCCGGATAATATCCACATGTCTACCTACTTTTATAATTTTCGAATCATAAATCTAGTCGCCAGAAGTAAAATGCTAACGTTATCACGTGCGGGCTGGCTTGACTGTGTTTTCCCAAGTGGAGGCTGGCTTGACCGCAGTCGCTGCTTCAACGTCACGCCAACTTAAGATCCATATTCAAAACTACAGATTCAAAATGGTACAAGTTGAAGCGTTTGTTTGAACAGTTTGCAGGAGGCAGGTACTTGCTTTCAAGCAGAACAGGGCAAACAAACTTAGCGGGAGTGTTTACGTGTTCGGTGTAATGACGTAAAACGGCCTCGACAACTTCTGTAGTTCTATTTTATTTGTATTTATCCTTTATTTATCCAGGAATGTCCCATTGAGATACAAGATCTCTTCTTCCAGGGAGTCCTGACCAACACGGCACACAACAAGTTTCAACATAAAACAAGGGCATTAAACAAAAAAACATACAATTCAAATATAAATACAGAAGGCCATGTGTGCAGTGGCAAGAAGCATGATCACATCAGCAATAGCATCAGGTAAAACAGTTACATGTTTCATGATTCAGCCACTTGTTAACAACCATCGTTTTTCAGACACGTAAACTCTTCAAAAATCACGAGTGGGGTCATGATGATGTATTTAATGTCGTAGAACAAAACGTGATCTGTCTCTTCAATGTGTGTCAACCACAGACCTTATTTCTAGATATTTTCCAAAACCCTATGGAGAGATCCCATTGCTTTTTGTCGAAGGAACCAGCAGTGGTAAAAATGCTAACTGTACTATTTACCCCTAGATTCAGGACGATTGGGACGCGTCACTGCGGTTCTCTGAGCCCATGATGTTGATTCATAAAATAGACAAACTATACAACTGTTTTATAAACATTAAAGTTTATTTTTTTAAAGTTGGGAACATTTTGCATTCACAACAAGAAATGGTCTGACAAATATCTCACAAATATTAATTCTGTCATGCTATACATTTAATCTACCTTTATTCTTGGGTACACTATGATAAGTCTAGTTATGGTTGCCCAGATTTACACTTAGTTTTGAAATGGTCCACCTAATTAGCCAATCAGTGTAAACAAAGACACCATGACAATTTAGGTTACAGATCCAAGATTTAAAAAATGCCTTCAGGGAATCAAATATAAATGATGGACATTATGCATACTGCTGATTATTTCTAGTCATTTAGTAATATTGTTATGACATTTGGCATGGGCATCATGTCTATCCATTCTTGCCTTTTCAAATGTATAATTTAAACTCCATGAAAATAGTTTCCTGTCTTTTAAGTTTACCAGTCTCCGATTCATATAATCCTACTTTTTAATGCCGTTTTAATTCTATTTTCAGATGTTTATATTTTAGTATTGTTTATTTCTACTCTTCTGCTTGTTTGTTGGTTTTGATGCTGTTGAAACGCAAACATTTCCCAATGTATCTTGTTTGCCGTGCAAGCTTGTCCATGCAATAGAGCTCCACCTTAAACTACGTTGAATTTCATGAAAATACACCAACGATTACATATAGAATATAAATGTCCTTCTTCCAGTGGGAGAGAACTCGCTGCTATAGAGACGCGTTTCTCCTTCCTGATAACAATTAGCAATGTTCTGTACATCTGTAAGTTATATACCGGGGCTATTCAACTGGCGCCCCGGGTGATATTCACTGGCCCTTTGAGTATAATGTTAATCTACTTTTTTTGGGCCAGTGCCTTTATTCCAGAGGGTGTTACATTGAGAGATGGAGGGGAAGACATGGCCTGAAAGCTTCTGCGGGCTCGGGTTTCGAACCAACCTACCGACTGACTTGACAACTCCTGCCATTGATTGCATCTGTGTGAAATTAGACCTTTCATTTGATTTCACCTAAATGAAGTTGATGTTGAATCAGCTTCACATGTCGGCCTACTGAGTTCTGAACTTGCCATCTAGATCTAGAAAGGCCTTGGGGCTGTGGTTTGATTGAATGAAACAATATATGCGCTCCACTATGCTGTTGTAGTATGTTACTGTATCTGAAGCTCTTCATATGATCATATCTCAAGCCATCTTTTCATTCCAAACTAATTGAATAACATTGCTATATACCATCATATGTATACACCCATGTCTATATTCCTGCTACTGCAGTATTTTTTACTTTTAACATTTTAATGATCCAGATTTGATGGCTTTGTTTATATATAGCATTTTCCATTTTTTTAAGTATTTTAATGTTGAACCCACGGCTTCTGAAACACAGATTCATAACTATCTGTAACTTGCTGCTGTTAAATACCAACCACCTATGTGCAATATATAGATGCCGTTAATAACTGTGTAACATATACCTGGCTGCTAAATCCTAAGAACTGTTGTGGGATGTGTATTTATTTTTTAAATTATACAACTTTTGATTATATTTTAGTACTTTTTTGTAAAGCCTGTCACATATGTAACATGAAGCTGACTGTGGCCATCTTTCCTGCTGTAACTACACGTCCCCTCCGTGGGACTAATGAAGGTGTTCTGACTCTCTATGAATTCCCTTCTTCCAGCACCGAGTGCCTAAAACCCAGAAGTAAGCAGCGCATGAACAAAACGTGACCGTCTCTTCAATTTGTGAATACAATTTTTTGGTCGAAGGAACCGGAAGTGATGCTAACTTACTTCCGGGTTCCACTCTATACCCATCCTCATCATGGAACAGTTGTTGGGGAAATGTCAAATAAATCGATAGAAGTCAAAGTGTGAAAACACCATTTTATTGTTGCTAGTCCGTTTAAGACCAGTCGGCGGTGGCACCTCCCCACTCAGTCGCCTGAGCGGTGGGAGCAGTGGACCAGTCCTCTGTGGCGGGCTGAGTGCTCCAGTCCTCTGCAGGGGGGAACACATCAACGAGTTAGCGTCATGGAGGCAAAGAAACATTAAAAAAATAATCTTGAATTTTGTAAATTAAATAGGAAATCAACCGTACGTTTCTCACCTGGCTTGACCGCCGCGGCAGCTGGAACAAGGGAAACAGAGACAGGTTAGAGACAGACGAAGTACAACAACTCAACATAACTTATTCATTTAAATACCTACAAAATATCGTATGACTTGTTTGGTTCTCATATTCACACAAGTGCCATTTCATTTAAAGTATAAGTGAAGTATGTTGATCTTAAAGTTTGCCATTTTTGTGATTTTAAGCAGTCGTTTTTATGTTGATCTCGTTTTTTTATTTAAAATTATTAGGTATTGGCTTTAAATCAGCCCAAGGAGTTGTTGGCCTCTTCCTGCACTGTGCTTCAAGGCTTTTGTTGTCAGAGCTACAGTGTAGACATGTCAATGAAAAGCTGAGGTCACAGGCTCCGCCTCCTCCAACACCATAACAGATCAAATAGTGTAAATACAATAATAGATACATGATTTGTTGTGTATTATTAAATAGTGCAGAACCATCGTTTAATGTCCATAATCAATAAAGCGTGGTTCCAGTAAACCAGCGTTCTTACCTGCTGGGAACTGCTGGATGGGCACAGATGGAACAGCGACTCCCTCGGACCAGTCGGCCACCTCGGGCTGCGTGAACTCGGCTGCAGGCGCGCTCCATTCGCCCTGGAACTCCTCCTTTCCAACAGCCTTCTCCGCCGCTGCCTGCTCCTCCTTCTCAATCTGTAGCGAGGAAATGGGCATTAATTAGATCTCAAGTAATCCTAAACACTTTGTAGCTATGTTGTGTAAGCTTTTTATTATTATCAGCTCACTTCATTATACAGATGGAATATAAACTCGTGTTTTGAGGTGCAGTCTACGGAAACAACCGGAACCTAGCCTATATTATCCCAATACATTTATTTATATTAGCTAATATTGTTCTAGGACTAGATTAGATGCGTCTTATTGATCCTATAAGTTTGCCTTCTTTACCTGCCATGTCACTTTTGCTGTAACGCTTAACGTACACTCTGCAATACATTCTGAAAGCTTCACTTCTTTCAGTCGCCCTGCGTTTCTCTCACCTCCTCTGGATCTCTGTAGAAGTACAGATCGGGCATGACCTCCCATGGGTGCTCCCTGGAGATGGTTCCCCTCATCCTGAGCACCTCCCTGGACAGCATCCACCACATCAGACCAACAGAGTGGTGACCCTGGAACGCAGCCACATCAGTTATAGATCACAATAGGAAAAACACAACTTTCATTCGCACGTTTAATATCCAGAGACACGAAGAGCTACGTAACATTTTGTAGCAGACCTTTACCCCGAAACCCAGAGTGGTGTAGAGAGAGGGGGTTAAAGGCCGAGCTTTTTCATTTAGCACACGTCTTACACCCAGCACATCATAGACAGGACAGGCCGGGCTCTAACGGTATGCAAGATACACAGCATTGACAGCGTCTGACGGGTGCTGGTGTTCAGTTTGTCCTCACCTTGTTGTTGCAGGGGATAGCGATGTCCACGTATCTCAGAGGAGAGTCGGTGTTGCACAGAGCGATGGTGGGGATGTTGACGTAGGAAGCCTCAGTCAGCGGCTGATGGTCGGCACGGGGGTCTGTGACGAGCAGGAGGCGGGGCTCCCTGAACGCAGCCTGGATCTGATTGGTGAAGGTACCGGGGGTGAAGCGCCCGTGGAAGGTGGTGGCTCCGGTGGCAGAGGCGAACTTCAGCACGGCCCTCTGAGACAGCGAGAAAAAAAACCAAGTTAGACTCAGAACTCAGACTAAATATCATTATTATTTTACTTTACAAATCTTACATGTGGCACAGGTCACTATCAAACGCCAGTCAGTGGACGTCGTCCTCATGGTGTTAGCGAAAACCTGGCCAGATCACTTTTGCACACTTCCGACACCAGAACACCGACATCAGTGCCCGGCTTTAATTGAGTGCTTATCACAGTTCATTTACGTACGTATCACTACAGTACAATCCTGTAGACCGTTTACTGTACCTGTCCAGTGTTCCTGGAAGAGATGACGCACACATCGGCCGGGTTTTCAATGGCAACGATGGCCCTGGCAGCGAGCAGAAGCTTCTCCCAGGTCTTCTTCAGGTTGACAATGTACACACCTGGGGTTCAAAGGAGAACAAAGGGGCATTAAGAGCTTTGTTGACAGTTATAACACGTTAGAGGATCATTACGGTGCAGAGCTTTGATTCTGCTTAATCTGTTCCAACACTCACCGTCACTTTTTCTTTTGTAGACATACTGGTCCATCTGGAAGTCCAAGTTGGTACCTCCCAGATGGGTGGATGCTGCGAGGAATTTAAGGACATCCTCTTCCTTCATTTGAAGGACATCTAGACCTCCGGACATCGTGACAACTTTCCCTGCGCAACGATTTATGGAAAAGCTGAGGAAAGGAAGAAAAGCTTGGTGAGATAAAATAAATTCTCGGTTACAAGTAAAAGTCCTGCACTCAAAATGTTACTCGGGTAAAAGTGGAAATTACCAAATCAAAAAAAGTACTAATTATCACAACTGGCCCTTTTACGAATATATTATATCACTGGAGTTTAATTTGTGATGCATTCTTGTGTTCATAATTTTAGTTTAGAAGCTGTTAAAGGATGTGGAAACGTTTTTTTAACTGTCAGATACCTCCATCCATAATTGTAGACTCAAGAATACATTTTTGTATTCATAAAATTAACCTGCAAAGTAACTAATCTTTTGAAACAAATATAGTAAAAAAAAGTACAATATTTGCTGCCAAAATGTCGTCAAGTAGAAGTATAAAGTTGCATAAAATCAATACTCAAGTACCTCAATTGTAAGTTAGTAGAGTACTTGAGTAAATGCACTTAGTTAGTCAAACTCTGCATTTGGGAGTTATGGTGTAAATATTAGCTTCCGGCTAACAGGGCACTAAAACATTAACTTCTGACATCCGGGGTACAGGATGTGTCGACGAGCTGCAAAGGCACACTGTTATTCGTACACATAGAATGGTATAAAGCCAGTTTAAATGTGTATAATGGAGGGAGGCTGTGGCGTAGTGTACGGATCAGGGGTTAGGATAGCAAGACACTTCACTCCAAATTGCTCCTGTGGGGATTGCCTACAGTATTGAGTATACAAGTCGATTTGGACAAAAGCGTATAACAAGTAACATGTAATGTAATAATCAGTCAGCTGCGACATTTATTCGCTAATTATTTTTTGTTCAGGCGCTACGGGAAACCCTCCGGTATGAGCGCGTGTCAAGGGCTAGCACGTTAGCAGTAACATTAGCAATGTCTACTTTGGGATATTTGAAGTCAATAAACACGATCAATGTTGTTTTTTTCTGCACTATTTGGTGCTATATAAGCTGCCGTTAGTTACTTGCTCCTTTTAAGGCGTCGATTAAAAAGGTTTATTGGCGAAATAGTAGCGTTAAAAACTCACCGAAACAACGCCGTATGGAGATCTAACCAAACGGTGAAAAGAGGGAGTCTAGAGGAAGTGACGTCGGATAAATACCAGATTTCCAAGCCTGTGATTGGTTAGTTTTCAGAGTAGTTATCTGAGTTTTATTTAACTAAAATTGTTGTTGTTTTAACTTCTGCAACATTTGATATATGTTGTATACTTTCATGTAATTATTAAACCAATAAATACTGGAGACATTTTGAGGAAGCGACATTGGTGGTTGAAATATTTGTGCTAAAGTAATCAAGTTACTCGTTTTTTTTTGTTTTGGAAGTAATTCTGTGAGTTACCCAATCCCCCATATGCTTCACCGTCTCTATAGCACTTCCATATAATGTATTTTACATTTTTTTGGATTCTTTTGAAAGGTTTTATAGCCTTAAAAACTCACCACGGTGAAAAACAGGGGAGGAAGTGACGTCGGATAAATACCAGATTTACAAGCCTGTGATTGGTTGGTTTTCATGAAAGGAGGCGGGAGTAGTTCTGTGAGGTATTTTTTTTTGTTCAACTTAATGCTTCTGTAAATTGGCCAATAGATGGTGGTGTTTTGCCACTATGAGGTCCACGAGGTCCACGAGGTAACCACAGGTCAGTGTGTGCGGTCGGGTGGTTATCCCATATTAAGACAATGGCGATGGAAAGACCATATTAAGACAATGTTGAGACGCTGCCTCCTCGGTGAAAGACTGACCTGTGGAGAACTCTATTTACTCGAGATAAAGAGTTCCAGGCGAAAGGGAACATTATATGTAAAGTACACAATGTCACAACGAGTTGAGAAATGTCCCATAACCATAATCCATTATGTGCAATTTGTATGATACTGAAATAGTGACACCATGCTGAGTTCAATCAATTCAATAGTCTTCTTAGTGGTATTACATATGAGCAAGCAAGACACTAAATGAAATGAATCAATATTAAAGTGAGTAACTCATAGAATACATGCTCGTTAGATATATATATCTTTATATTGTTGATATTTATGTATGTTTTATGTTTTTTTAACTCATGTGAAATTCGTTTTGGATCATCTAATCTAGTCCTAGAAATATATTAGCTAATATAATAAAAGAATATAGCCTATGTTTAGGTTATATGTCATAATGTATCATCAGAATGAGTTTTATTATTATAAGTAGGCTTACACATACAAGGTGTATGTGGTGTAGACAGAGACACAGAAAGAAGAATACGTAACAAACGTGTAAAATAAAAATAGGAAAGCTATTTTTAAAAACTATATGTTAAGAAGACTATTATAACAAATGAACATATTTAGGTATGACTAATACTATATACTGTATTTAGAGCAGAGAGCTGTGCTGATTTAAAAGAGGTATAGGTAGTTCAGCTTATATGTTTGGTACTATTCATTGTATTAATTTTAGTGTGGGACTGAGCAGACGACGGGCAGGTGGGTCGGTCAATTTTGTGTTGATTCAAACGTTTGCTTTGGGTCAAAGTCAAGGACACGAGAGGCGATGGATCCGACAAATAAGGCTAAAAAAGAAGGAGTGGAGTGTGTGTCACACGGTCAGAAAACATGTTATTGGAGTTGAATTCTGGGAAAATTTGGTAACTCCCAAGACAGATAGCTGATTTAGTTTAGTCACTGTTCATCATTATGTCAGATATATGCACTTATCAGGGTTCATACACGTTTTCACCAATGATTTTCAATGACCTCTCCATGACCTTTACCTAATCTTCCATGACCAAAAACATTACTCTCTCAGCGGTACCACTGAAAATGGCTTATTTTAACATGGAACAGGAAAATAATGTCTGCATATGAAACATGTTGTGCCTAAAACAAATCACATGGCTTATTAGCTTCTACACGCTAAAGCAACTCAAATCCATCACCAGCAAAATACCTCGTCGTTTTACGTTTCATTGATACAGTATTTATTATCATTATAATGATACTATTACTATTTCAGTGATTAGATAAAATATAAATTATATTTCATTCAACTTTAGTTACATTTCCATGACTTTTCCAAAACTTGGGGAAAATATTGCTTTCCAGAACTTTTCCAGGGCCTCGAATTAGCATTTAGAATTTCCATGACTTCTGCAGGTTTTTAATGACCGTAAGAACTCTGACTATAACACACTCGTGTACTATATACAGAGCAGAAGAGGAAGATGTTCTGCAGATAGTTTGCCCACCTCAAGTCTTACTTTACTTTCTGTTATTGTGTCACCGTGTGTGCGCCTCTGTCTCTCAGCCGGCCTGTGATCAGGGTTCGGCTTTACGCTAATCTATAGGACTTTCTAATCTCTCGCGGGTGACTTTGACACCACAGCTGAACGTGTTACACAGACCAGAGTCACACATTGTTATATCATAAATGAGAAAAATCATACTTGAGTTTTTCTGAAACATTTAACCCTCCTGTTCTCTTCGGGTCAAATCTGACCGATTTTATCAAGTACTACTTTACTTTCGATTGCATTAAGGCTCTATGATATCCTTCACAGAAGACGTTTGAACATATCAATTGCTGATCACCACTTTCATTGCATTTTGGATGATTTAGTCAACTTTGTAACACCATTAATAACCATCCGGATCGGATCAGATAAAACACGCACACACACACACGCAATTTGACACATTTCCCGCTCTTATGTGCCCCTCCCCCCACATGGATCACACCTGGCACACGCAATACATGTTCAGTGTCTGTTCTTTGTATATGTACTGCAGTTTTTCCTGTATACCAGTACTCTGATACAATATGTACAGTTTGAAAGGGTGTTAAATGAAAGGTGGTGATGATTAATGGTTTTTGTGTTCATGTGATGGCAGTTAAAACAGGACGGGTCACATTTGACCGAACACCAAAGTAAGGGGGGGGGGACGACGACGACGAAGACAATAGGAGGTGATTATGCACTTTGGCATTGGTTCTTTTAATTCAGTAACCAACATATTATAATAACCTACAAAATAAAGAAGTTACATTATACAGTATTTTACTGTAAATTATTTTATTTTAGCTTCTTATTATTACAATTATCTGTTTAATCTCTCAAAGTGTATCAGTATCCCTTGTTGTGAAGCACTTCGAGATTTGTCTTGGCAGATGAGAAGCGCTATATAAATTAAATATTATTATTATTATTATTATTCTGTTACTGTATTACATGTATATATTTGTCCAGCTTGCACCCACAGGCTGTATATATAAAGCTTGCACCATTATTTTACTATTTACACTGTTCTGTATTTAATTTCTGTTTTCATTTAGTCTCCATTTGAGAAGTATATAGTTGATTTAATATAGGAATTGCACCTGCACCATTGTGTCCCCTGCAACATTGTCCTTTACTTTTATATTTCTAATTGCAGTAGTCATATTTATTTGTATGTCGCAGTGTTACAGGGGACTGGGACTTACACCGCCAACGACTACGCTATAACGTATGTGTATATATGACAAATAAAGCTTTTAAATCTAAAGTGTGTACGTGTAGCTAATTCCTGGAATTGCACACAGACTAAACGCCGATTTAAAATAAGCTGGAGTTTAGTCTGCCGTGTCGCAGTGACCGAGTCATGAGTCCATGCTCCACATCTGCAGAAACGCAGAGGTCAGCCTGATACACTGATAGCAAGGACCATCAGGATGCATGCTCCGAATGAATGTTACTTCCCTTTCTCCACCTGGGAAGGATGCATGCGAGTGAAGGTCAGACACGAATCAGGGTGTTTTAGGGCAGTTTAAGTCAGAATATAAATAACACTTGTTAGAAAAGCGTGACATAACAGCAGGGGTTAAAGTGCATTATGCGACTTGAATCCCGATCAGGAAGAGAGATCCGAAGTGGGAAGAAGCACTCACATTTTGAACTGAATTGAAAGTAGCAACACTACATGTTAAAACAGTTATGAAAGTTATACAAAAAGGAACACATTTGACTGAAAAGTGGGAATAAAAAGTGATTAAAAAAAAGAAATACAAATTAAATTAAATCAAATAAAGAGACCACATTTGCATCTTGCGTTGCACCGACTTCTTGTTGTTGTGGTGAAATATTAAAAATAAAAACAATGACTTATAAACAAACAAATACATTAAAAATACATCTTCATCTGTGGTCGGGTTAAAACAAATAAAATACATGAAAGAAGTCGTAGAAGCAAAACGCTTGAGGCGCTGGAGGAAATGTCAAAGCTGGAAGTGGAACAAATATCTTAAGCATGTTTTCGGACACTCGTCTCATCTTGTACTATATTTCCGTCTTGGTCAACAACAACAACAAAATCCTGCACTCTGATTGGCTGATTCACTCGAAGGGCATTTTGGAAGGAAATCCATTTCACAGTGTTCTTAAAAAAAAGTTTGACAGTGACTTCTGACTGTCTGGACGCAGTGATTTGACTTCAGGCACTTATTTATTCTTATTTTCAGGATTTCAGTCCAAATCTGGCCATCATCTGCTCGTACACGGTCCAGGCCATGGCGGCCATCATGGTCCTCCTCAGGGCTCGAGGCACGGCTCCTCTGAAGAAACCCTGCAGTTGTTGCTCCTGAGAGAGAAGAGAGATCCATGATGGTGAATAACATGTTTAAAGAGTCCTCTCCTGCTGATGTTCAGGTGTACATCAGTATGTAGTGTCTCTACTTTAAAGAGTCCTCTCCTGCTGATGTTCAGGTGTATATCAGTATGTAGTGTCTCTACTTTAAAGAGTCCTCTCCTGCTGATGTTCAGGTGTATATCAGTATGTAGTGTCTCTACTTTAAAGAGTCCTCTCCTGCTCATGTTCAGGTGTATATCAGTATGTAGTGTCTCTACTTTAAAGAGTCCTCTCCTGCTGATGTTCAGGTGTATATCAGTATGTAGTGTCTCTACTTTAAAGAGTCCTCTCCTGCTGATGTTCAGGTGTATATCAGTATGTAGTGTCTCTACTTTAAAGAGTCCTCTCCTGCTGATGTTCAGGTGCATATCAGTATGTAGTGTCTCTACTTTAAAGAGTCCTCTCCTGCTGATGTTCAGGTGTATATCAGTATGTAGTGTCTCTACTTTAAAGAGTCCTCTCCTGCTGATGTTCAGGTGTATATCAGTGTGTAGTGTCTCTACTTTAAAGAGTCCTCTCCTGCTGATGTTCAGGTGTAGATCAGTATGTAGTGTCTCTACTTTAAAGAGTCCTCTCCTGCTGATGTTCAGGTGTATATCAGTATGTAGTGTCTCTACTTTAAAGAGTCCTCTCCAGCTGATGTTCAGGTGTATATCAGTATGTAGTGTCTCTACTTTAAAGAGTCCTCTCATGCTGATGTTCAGGTGTATATCAGCATGTAGTGTCTCTACTTTAAAGAGTCCTCTCCTGCTGATGTTCAGGTGTATATCAGTGTGTAGTGTCTCTACTTTAAAGAGTCCTCTCCTGCTGATGTTCAGGTGTATATCAGTATGTAGTGTCTCTACTTTAAAGAGTCCTCTCCTGCTGATGTTCAGGTGTGTATCAGTATGTAGTGTCTCTACTTTAAAGAGTCCTCTCCTGCTGATGTTCAGGTGTATATCAGTATGTAGTGTCTCTACTTTAAAGAGTCCTCTCCTGATGATGTTCAGGTGTATATCAGTGTGTAGTGTCTCTACTTTAAAGAGTCCTCTCCTGCTGATGTTCAGGTGTATATCAGTATGTAGTGTCTCTACTGGGACATGTCTCCATGCTTTAATGTTCAAAAAGCTCTTCACGTACAATGTGTTGGAGCTCTTGCCAATAGGAGCATGATTGTTACATCGTGATGTCATTATGTTCAGGAAGTAAACAAAGGAGTCCAATGGAGGCGTTTCGGGTTGACATTAGGCTTTGTGTTCATTTCAATAATAAATAAAGCAGATGAAAAGACAGTTACCCTGTAGATGTGTCTGATGGCCTCGGCGGTCCTCAGGTGTGTGTTCACCTGAACCCGAGTCTTAACCACGTCAGCCGGCTGCGTGATCAGAGAGGCTAACACCCCCGAGAGCAGCCCACAGGAGAAGTTATAGAGGGGGGCGGAGGGGGAGGAGCTGATCTCTGAGGGGAGGAGAGAGAGGGGTTTCAAAGGAATTCATAATTACAGTAAAAAAACAGAAATACGTTTATCAGAAAGGGAAATACAATTTTTTTTACACAAAAAAAAGTGAATGTATAATAATGTAAAATATAATAATGTATATTAACATAAAAAATAAGTAAAAATGTGCAAAAAATATCAAATAAAGAGATATACTTTATTTATCCCAATGTGGGAAATTATTTTGTTACAGAAGCAGTGTGTTCAACATTAAAATACAAATACTTAAATAGTGGAAAAGAGAATTACGAATTAAATGAAAATGAAAAATATAAAACAACGTATTTTTATAGTAAAAAAGCAATAATAAAAAACATAATAAATCAAATAATAAAAATGCAAAATCAATATATTCCGATACATTGGGAGAGGTTGCCGACCTGTGGGCAGCGCCGCCTTGGCCTGGCTGTAGAACATGACGTAGATCCCGGAGAAGGGAACGTCTCGGAGCAGCGTCGCCGTGAAGCCGGAGAACAGAGCGGCCGGACCCTCCGTCACACACACACTGCGCAGAGCCCCACACACACTGCTGTACCTGAACTTGCCACACTGAGACACACACACACACACACACACACACACACACACACACACACGGTTAATGGGTAAATGGTGGTAGCTACACACTACACAGGAATAAATAAAACACTACCTTGATTAAAGGTCTCCTATCATGTCACTTTGTGATGTCTTCTCTACATCAACATGTGTCCCCGGTGTGTCGGGGAACTCACGCAGCGTCAGAAAATAAAACCCTCTCTCTTTTCCTCCGTACCCAAATCTCTAAAAACGGGGAACAACGGAGCTGATCCAGATTTGCGTCCGATACGACGTAACATCTGAAATGTGGACCCACGGGCCAATCAGAAACGCTGCTATCGGAAACAATGCCCGACTGTTTTGGACGTAATATGGTCGGTGTTTACATTAGCATCGCTAACACTCAGAGCTAACCTGTGCTGGAGAGCATGTGTGTGAAGAAGCAGGAAGTAGAAAGGAACTCACCGTGTGGTGTAACCGGCAAGAGAGAAAGCCTTTGAGCTCCAGACTGTTTCAGATCCTTGATGATCCATGATATGGAGTTTCATCACGGCAGCATTTAGCTGAGTATCTCGTATAATTCTCCCACATGAGCAGGCATAAGCTCCGCCCCCCTAAAGCTTTATACCCAGAATCAGCACTTTTCAAACAGGAAATAGAGGGACATGAGGGATGTCTAAAATCCATGATCTTTTTGGTATTTTGAACCCTATATCTGACCCTGTAATATATGCCTAAACAAAGCACGATGGGAGACCTTTAAATCACAGATTCCTCTACGTTTCCCCAACACTCACCTCAAAGCGTGTCTTGATGACGGTGACGGGCAGCATGATGACCCCGGCCACAGCTCGGGCCCCCCCCCCAGCAGCACCGCCTGCAGGGGCCCCGGCGCTCCGTCCTGGAAGAAGTGCTGCTTCAGAGAGTAGAAGGTGCTGAAGTAGATCCCAACTCCTGGGATGGTGCGGGCGAAAGACTGGAGAGGAGAGAGAGAGAGAGAGAGAATCAGGTTTGATACCAGGTAGGTTGACACAGAAAACTGAGTGTCCTCTTCCAACATGAGAGTAGCATGGTAACAAAGGTATCCCAACTGTAGCTGTGAACGTGACAGGATGTGAGATGACCTGGAAGAGCATCAGGACTGTTTGAGGCAGATGATAGCTATGTGATCAACATGATGGTTCAGCCTCTATGGAGAGAGACATCAAGCATGCTCATTTCTGACGTGGAGCTGATCTGAAGTAAACATTGAATACTGCTTTCTGTTCCTCCATCTTGTGACTGTGTGACTCCCTCTCTTGGATATCAGCATGTGAAGGACACTGTGAAGGACACTGCTCAGGAACTAGCTGATGCTCTGGATGTGATGCTACTTCCCTTCTGGAGAGGATCACAGACACATGGATCCTGAGGCTGAAGCTCAAGCCGGGGACGAGGGAGATGTTTCTAACAGTAGTAGTGGTTATGGTGTTAGTAGTATAAGTTAGTTAGTAGTAGTTGTATTAGGAGTAGTAGTATTAGTAGTAGTAGTAGTTGTATTAGTAGTTGTACTAGTAGTAGTTGTATTAGGAGTAGTAGTAGTTGTATTAGGAGTAGTAGTAGTTGTATTAGGAGTAGTAGTAGTTGTACTAGTAGTAGTTGTATTAGTAGTAGTAGTAGTAGTTGTATTAGTAGTTGTACTAGTAGTAGTTGTATTAGGAGTAGTAGTAGTTGTATTAGGAGTAGTAGTATTAGTAGTAGTAGTAGTTGTATTAGTAGTTGTACTAGTAGTAGTTGTATTAGGAGTAGTAGTAGTTGTATTAGGAGTAGTAGTAGTTGTACTAGTAGTAGTTGTATTAGGAGTAGGGGTAGTAGTAGTTGTATTAGGAGTAGTAGTAGTTGTACTAGTAGTAGTTGTATTAGGAGTAGGGGTAGTAGTAGTTGTATTAGGAGTAGTAGTAGTTGTATTAGGAGTAGTAGTAGTAGTAGTAGTTGTATTAGGAGTAGTAGTAGTTGTATTATGAGTAGTAGTAGTTGTATTAGGAGTAGTAGTAGTTGTATTAGGAGTAGTAGTAGTAATACTAGTAGTAGTTGTATTAGGAGTAGTAGTAGTAGTTGTATTAGTAGTTGTACTAGTAGTAGTTGTATTAGGAGTAGTAGTAGTTGTATTAGGAGTAGTAGTAGTTGTACTAGTAGTAGTTGTATTAGGAGTAGGGGTAGTAGTAGTTGTATTAGGAGTAGTAGTAGTTGTATTAGGAGTAGTAGTAGTTGTATTAGTAGTAGTAGTAGTTGTACTAGTAGTAGTTGTATTAGGAGTAGTAGTAGTTGTATTAGGAGTAGTAGTAGTAGTTGTATTAGTAGTAGTAGTAGTTGTATTAGGAGTAGTTGTATTAGGAGTAGTAGTAGTAGTTGTATTAGTAGTTGTACTAGTAGTAGTTGTATTAGGAGTAGTAGTAGTTGTATTAGGAGTAGTAGTAGTTGTATTAGGAGTAGTAGTAGTTGTATTAGGAGTAGTAGTAGTTGTACTAGTAGTAGTTGTATTAGGAGTAGTAGTAGTAGTTGTATTAGTAGTTGTACTAGTAATACTAGTAGTAGTTGTATTAGGAGTAGTAGTAGTAGTTGTATTAGTAGTTGTACTAGTAGTAGTTGTATTAGGAGTAGTAGTAGTTGTATTAGGAGTAGTAGTAGTTGTATTAGTAGTAGTAGTTGTACTAGTAGTAGTAGTTGTACTAGTAGTAGTTGTATTAGGAGTAGTAGTAGTAGTTGTATTAGTAGTTGTACTAGTAATACTAGTAGTAGTTGTATTAGGAGTAGTAGTAGTAGTTGTATTAGTAGTTGTACTAGTAGTAGTTGTATTAGGAGTAGTAGTAGTTGTATTAGGAGTAGTAGTAGTTGTATTAGGAGTAGTAGTAGTTGTATTAGGAGTAGTAGTAGTTGTATTATGAGTAGTAGTAGTTGTATTAGTAGTAGTAGTAGTTGTACTAGTAGTAGTTGTATTAGGAGTAGTAGTAGTAGTAGTTGTATTAGGAGTAGTAGTAGTTGTATTAGGAGTAGTAGTAGTAGTAGTTGTATTAGGAGTAGTAGTAGTTGTATTAGGAGTAGTAGTAGTAGTTATATTAGTAGTAGTAGTAGTTGTACTAGTAGTAGTTGTATTAGGAGTAGTAGTAGTTGTATTAGGAGTAGTAGTAGTAGTTGTATTAGTAGTAGTAGTAGTTGTATTAGGAGTAGTTGTATTAGGAGTAGTAGTAGTAGTTGTATTAGGAGTAGTAGTAGTTGTATTAGGAGTAGTAGTAGTTGTATTAGGAGTAGTAGTAGTTGTACTAGTAGTAGTTGTATTAGGAGTAGTAGTAGTAGTTGTATTAGTAGTTGTACTAGTAATACTAGTAGTAGTTGTATTAGGAGTAGTAGTAGTAGTTGTATTAGTAGTTGTACTAGTAGTAGTTGTATTAGGAGTAGTAGTAGTTGTATTAGGAGTAGTAGTAGTAGTTGTATTAGTAGTAGTAGTTGTACTAGTAGTAGTTGTATTAGGAGTAGTAGTAGTAGTTGTATTAGTAGTTGTACTAGTAATACTAGTAGTAGTTGTATTAGGAGTAGTAGTAGTAGTTGTATTAGTAGTTGTACTAGTAGTAGTTGTATTAGGAGTAGTAGTAGTTGTATTAGGAGTAGTAGTAGTAGTAGTTGTACTAGTAGTAGTTGTATTAGGAGTAGTAGTAGTTGTATTAGGAGTAGTAGTAGTAGTAGTTGTATTAGGAGTAGTAGTAGTTGTATTATGAGTAGTAGTAGTTGTATTAGTAGTAGTAGTAGTTGTACTAGTAGTAGTTGTATTAGGAGTAGTAGTAGTTGTATTAGGAGTAGTAGTAGTAGTTGTATTAGTAGTAGTAGTAGTTGTATTAGGAGTAGTAGTAGTAGTTGTATTAGGAGTAGTAGTAGTTGTACTAGTAGTAGTAGTAGTTGTACTAGTAGTAGTTGTATTAGGAGTAGTAGTAGTTGTATTAGGAGTAGTAGTTGTATTAGTAGTAGTAGTAGTAGTTGTATTAGGAGTAGTTGTATTATGAGTAGTAGTAGTTGTATTAGGAGTAGTAGTAGTTGTATTAGGAGTAGTAGTAGTTGTATTAGGAGTAGTAGTAGTAGTTGTATTAGTAGTAGTAGTAGTTGTATTAGGAGTAGTAGTAGTTGTATTAGTAGTGTTTTTTTGGTGCCTTTGTGCATTAATGTAACGGCCCGTCCACACAGCGGCGTGCGTTGACGCTTCCCCATTCACTTTGAATGGGGAAGCGTCACTTTTAGCCGAACTGCATTTTGGGAAGCGACGTGGAGTGTTGCTGGCGTATCTGGCGTCAAAAGTTGAGCAATGTTCAACTTTTGACGAGGCGTCAGCCAATCGAATCATATGCCAGTACAAGCTCTAGCCAATCAAACCGCTGCTTGTGTGTCAGGGGCGGGAGATTCATGTGATTGGTTGTTGGTCGAGTGTCAGACAAGCCCGCCGGCAAGCGTCAACGCACGCCGCTGTGTGGACGGGCCGTAATGCATCGGGTCAATGATGTTCCTGAGGTACTGGGTCAGTGGAGGTCCCGGGTCAGAACAGGGAAAATCTGAATATGTGGACATTTATTCTAAGACTTGTAATAATACAGAGGGGTGGAGGGTTGAAAAGGAGAGATTAGAGAAGTACTCACCGGTGAAACTCCTTTCCAAAGTCCCAGCAGCCTCTCTGTTCGCACCACGCTCCGAAATACCGTCATCATCCCCACCCGGCCAGATCTGAGAGAGGAGAGGCGGACGGGATGAATAACGGGACCTATGAATACCCTCCACATGCTGCATTCGTGATAATACAATTCCTATATATATATATATTTGTTTTTATATTCAGGATTGTGGGAAACGGTATATCGATATCTCTGTCTGTACACAAACTGAAAGATTGACAATAAAGTTGACTGAGTTTTTTTTATCGCCGCTCACATGTACACAACACCGCGCACAGGCCCAACATATCAGGCCTGACCCTACATGATTCTGTAAAATCCCAAACCACGAATACATGTGACTGCGGTTGGAAATCATTCATTGATTGGGAGTCGGGACTCCGAGCCATTACCCACTACTTCCAACATGTTGTCAGTTTGAATCTTCTTATACATCTCAACACATTTCCCATAATGGAGGATTTTGAAAACCCTCTTTTGAAAAAGTCCCTATATTTTAGGTCTTAGTTTCAATCTAGCAGTGTGGGGGTCCGGCAGTGTGGGGGTGCGGCAGTGTGGGGGTGCGGCAGTGTGGGGGTCCGGCAGTGTGGGGGTCCGGCAGTGTGGGGGTGCGGCAGTGTGGGGATCCGGCAGTGTGGGGGTGCGGCAGTGTGGGGGTGCGGCAGTGTGGGGGGTGCGGCAGTGTGGGGGTGCGGTGCCTTGCTTTAGGGCACGTTGTTAGTGCCCAGGAGGCAAACTAGCAACTTTAAAAAAATCACACTTCCTTTTGGTCCGATTGGGGACTTGAACCAGCGACCCTCTGGTTCCCAGGCCCACTGCTGCGTGAGTGTGTCTCTGTGTGTGTGAGTGCCTGTGTGCAAGTGTGTGGGGGGGTGAGTGTGAGTCTGTCTGTGAGAGTGTTTGTGTGAGAGTGTTTGTGTGTGTGTGTGTGTCTGTCTGTCTGTGTGAGTGTGTGTGTCTGTATGTCTGTGTGTGTGTGAGTGTTTGTGTGAGTGTGTGTGTCTGTATGTGTGTCTGTGAGTGTGTGTGTGTGTGTGTGTGTGTGTGTGCGTGTGTCTGTGTGCGTGTGTGCGTGTGTCTGTGTGCGTGTCTGTGTGAGTGCGTGTGTCTGTGTCTGTGTGTGTGTGTGTGTGTGTGTGTGTGTGTGTGTGTGTGTCTGTGTGTGTCTGTGTGTGTCTGTGTGTGTCTGTGTGTGTCTGTGTGTGTCTGTGTGTGTCTGTGTGTGTGTGTGTGTGTGTGTGTGTGTGTGTGTGTGTGTGTGTGTGTGTGTGTGTGTCTGTGTGTGTGTGTCTGTGTCTGTGTGTGTGTGTGTGTGTGTGTGTGTGTGTGTGTGTGTCTGACTCACCCTGGCAGCCCCCCCTCTGCAGAGTCTGCAGTCTGGTCTTCACCAGGTCCAGCGGCTGGAAGAGGATCGTGGAGCAGGTCCCGCTGACGGAGCCACACATGAAGGCTTTGAGGGCCGGGTGAACCTGAGGGGGAGACAAGGGGGGAGGAGACAAGGGGGGGGGGAGACAAGGGGGGAGGAGACAACAGAGACCGTTGAGCAACATGTTAGGATAGATTTGCTGCAGGTGACTCTGATTAGTATTTCACGTGCATCTGAACTCATGATGAACTAATGAAAAGGTCAAAGTCAACTTTATTGACAATTCCTCTATTTGTGTTCCACGGAGACTCTGTTTCTCACCATCCAGAGGATCAGCATATATACACATACACACACAGGTGGGAGAAGTACTCAGATCTTGTACTTGAGTTAAAGTAGAAGTACTCAGATCTTGTACTTGAGTGAAAGTAGAAGTACTCAGATCTTGTACTTGAGTAAAAGTCGAGGTACTCAGATCTTGTACTTGAGTTAAAGTAGAAGTACTCAGATCTTGTACTTGAGTTAAAAGTAGAAGTACTCAGATCTTGTTCTTGAGTAAAAGTAGAAGTACTCAGATCTTGTACTTGAGTGAAAGTAGAAGTACTCAGATCTTGTACTTGAGTAAAAGTCGAGGTACTCAGATCTTGTACTTGAGTAAAAGTCAAACAAGACAAGATGGACCTGTGTTAACACTGTGGGGAAAGTCAGTAGTTCAAACAGCAACAGGGTGAGAATGAAAAACAGCACAGATCACAGATTAGAGATGAATACAATTAAAAGACACAAATACAATTATATAGTAAGTAACTTTAAAATAAGAACATATATACATATTTGGAGACATTGAAGCCTATTGACATTTCATTACACAAAGTTTTTCGAGTATTGCTTATGATTATTTTCAAAGCGTCTACACACAGAAATTAAATCATGTCTACTTCTGTAACCCAGCAGCCTTTCACACTTTCTTTTATTGCCGCTCTTTAAAACCACCTGTAGACTTTCTGTTTGCTCTGAAAAAGGGTAACAAAAGTCATCAGATTGACGGTAACCCTTCAGAGAGGATGAGGTACAAATGGGCAACCGAAAAGATCCTTCTGCTTTTATTTCTGGTTTCTAAAGCATTGAATGGTCTCGTGCTGAACTACGGACCCCCCAGGACTCTTAGAACTGATTTCACACAGCACTGTAACTTTCACTCATGTGTTTCATACCCGTGTTATTCTATATGAGCTTGTTTCATGGGTATGTTATTGTCTTTTGCTTTTTAACGACTGTTTTAATGTTTTTCATTTTTGTAAAGTACTTTGAATTGCCTCGGGTTGAAAGGTGCTATAAGCAATAGCTCACGGCAAACGGCCGTGGTATATGCTCAGTATATCACAGCTAAGGGGCGTGGGTTCGGCCCGACGCAGGCAGTTTGCAGTTTGCTTTTCAGCCCAACTGACGCGGAGGGATACTGACTTGTTGTGAAAAGTAACTACAATTCTACCCGTGGTATACGCTCAGTATATCACGGCTAAGGGGCGTGGTTCGGCCCGACGCAGGCAGTTTGCTTTTCAGCCCAACTGTATACTGTTTTTCTCAGACGCGGAGGGATACTGACTTGTTGTGAAAAGTAACTACAATTCTACCCGTGGTATACGCTCAGTATATCACGGCTAAGGGGCGTGGTTCGGCCCGACGCAGGCTGTTTGCTTTTCAGCCCAACTGTATACTGTTTTTCTCAGACGCGGAGGGATACTGACTTGTTGTGAAAAGTAACTACAATTCTACCCGTGGTATACGCTCAGTATATCACGGCTAAGGGGCGTGGTTCGGCCCGACGCAGGCAGTTTGCTTTTCAGCCCAACTGTATACTGTTCTTCTCAGACGCGGAGGGATACTGACTTGTTGTGAAAAGTAACTACAATTCTACCCGTGGTATATGCTCAGTATATCACAGCTAAGGGGCGTGGTTCGGCCCGACGCAGGCAGTTTGCTTTTCAGCCCAACTGTATACTGTTTTTCTCAGACGCGGAGGGATACTGACTTGTTGTGAAAAGTAACTACAATTCTACCCGTGGTATACGCTCAGTATATCACGGCTAAGAACCAATCAGATTGCTTGATTTGACTTGTCCGTTTTATAAAAATAAACATGCCTTTAAAAACTACAAAAGTGGAAAAACAAATACCTCCTTCGTTACAACTAATATCAGTTAAACACAAGGTGCAAATAACTCACCAGAGAAAGTTCCATCGCTCTTCAGGACGATAATAACAAAACGAAATCTTCTGTTTTTTCTTCTCGTGTCAATCTGCTCAAACGTTCCCACACCTTAAACACATGTACAACAGTGAGAAGCTGATCTGTGACAGGGTCTCTGTTACAGGGGACGAAGGAGCATGAGCTTCTTATCAGACAGACAGACGCACTGACATATATACACACACACACACACACACACACACACACCGTTGAGCAACATGTAGGGTAGATCTGCTGCAGGTGATTCTGATTTGTATTTCACGTGCATCTGAACACATGATGAGCTTATGAATGACTGCTAATCTACTCAGTAGCTAAAGAACTATTTGCTAAATTGTCTCCACATTGACAAATTACAACACCGGGTTTGTTTGAGATAAAATCAGAATACAAAAATATTCTATGATGACACGAGACTTTTAAAAAGAGTAATTCTACACCGAGTACTTTTCCCGAGTACGTTTTGCTGATTATACTTCTTTGTTTTATAGATGTGTAAAAAAAACATTTGTAAAATCAAACGACTTGCAAATAAACAAACAATTTCCAAACCAAAACACTAGAGATGAAAATGGATATATAAGTAAATGAAAGTATTTATGAAGATAGAATAGAATTACCATAGCAGCTTGTATGAAAGTTGCTATTGTTAAAAAGTTATTAACAGTAATGTTCAAAAATGTTTTGATGTAAATTGTTTATGTATATTACAAATGTAAACACGGATGTGGTCGATATGTTGACAAACAATATTTTAAAAAACGAATCTCTATTCTACTTTTAATTAAGTAACATTTTGAACTTTGGACTTTCTTTTAACTTCGATTTTCACTCGAGTAAAGGACACGTTTTCCATCTCAGCTTGTCTGCATCTTACCTGTTCAAATACTCTGCAGATGCAGGAGTCTGTTGCAGAGACTTGTGTCACGAGTATGACGCAATTTGCCTAATTAACAGCATAGTCGTTCAAAAAGTACAAAATAACACGCTGAATAAAACCCAAAAAGCTTGTTTTGAATGCCTCGTGCGATAAAAAGGTCTCAGAGGGAAAAACTAGAGCACAGACTAAATTGAGCTCCACTTTGTCATGAAAATGAAAAGTGAACTGTATTTGGAAACTTAAAAACCAGCCGGTTCCGGATTGTTGACGCAAGCACCGCCCACCCAGGAGCTCCTGGTTTCTGATTGGCTGAACAGCTTGATGTCAGTATTAAAAGCGCAGCACTTTATAAAGTAGCTTAAATATTAGATATACAGTGCGGGTCTGTGTACCTTCATTTAAACTGTCTTTCTTTCTTAAACCAGTCAAACGGGAAAGCGGCTGCCTTGTCTTTTTAGGTTGAGTTTTCTACGTGAAATACTAAAATAGCGAGAGGATGTTTGGCGCGAGGGACGGGACGGTATTCCCTGAAGTAGTTAAACAAATAAAAGCCCTCTTCTTGTCAACGCATGGATGTATACAGAGAACAAACCACACTTGATTTTGGAACAACAAGAGAGGCTTTAATGCCCTCTCACACTGATAAGACTAGCGTTACGGAGGACTCTCAGGTTTATTCAGAAAGATATTGTTGTTAACCAGGCCCATTAGTGTAGAGTTAAAACGGGGAGAAGTAGAAATTAAAGTACTTCAAATCTCTTCTCTTTTAAGTACAGTGCTTCAGTATCGGTACCTTCCACCACTGACTACATGAGAGAATACCTAATGATGTCTTCTTTGACTCAAATGTAAAGTTATAGGAACAGAAAAACTACATTTTGTAAGTCATTGTGTTTCATAAAAGAAAGGTGGTTAACAGAAGGCTGTCCTTAAAAGATAAAGTTTAATACGATTAAATATAACAGTTCTCACCTAAATGTCTTCATCCTTGTTTTACTCACTTTGAGGAGAAACCAGTTCTGACTCGATTGTGTTTTTTACTAAACTCTGACCGCCCTCTGCTGGAGAAAATACATCATGTCATAAACAACCACGTGTTTGACTTAAAACATCATTTTATTTAACGATGACTCTCTGGGAATTCAAGTATCGACATAACAACCAGTGCTGGGCGGTAAACAGTTTCATGCCGTGAACTTTGAACCGTATGGCATCACATTTTCATATACACCTTTAAAGATGGAGACTGAAGACAATGTTTTGTTTAAATACTTGAATATTGTCTGTGCAGTGTACCTTGGCGTGCAGCAAGGTGTATATAAGTTGCACTAGTTTGAAGGCCAATCATAAAAGTATTATATACAAAATATAAATAACGGGTACATATAATTATAGCTCAAGTTATCCAGCAGCAGCAGCATGTCAAATAATTAACATTAGCTCCACCTTTACCAGCTGTGACGAACACATAATTATAATCCAGTCGTTTCATACGGTTATGAAATCACTGCTCTTAATGTATTTTGTACTTTAAATATACTTTTATCTAATAATGTTGTCGCTATGATTATAAATACAGGGCTTTTGCTACATCAGTATGAAATAATAACAGACGCAGCAGGTAGCAGTTTAGAAAGCCTCTTTAATTGCAATAATACCAACATTTCACAACAACGATTCCAGAGGTGCAGAAAGACAGACATTACAAAATAATGGAGCATTTTTTTTTGGATTTCCTTTGCTGTTGTTTTTGTTATTTTTTTTATTATAAGTGCGATCATTATTTGTATTCTTCTTAATCCGTGATTCCCAACAACAACAACAACACATTCCTCTCACTTCCCAGCAGTGTGAGCCGAAAGCACAGCCTGCGGAGGGGGGGGGGTAAACGTCCCCTAACTTCCGAAATCTACCCGGCAACCGAGCTCCGAGGACACGGTGCGAGTAATGAGACTTCCCCACCTCCCCCTTTTTCCCCACCCCCCCCTTTTTCCCCACCCCCCCCTTTTTCCCCACCCCCCCTTTACCCCCCCCCTTTACCTTCAACACAAACACGACACTGATGGAGAGAAATGTAAAAATCAATGCATGTCCAGAAAAATGAGAAATCCCTACCCAGAATGCAGCGGCTGCATTTAAGGCCTTAGTGTGCGTGCGTGCACTCACTACCACGAGTCTTTTTAAAACTTAACGTAGTGGTTTTTTTTTAATGTCAAGGCTTTTTTTTTCTCAGTGCAAAAATTAAGAGAATTCAGCACAATCAAAACGCCTTCCGTATTTTTATTTTTACTTGAAATCGGCCTCTGATTCTTAAGTTTCCGCAAGAAATGTGCGTTACATTTTTAAGCCCATAAGCGTAGTCACGAGTACTAACTGCAGCTAAATCAGGGAGGTAGATCATCGTACTTTACTTCGTGTGAACAGATGTGTAAATGGGGAATTTGTAAAAGTGAAACCTTCCAAAAAAAATGCTTACAAATATTTGTTAAATCGAAAGAAATTGCAAATTTAAATTCAAATATGCTTTACGTATTTATTCCACATTTCCGAATCCATTTCATGTATTTTTTATCTGTGGATTTTGTTGCTATAGAAGCAGATTAATTTCATATTTGTATACATTTCTCTTAATTTCATTTATTGGGTTTTCACCGATACATTTAGTGTTCACAGAAATAACGTTGATGAATCTACCGCCACGCTAAGTCGATAGGATACATTCCGCGTATAAACCTTCATTATAATCTGAAGCGAGAGCATAATAAGCACTTCCATTCTTAACCATTATAAAAACTTCTGCATACAATTCATTTTCGATAGATCGAGATATTACTTTGGTCCCCTTCCAGTAGATCGCTCTTCATTAACGTGTACTTCCTTCCTTCTTCAGTTAGAAAAATAGATCCTGATCAGGACTACCATCATTGGAATGTTTCCTTACAAAAATATCCTTTTTTTTTCCCCCAGAGAACGAAACGTGAAGCGAACGAAAACATTTGGCCCAAAAATAACGTGTGTGTGTGTCAGCATGGTGATTGTCCCGAGTTTACCGTGTGTGTTAAGAATGCATAGATTGTCACAGGACTAGGAGGAAATCGGTTTCTCTAGTTTTGTGTTCCTCTCCGTTCAGAAGTGTGTGTGTTAGTGTGTGTGTTTGTATTTTATGATGCGGGTGTTTTTAATGATGACTGAGGGGTTTTTTAAGGCTTGGGGGACTCGGGGGTCTCGCTCTTGGTCTCGCTCTCCTCGTCGCTCTCGATGCCGGTGCGAGGCACGGTGCGGCGCACGGTGAACGGGAGTTCGCCACGTCTGGAACGGAGAGAAGAAGAAAAATAATTAAGAATTAAAACTCAAATGCCTCTGCGAGAGGTAAAAACACGATACAATGGAGACAATTACAACAAGGTTACAGCTGCCAACAGATGCTGGAAGACCATAGGCGCCACGTCTTCATCTACTCTATTATTTATCTGTTCTTTTACCTTTTGTTTTATTGGGAATGTATGGACACTGGTTATAATTCTGACTTTCATCTCAGAGTGTGTGCTTTCGTGTCTGGATGTTGGGTTGTATACAAGTGGGCATATCCGCTTTATATGTGTTGCAATCAGAGACGCGGGAAGTCAGTCAGAGTTGGGGGTGCGGGGGAGGGGTGGAGCCTTGCAGCGGCGAAACTCAGGCGCGCTTACAGTGCGTGTAGGGAGGGGCTGTATAATAACGTCATATTAAATGCAGTCATTTAGCACCAGCTAGTGAGAGCAGTGCATTCATCGGTGTTCGTTGTAATGCTGCCAGTTTGTTGACGGCCTGTGTGTCGATGGGACTTCTCACGCTCCCTAAATGTTTCCCTGCCTTTCGCCATTAAACCCTGATCTCGTCTGCACTGACGAGCTTCTTTTCTACAGCAGAGCGACAGAAGAAGCACACCGCATTATCACTTTCTCTTATAGTGAAGCTTCTTATCGGCTGCTTACAATAAAATGCAGACTCAAAAATAGAACTCAAAATAAAACTTTTGTATTGATTTGTTTAGTGAACTTTTTGGCGTTGCAGTTACAACTCTCCGCCAACAGATGGGAGGGTGCTGCAGCCCCCTCCGCACCCCCCCTTCCCACGTCCCTGGTTGCAATCGTCAATTGTGCGCATATATATATATATATATATATATTTAAATCCTGCTCATGTTCTCTTGTAAGTTTTCTTTTAATGCCGTCAACCTGCCGGGGACTGCAGATGAAAATGAGCCTCCATCTCTAAATCTGGCACATGGACCTGCTGGACTCGAGGGCTCGTGTTCTTTATTTAAAATAAATAAATCCAAACGTTGGGGTGTTGTCTCTCACCTGAGTTTGTTCTTCAGGGTGGAGACCTCTCGGGTCATGGATTCACTTGACTCCGTGGCGTCCTCCAGCTCTCGCTGCAGTTTCCTCCGGTTGGCGTTGGCCCTCTGAGCCTCCTCCTCCGCCTCCTCCAGCTGGCGCTTCAGCTGCTTCATGCGGGAGTTCAGCTTGTCCACCTGCAGAGAGACACGGTAAAGTAACACTTAATACTTTATTTTAAGACGTTAACGCATTAAAGCATAACGGTCACCAGAGGCAATACATGACCTGAATATGTTTACAGCAATCAGTCCAGGACCAAAACGGGCTCACAACAAATATGTGTCGAGTGGGCCAAAATAAAAAAATGGGTACTAGTGGAGGGCCGGACTGGTTCAATGTTTATTGCAAAACTTATTGAAATGAACTTATTGCACATATTAAACCTGGAACTAACAAAGCTTAAATTATTGCCTATAAAAACAACATTAAATAATCAGCTGCATTCATTTCTCATGGCTCTATCTGCAGCTTCTCCAGAGTCATTTCTTATGAGTACATTTCCCCACAGGCCAACAACAGCTTCAACAAAACTATTCCCCTCAGAGAGAAACCAAACATGCCCTGCTGTCGTGAGAGAGAAAGTGCAGAAGGAAGCATCCTTTGAACTCAGTGTGCTGCTCTGAGATGCTAGCTCAGACACTTGGCGTCTCATCTCGGGGGCAAGGTCATCAATGTTTGGGGCTCTGAGCGGAGGAGACCCTCAGGATGGAGGGAAGGTGTGCAATATACCGGCGGGCCAGATCTAATAGGAATTAGAAATTATCCTGCGGGCCGAAATTAAATCCACCACGGCCCTGATTTGGCCCCCGGGCCTCGAGTTTGACACATGTGCTCTAGATGATTATATGACGGAGCTCTGACCTGGTCCTTGTACTGCTCCGTGTTGCGTCTCTCGTCGTCCACCGTCAGGATCACCTCCTTCAGTTTCTTCTCGGTGCGCCTCACCAGCTTAGTGGCTCCCTGTCGCTCTCTGAGGGCAGAAACACAATGTCACGCACTGAGAGAAACACTGCAATATCAGAACCCTCTACGAACACGGCTGTTGGTGTGAGACTTTGAGACGATGCAACTTTCTTTAAGTGAAAGTGCTCAGTGGATAGTGTGCTGGACTTTGAAGCCGGGGATAGCAAGTTCGAGTCCCGCTGCATGTCGTCGTGTCCCTGGGCGACACTTCTCCCCAATTCACTAATGTCTTCTTTAAGAACTCATATCCACGAGGCTTCCATTAGTATTCAGGAAACACTGAATGTCCTCGTCCAACATGAGAGCAACATGCTAACAAAGGTATCCCAACACATCTCCTCTATTATTAGCGTGGATATAAAGCAGATGAAATGGTGCGACTGTTACCTGGTCTCCATGTCCAGCTGCTCCTCCAGCTGCACCACCTTGGCCTCCAGGGCGGCCATGTTGGCTTTGTACTTGGACTTGACGGTGCCCTCGAGCTCCTGCAGCTTCAGCTTCAGCTCCTTGTTCTGACGCTCCAGCTGACAGCGAGCGCCCTCCACCCGCTGACAGGTGCTGCGCTCAGACGCCAGCTCCACGTTCATCTGGTCGGACTGGAAACAGAGGAAACACGGGTCAGACGGGGACACCGCACTGAACAATACACAGAAGGAGCTGAAACTGTCAACACTTTGGGGGAATTCAATTTGTGTGTGACGAGTGAGCGCAGTGAGAGCGCATGTGAGTGAGAGTGCGTGATATAATGTATCTTGTGTTTGTCCACAGACCTGCAGCACGGCCTTCTTCAGCCGGTCGTTGGTCAGCTCGATGTTGCACTGCTCCTCCTCCAGCTCCTCCTCCAGCTGAGCGATACGAGCCTCAAGGCGCCGCCTCTCCTCCACCACCTGAGCACTGAGGGGGAGAAGCTCGTCGGTCAAAGGTGTTGCACAAGAAAGGTGGACACATCCAATACGAAGACAAGTGACTTCGTTGCACCGCTCGTTTTACCGAGGTCTCACTCTTTGCTTTCATATATTTCTTCCTACATTTCCCGAGACTAAAGTGGATTACACTTTCTACCCAAATACCTGTACTTTCTACTTCTCACATGTTGAACCCAAATACCTGTACTTTCTACTTCTTACATGTTGAACTCAAATACCTGTACTTTCTACTTCTCTCATGTTGAACCCAAATACCTGTACTTTCTACTTCTCACATGTTGAACCCAAATACCTGTACTTTCTACTTCTTACATGTTGAACTCAAATACCTGTACTTTCTACTTCTCTCATGTTGAACCCAAATACCTGTACTTTCTACTTCTCACATGTTGAACCCAAATACCTGTACTTTCTACTCCTTACATGTTGAACCCAAATACCTGTACTTTCTACTTCTTACATGTTGAACTCAAATACCTGTACTTTCTACTTCTTACATGTTGAACACAAATACCTGTACTTTCTACTTCTTACATGTTGAACTCAAATACCCGTACTTTCTACTTCTTACATGTTGAACCCAAATACCTGTACTTTCTACTTCTTACGTGTTGAACTCAAATACCTGTACTTTCTACTTCTCACATGTTGAACTCAAATACCTGTACTTTCTACTTCTCACATGTTGAACCCAAATACCTGTACTTTCTACTTCTCACATGTTGAACCCAAATACCTGTACTTTCTACTTCTCACATGTTGAACTCAAATACCTGTACTTTCTACTTCTCACATGTTGAACCCAAATACCTGTACTTTCTACTTCTCACATGTTGAACCCAAATACCTGTACTTTCTACTTCTTACATGTTGAACTCAAATACCTGTACTTTCTACTTCTTACATGTTGAACACAAATACCTGTACTTTCTACTTCTTACATGTTGAACTCAGATACCTGTACTTTCTACTTCTTACATGTTGAACTCAAATACCTGTACTTTCTACTTCTTACATGTTGAACTCAAATACCTGTACTTTCTACTTCTTACATGTTGAACACAAATACCTGTACTTTCTACTTCTTACATGTTGAACTCAGATACCTGAACTTTCTACTTCTTACATGTTGAACTCAAATACCCGTACTTTCTACTTCTTACATGTTGAACCCAAATACCCGTACTTTCTACTTCTTACATGTTGAACTCAAATACCCGTACTTTCTACTTCTTACATGTTGAACCCAAATACCCGTACTTTCTACTTCTTACATGTTGAACTCAAATACCTGTACTTTCTACTTCTTACATGTTGAACTCAAATTAATATAAAGGGAGGTCAGGTACTCTTTAAAGCAGCTGCTAGCTATGGGTACTTTTTACTGAAGTACACTTCAAAGCCTCTTTACTTTTCACTTGAGTAAAGAAGTTTAGTCAGTACTTCTACCAGAGTATTTTTAAACACGAGTATCTGTACTTCTACTTGAGTAAAGGATCGTGTGTGTGTGCGGTAAAGGTCTTACTTCTTGCTGGCCTGGCTGTTGATCTCGTCCTGCAGCTCGTCTCTCTCTTGCTGCGCCTGCCTCTTCACTCTCTCTGCAGCCGCCAGCTCCTGAAGGGGAGGAAGGAGACGAGGAAGGAGACGAGAAACAACGTTCAGTTTGCATCAAAGAAGACAGGGAGGAGGATGGGTGAGGCGTAGGCACTGACCTCCTGCATCTGCAGCATCTCGGCCTCCATGCCCTTCAGCTTCTTCTCCGTCTCTTTGCTCAGAGCCAGGATCTCCTCTCGGGACATGCGAGTGTCCTCCAGCTCCCGGATCAGATCCTTCATCTGGGCCTGAGGACACAAGAGGAGTTCAACCGAGAGTCGCCTTTACGTTAGTCATTTGCACTATTTTTTAAAATCGTATTATATACGTTGTTGGAGGAGTTCGGGTCAGAAGACCTCCATTGCCTTTTCTACCCTGTAGCTTGGTGCAGATGACATTGAAACCTTTGAATCTAAATACTATGAATATGTTTCTAAGACTAACTGAAGTGCCATTTCACTGTTGTCTAAATAACGTATCACACGGCTGTGATTCCTAGTTCCCATTTAACTGAGACGAGCGGCTCACCTGCAGTTTCTTCAGCTGCTTCAGGGCTTCGTCTCGGTTCTTGTTGGCCATGTCGATGCCGGCCTCCAGCTCCTTCAGGTCCAGCTCCAGCTTCTTCCTGGAGGCCACGGCTGCAGAGCGCTGCTTCCTCTCGTCCTCCAGCTCCATCTCCATCTCACGCACCTGAAGGAGGGACGGAGGTCAGCCATTCGCAACGAACAAGAAACTGTGACGTGCACTTTGAAGATTTAGATTAAATGGAGTTTATTGTCAATCTTTCAGTTTGTGTACAGACGGAGAGATCGAAATACCGTTTCCCACAATCCTGAATACAAAAATATGTATATACCTAGTTTTAATAAGTATATTCCTTCCTCTCTGCTTGTCGTTATGTGTAAGTGTTACTTATGTTTGTTGTAAAGAAATATAATGATAATTTCAATAAGTCTTTAAATAATAAGTCTATAAAATAAAATTCAATGAAAAAAATAAATAAATAAATAATTAAAGTCTATAAAATACAAAATAATATCCTTCACATGTTTTTATCCTATAACCGACCTGTTTGACGAGCGCCCTCTTCTTCTCCTCGCCCATCTCGTCCTTCCCGGACAGGTCCCTCTCGTACTGAGCCTTCATGGCCTGCATGTTGACTTCCAGGCGCAGCTTCGCGTCCTCGGTTCCCTGCAGCTCGTCCTCCAGCTCCTCCAGCTGCGTCCTCATCTCCTCCAGCTGCTGGTCCATCGCACGCTTCGCCTTCTCCAGCTCGTGCACCTGAGGAAGAGGAGGAATCAGAAACCGGTTGATTACCAGGTAGGTTACCGCATACGAGGAATTGACTTGGTGTCGTGTTGCAAAGATTAAAAACACCGATGGAAAACTATTTGAAGAAAACGATCAAAGTCAACTTGTGTACAGACGGAGAGATCGAAAGACCCTTCCCCACAATCCAGAATATAGAAACAAATGTATATAAAAATAACGGCTATCCAGGGTTCATACACTTTTTCACCAATGACCTCTCCATGACCTTTACCTAATCTTCCATGACCAAAAACATTACTCTCAGCGTACCACTGAAAATGGTTTATTTTAACATGGAACAGGAAAATAAGGTCTGCATATGAAACATGTCGATCCCTATCTAAAACAAATCCAATAGGCTTACTAGCTTCTACACGCTAAAGCAACTCAAATCCATCACCAGCAAAACACCTCGACAGTTAAAAGCCATTTTACGTTTCATTACTGTACAGTATTTATTATCATTATAGTATTACTATTTCGGCGATCAAATATAAATTGTGAGGGAATATTTCTGTCTTTACTCACTAGATATTTAACCTTTTCTGTGTGTTGACATTTACGACCAACCCTGGCTCCGTTATCTCTCTTAAGGAATGGGAGGCTCCAGCTATCTTGATAAACCAGTTCAACTCTCGGTCACGAACTGGTTTACGGCGGTGGGAACGCTGGCTTCGAGGCCATTAAGTGATTCAGGGTGCCCAGCTGTTTAGTCTATCTCCCCGAATATGTTGTTTACTCTCTCTCCCAATGTTCATATCTACACTGTAGCTCTGCACACATGACGATAAACGCCTTGAGTCTCGACACTCACGCTCTTGCCGACGTCGTCCTTGGAGGAGACGAGGTCCTCCATCTCGGCGCGCAGCAGCTTGTTGTTGCGGTCCGTTTCCTCCTTGACGTCCATCAGAGTGTCCAGCTCTCGGGTCAGAGCCAGAGCTCGGGTCTCCTTCTCTCGGGCCTCGGCTTCAGCTTTGTCTCGCTCCTCTGCGTAACGAGCAGAGATGTTCTTCTCCTCAGCCAGCATCTACAGGAAGGCAAGAGGACACGGTCAGAGCTCATTCTAAAATGTCTAACATGCCTTTTTGGACTTCGTAAAACCTCACAGGCCGGATTTGATTTTTACAAACGTATGATTTTACTGTGAAGTCCTGATCACTCCATAATGCTCGTACTTTTTATCGTTTTTATTTAAGGCAGTTCGGACAGACAAACTGAAGATGTACCATTACTATATCTTGAAAAAATACCGTGTAATGGTTTGCTGCCAAATGTCAATACAAAATATATTACAAAATAACATGCCTTTTTGTATGCCTTTAACACGGCATACAGGAAGTAAAGAGGACGGAGGCGGAGCTTATTCTAAAATGTTGCCCCACATCTTGCAAGAAACAGCTGGTTAAGGCAGTATACCTGAGCGGTCCAGCCCTTCGTATACGTTTCTGTATTTGGCCGTCTGAGAAAAAGGTTTGGACCCCCCTGGTTTACTATAAGTGTATCAAATGTTCCGTCTTCGTACCTGGTCAAACTTCTTCTGCTTCTTCTCCAGGTTGGAGACGATCTGCCGCAGGTGGTCCTGGTCCACCAGCAGGTCGTCGAGCTCCTGCTGAACGCGAGTCTTGGTTTTGTCGAGCTTCTCGAAGGCGGCGCACTTCTCCTCCATGCGCTGGTTGGAAGCCTCCAGGTCTCTCTGGTATCTCTTCTTCGCCTCCTCCGCCGTCTCCAGAGACCCAGCGTCCGTCTCCACCCTCTTCTTCATCTCCAGGAGCTGCAAGGAGAGAGGAGGAGTCAAGGAGAGAGGTGGAGGAGTCAAGGAGAGAGGTGGAGGAGTCAAGGAGAGAGGTGGAGGAGTCAAGGAGAGAGGAGTCAAGGAAAGAGGTGGAGGAGTCAAGGAAAGAGGTGGAGGAGTCAAGGAGAGAGGAGTCAAGGAGAGAGGTGGAGGAGTCAAGGGAAGAGGAGTCAAGAAGAGAGGTGGAGGAGTCAAGGGAAGAGGAGTCAAGGAGAGAGGAGGAGTCAAGAAGAGAGGTGGAGTCAAGGAGAGAGGAGTCAAGGAGAGAGGAGGAATAGTCAAGGAGAGAGGAGGAAGGAGTCAAGGAGAGAGGAGGAGGAGTCAAGGAGAGGAGTCAAGGAGAGAGGTGGACGAAGGAGAGAGGTGGACGAAGGAGAGAGGTGGACGAAGGAGAGAGGTGGACGAAGGAGAGAGGTAGAGAGGAGTCAAGGAGAGAGGAGTCAAGGAGAGGGGAGGAGTCGAGGAGAGAGGAGTCAATGAGAGAGAGAGGAGGAGAATCAAGGAGAGAGGATTCAAGGAGAGAGGAGGAGGTCTCTTCTCACCTGAGCCTGGACGGTCATCAGCTGCTTCTCCACGTTCCTCTTGGCCTCCTCCTCCTCCTCCAGCTGCTCCTTCAGGTTGTTCTGCTCGTCCTCCAGCTGACGCAGCCGGGTGCTGTGAGACAGTTTCTGACGCGTCTCCTCCGTGAGAAGCTCCTGTTGGACACGAGGGCACGGGAAGATGAATTATATGAAGCAGCAGAGATTCTCATATCTAAAAATACATGAATCCCCGGACACGTCTTAAGAAGGGAAGGAATGACCTCCCAAACACTCAAACGTCTCGTTATGTTAAGTTCTTTGGCGTCAGCTTGGTGTGTCCGGCACAGACGCAATATGCAAATGAGCCATCATCTCATTAAATATGCGCATATTTTAATACATTTCAGGAACACAAATCTGAACTTTGGATAAAGCCAAGTTCAAAATTCTTGTTTCATTTTGTAGTCATATTAGTATCTAAGGCTTTTACAGAAGGGATTTTGGATATCTCTTTTTATCACTCCGTAAATCAGAACATACTGTCAACAGCCCTAAAATATCCATTTCCGCCATGTTTTTAGGTATACAATGTTGTATAATTCAGGCTATGAATGATATATGAACAAACCCTTCTGTAAAAGCCTTCAGAATATTGATAGGAATATAACTGGAAGGTTTGGTGTCTCTACGTGCTACTGAAGTTCACATTTCTGACTCTAAAATACGCATTTTGAGAAAAGGACCTTTACAGATTGCAGTGAGGCGCTAGCTGAACCCTCCTGTTCTCTGGATGACAGCTTGCGCCTCGACGCACTCCGTGAAGGTATTTCATGTTCGGGGTCATTTGTTTTTTGTATAACCTTGCTTCGTGCAAAGTGACAATTGTTGTCGTCTTCTCTGTGAATGTTTTTTTCGCCGTTCTTTTGCCATTTTGAGATTTCAATTTCTAGCGGAAAGCTAACCAGGAAGTGTTTTAGCACACCACGTGACGCATCTGAACCAATCACGTCGTCAGAAGTTGACACCGGCCAATGAGATGTCGTTTCTTGGTTTAAGACCCCTTTGTGCTTTCACGATTGGTTGCTGATACAAAGGAAATGACCATATTTGGATCCGATGAGATCGTGCAGGAGAGACGGAGCTTTCTAACGATATCTCTGATGACATGGTGCACACAGCGGTCGCGGTACTTTATGTTACGTTAGAATGCTAACTGTTGGTGAATTTAGGAGAAATCTACAGACGCAAATAGAGACACTATAGTAAAATAAACGCTTGAAATGTGTATTTTGTACGTTTTCCTTCCAAAAGCCTGAAAGAAAACATGTTATAAAATCAAAATGCCGTGTCTTAAGAGACGAAGATAGAAGTCTGTGCTTGGAACGAAACGGGCCGATGTATAAATACACAAAGAATAAATTGTGTTTGTATCTACGGTCATTTTGTTAAAAGTATCTGAAGGAAAGGAACGTTTGATTTATCTTAAGACCACGGTAGCCTCGTCGCCCAACGGCTAGAGTATAAGCATTGTGTGTGTGTGTGTGTGTGTGTGTGTACCTGAATGTCCTGCAGCTGGGACTCCACAACAGAGCAGTCTTTCGTGGCCTTGATGGACTTTCCCCTCCACATCGCCCAGCAGCATGCTCACACTCTCCAGTTCAACCTGGAGACACAGGACAGACAATAATTAGTAGTAGTAGTGGTGGTAGTAGCAGTAGTATTAGTAGTAGTAGTAGTGCTCCGTGTGTGATGGCTACTTCCAGTACATACATGGATCCTGACATTGAAGCCAGCGGAGACCAGCGAGATGTTTCCAACACTAATGACAACAAAGCGTTGCATCTAGAATCTTCGTACCTGAGCTTTGGCCAGCTTCTCGGCCTGCTCCAGCCTCTGCCTCTCGCTCTCGGAGAACTTGAGCTGCAGCTCCTGGACCGATCCCTCGGCCTTCTTCCTGCGGTGCTCAGAGTCGCCCTTCCCCTGCATCAGAGTCTGCATCTCGATGGCCAGCTCGTTCCTCTCCGACTCCAGGGCCTGCTTCGCCTTCTCCATCGACACTTTGTTCTGCGGGGGACAGGGGAGGAGCGTTTTACTATTTTGTAATCGTTTAACCTTTACTAGAATGATGGCACTTTTACTACCATTATCTTTTTATTTGTATTTCTGTTGTACCTATATGTTCACATGGGGTTTTATATTGTTGCATATATTAAATGAATACCATCAAATGCCAGCTCGAACTGAAGGCTTTGTTAAAAATGTAGGTCTTCATGTAGGTCTTAAATTACCTTTTATCTCAAGGAGAGATAATTGAATGAATAAAGTGTTTGAACGTTTCTTACCCTCTTGGCTTGCTCCAGCTGCTCGTTGAGCTCGTCGAAGGCCTGGCTGTGTTTCTGCCTCACCTCCCCCAGCTGCTGCTCGTGGACTTTGGCCTCATCGTCCAGAGTCCTTTTCAGATGAGTCACCTCGGTCTCACGCTTCGACCTGAGAGGGGAAACGGGGGTTCATCTCAAGAAGCATAACGGGCCCATTGCGTTCGAGCCGGTGGAGCCAGCGCGGCACTTTCTCAACTCGGGTCTGGACTTCTTTCTTCAAAGGGCTGCTAATAAATTCATAAAATGTATTACGACTTAATAACTCAAACCTTTGTATGAAATGACCGTATCATGTGTGACCCGCTCACATAAGTCTTGGCTTTCAGAATATGAAACTTTTGAAAATATTTCCAAACATCAAACGATAAATACATGTTTGAAGCTCGTAAAGGGAAGATGACGGCTCTCACTCGCACTCTGCCGTGCCGCAGCGCCGCCCCCCCTCCCCCCGGCTGACATTATGAATGTAAGAGTATAGTGATCATAGATAACACGATAAGCAAAGTCTCGGCTTTCAGAATATTACACTTGTTTCGGCAAATTCAGATGATAAATACAACTTTGAAGCTTCGACATGATTACAAGCGGAGAACGGAGTAACTTGGCGACACGGCAGGCGCAACAACAGCCGGTGTTTCTCCTGAGGGTTCACACACACACACTTCCCCCAGACCAGTAATCCAAACGAAAATATCTTCCCTCCGTAGTACTTTGATCATTTGCTAAGAACCAATCAGATCGATGGATTCCAGAGGAGAGGAAACTTTGAAGGCCTTTTTCTCAAAACGATGACAGTCATTATATAATGTGACATATTTCGCTTAATATTTGGAGAACAACAAACCATCCTGATATCATCAGAAAGCCAGGAGTCTCCTCTTTCCAGCAGTGTATACAACTCAAAAGGTGTCTTCGGGTCAATGCGACTGATTTCGATGGAGCAGGTCACATATGCAGTGGCCTAGTTCGTTACGTTTGAGTCAGCAAAAGCAGATCATTTTACTAACAATACTTCCACTGTATTTTTGTAAAACATTGAAACGACTTAAAAAAGCGAAAGGTATCTTACAATAAAAATCTTCCCTTCTTTGTGGTTTCTTATAATAATAGTTAAACCTGTCGGCTGCTGTTCTGTAGATGTGAAAGCTATGCTCATCAGTGTGCGGTACCTGAGCTCCTGCTGCGCGGCGGTGGAGTCCAGCGTGTCCTCCAGCTCCGTCTTCAGCGCCTCCAGCTCCTCCCCCAGGTCTCTGCGGTGTTTCTCCGCCTTGGTGCGAGCCTGCCTCTCCAGATCCAGATCCTCCTGCAGCTCCGACAGCTGGGCCTCCATCTCTCGGATCTTCTTCTGGGCCAGGTTCTTCTGAGCCGCCTCCTCCTCGATCCTGAGGGAGTAAGAGGAGGGCAGAGAACAATGAGTGAAAGGAGCAAATATTTGTTTTTTTATTCAATTTCAATCCGCAAGCTACCCCGCAGTATACTACTTTTACTGAAGTACTTGATGCGAGTACTTCTCCCACCTTACACGTAATTGGGGCAACAGAACTCCGAGTTAACGAAGTTGAAAACGGTGCATTTCTCCGTATGAACGCGATGCCTTTTAGCTGCTGGACACATTGCTCGTGTTTCCGCGAAAATACTTCTGGCAAACGAGCATCGACCACATCGAGCTTTGTAAATTGTCAACTTTCTTTTAACTGCCGGTTGTGTTAAAAATGTTTGCGCAATAGCGCGGCCACCCTAGAGGGCCCGCCCCCCAGGTTGGGAACCACTGCTCTAAATGATAAATAAATGATCTACTTAATTACACATCCGAGAAGGGGTGGGATGAAGTGGACACCAATGTAATCCCACCCCTTCTCCCAAAAACTAAAATTATTAACTTTTTCTTCTTAAAGAAATACATTTGTATGAAATAAAAACTGTACAATGTCTATTTTTTGTTTTATTACTGCGTTTTTTTTTATTCCATTTCTATGTAAATGTTATATTTGGAATATTTTTCTAGTTCTGTGTTTTTAATTTTTGTTTTTACGTATGCACCACGACACCAAGTCACATTCCTCGTGTCACCTACCTGGTAATAAACCCGTTTGACCCATTAGGAGCCGGATCTCGTGGCTCCGTTCAAAGAGCCGTTCAAAAGAGACGTTTTTTTAAAGGGGGCGGAGTTACTAGGTTTATCTGTGAAATAATCACCAGGATAATGATCGGCTGTATTGCCAGACCTGATGTCAATAATCTGCATTGTAAACACGACACAAGGTGGCGCCATATCCATGTCAGTGAATGACATTTGAATTTACCCTCTGTGTGAAGTCGCCTTGAATGAAATTCATGCAACTCTTAATATTAGATGCTGTGTGTTTCAGTAGAGATGGAGGTTATGAGTTGACCCTGCTTTAAAGGATATGCTGCCTTTCCTAATGGTGCGCTTCATCACCGCCTGGGTTTTGCTTGAAGTGCATCCAACTGCTGCTGCCTTTTCGGCCATTTTCCATCCGACAAACACGTCGTCTACCCGTCCCACTCGTTAGGACTTCTCTCTCGTATTCCGTTAAGACCCAGCCCATCTCACTCCTCGTGCTGAAACCTACCACTCGGAGTCGGGCGGGTCTTCACAGAATACGTTTGGGGAACAAAATCAAGCTTTCTAAAAGGCGAGTGGATTTTGGCAGGCAGCGAGTGCGGACCAACGATTCAACGATAACAAGAACGACTCGGTTCCCCTCGTTCGTACCAAAGAGCCGTTCAAAAGAATCGGCTCGTTCGCGAACGTAACATCACGACCCGTTTCTGATTAATTTCATTATAATAACATGCAATACTGATTTGCACAATGTTTACTGATTGTAACCAGAATCTTTATGCAACTATCTGCAATAGCAATTTTACTCTTATGTAACACTTAACTACAATGTTACATTTATTTTATAAATACTTACCTTCCTGAATGTGTACTTCTAATGTCTACTTGTTTGTTTTTTTCGTCTCCATGTTACTTTGCTGTAACAATGTACATTTCCCCTAAGTGGGACGAATAAAGGAATTCTGATTTCTGGTGATACTGCTAATAAAAAACAACTATGAATATAAAGTCAAAATACATTCAATCAAAGTTTAAAATGAATGAATATTGAATATCAAGTCTCCCACAGACCTGGCCAGAGCCGCCTGGAGCTCCTCCTCCTTCTTGGCCAGCTGAGCGCGCAGCTCGGCGATCTGAGCCTGCAGCTCGGAGATCTGGTCGTGGACCTCGTTGAAGTCGCCGTCCAGCTTGCGTCGGTTCTTCTCCAGCTCCTGGCGCGATTTCTCCTCCCTGCGCAGGCGGTCTGACGGATGCAAAAAAAGAATGAAAATGAAAGGTTAGAAAAGGAGGGGAAACGATGATGCAGGAAGTCTGAAACTGTATCGACACTTTTGGAGTGAAGTGGGGCAGGAATTAGAACCCAGCCCCAGGAAGTGCGCCGGACTCTGAGGAAAATATTGGTTGTGGCCAAACGGCGGTACTACACTTCCGTATCAGTCGCTGGGCCCGGAAAGACTTTTTCCCCATTGACTAATATGGGGAAAGAGTGGTCTGTAAATCATTGGATAATTTATTTGTAACTAAATAAACTACCCAGTGTGAACGCTTGTATAGCCCTTATTAAAAACATTCGGTCCTCAAGTTGTAAAATGTGCTAATAACGTTATTCTGAGTTATTTTCCTCGGCATTATGAACGCGCATCTAACCCACGGGACCGCGCCGCCCGGCTCGTTCATGTGACGTGTTCAGTACTACGTAGTTTTACCTTTACCCATGGATGCTCAATAAGAACGGATTACATGAATACTTTCGTGACGTTTCGCTCTCAAAAGTTGGGCCGTTTTGTCTTCATGCGCCGATGAGCAACTCTCATAGGAATGAACGAGGCCCCGCCTCCCACGCTGTATCCAGTTCTTATTATACATCCATGGTTAGAACTCATCCCAGAGACTTGAACATTTGATTTGATGTAAAGCGTATTTGAGCGTTAGGAAAAGCGCTATAAAAATCCCATGTATTATAAACGAGTTGGCATTTCTTCTTCATCCCTGCACCGCCTTACAGGATGAGCAAGGACCTTACTTGATTTGATTTATCTTTTCGAATGTGTAAAACAATACAAATTAATAATGAAACATGAGAATTATACTATACCAACTTAATCAGTGTCAAATTGATAACCAAAAATAACCTGCAGTAGCCGTAGTAACCAAATGTACTCGAGTACTGTATCTATATTGAGGTACTCCTGCTCCACGACAGTTCAGAGGTAAATGGTGTACTTTTAGATCGTCACTTTTGAACGCTCCGTTCTCCACCGGCAGATCTCTGCGTGCACGGTGCTGCAGCGAGTCTGTGAGCGAGACGCCCCGCACACAGACGAGAACGAGAGAACACGAGAGAGAGAGAGAGAGAGAGAGAGAGAGAGAGAGAGAACACGAGAGAGAGAGAGAACACGAGAGAGAGAGAGAACACGAGAGAGAGAGAGAGAACACGAGAGAGAGAGAGAGAACACGAGAGAGAGAAACAGAGAGAGAGACACGAGAGAGAGAGAGAGAACACGAGAGAGAGAGAGAACACGAGAGAGAGAGAGAACGAGAGAGAGAGAGAACACGAGAGAGAGAGAGAACACGAGAGAGAGAGAACACGAGAGAGAGAGAGAACGAGAGAGAGAGAGAACAGAGAGAGAGAGAACACGAGAGAGAGAGAGAATGAGAGAGAGAGAACACGAGAGAGAGAATGAGAGAGAGAATGAGAGAGAGAAGAACGAGAGAGAGAGAGAACGAGAGAGAGAGAGAACACGAGAGAGAGAGAACGAGAGAAGAGAGAGAACGAGAGAAAGAGAGAGAGAAAGAACGAGAGAGAGAAAGAACGAGAGAGAGAGAGAGACCCACTGACGGGGGAAGAAGTTGTAAACAAACATTTTTAACACAACCGGCAGTTAAAAGAAAGTGGACACGCTTTTCAAACAAAGTATGATGAGGCGAACATGTGGTCAGTGAGTCTCTCGTCTCTCGTTCTCTCGTTCTCTCTCTCGTGTTCTCATGTATGCCTCATGATACTTCGCTCCCCGAGCTCGCCCCCGAGCTTCACGCCCCCTTCTACTTAATTGCACACCCAGAAGGGGTGGGATGGAGTTTACACTTATCTAACCCCTTCTCCCAAAAGCTAAATGAACATATATTTGTATATATTTGTATATATTTGTTATTGAGAAACAAACGCATGAAATGTAGAAAGCCTGTCGTGTCAGGTTAGCTCCTCTCACCCTCCAGGTCTGTGATCATGGCCTCGTGTTTGGTCTTGAGTTTCTGCAGACTCTTGGATTTCTCCTCCTCCTCCGTCAGGTTGGTGGTGTACTCGGAGATCCTCTCCTCCAGCGACTTCTTCTCCTGCGCTCACAAAATAAACCGTATCAATATCCTCAGAAAGGATGCAGCACTTGGCAGCGAGCGGTCACATCAAGCGGTTACTAGATTCCTATCCCCTCAGTCAGTCGGGGCTTGGACTGTGAGCCGTGGGGTCGCCGGTTCAAGTCCCCGACCAGACCTAAAATAAGGTGTGGACTTCTACCTCCTGCCCTGGTGCCCTTGAGCAAGGCACCGGACACCCCCTTCCCCCCACACTCCCCGGGCGCTGTACATTAGCTTTCCCACTGCTCCTAGTGCTAGCCTCCTAGTGCTAGCCTCTAGTGCTAGCCTCCTAGTGCTAGCCTCCTAGTGCTAGCCTCCTAGTGCTAGCCTCCTAGTGCTAGCCTCCTAGTGCTAGGATGGGTTAAAAGCAGAGGACACATGTCACCGTGCGCTCTGCATGTGTCACCATGACAGAGGGTTCATCCCTCCGAGTCTATGAGGTTTGTTTACGCTCTTCTATGACTCAAGATGTTTATGAGTAACATGTGAAGACTCTTTCTGACCTTGTTCAACTTGGTGTTCTGGTCGTCCAGCAACATGACGTCCTCCTCCACCTTCTTCATCTTGGACTCCAGAGTGACCTTCTCCAGCTGAAGCTTCTGCCTGGCTCCTTCCTCCTCGTCCAGCTGCTGCTCCAAGTCCTGTGAGGAGAAACGTGAGGGGCAGGAAGGAAGGTTAGCAAGGAAAGGGCAAGCATTGGTGTGCCGGTTATTGTAAGTCGAGTTGCTAAAGTTATGGTCAAAGTCGCTAAGGATACATTTCACTCTTCTCTTCTGACAAAAGTCTGTGATGAAGTTGTTGTTTAACGATATTTAACCCTTGCGTTGCGTTCCAAAGCCGTTACCGTTCACCGCGGGTACATTTTGACCCATGATTTATCTCAGTCCAAAACACTCCAAAATAATGACTATCATCAAATATTGTTTTAACTGCATCATAACTAACTTATTATGCATTCATAACCGTACAGTCCTGTTGAAATTGTATTCTATGAGATAATCAAAAACTACTTGAAGCTGTGTTCACCAAAACGCCTTGAAAATAGTGTTGGAATAAGAACATTTGTAAGTTGTCTTGAATAACCGTTTATTCTGTGCCGTAAAAATGGATGGAATATGCACAGAATTAAACGTCGGAAAAAGACGTTGGCGATATTTCGTCTTTTATGGAGAAAGAACTTACCCCGATGTTTTGCTGCATCTTCTTCCTCTCCCCAGACAGCTGGGCGGCGCGCTCCTCCTCTTCCTCCACGCGGGCCTCCAGGTCATGAAGGATCTCCTCCAGCTCCTGCTTCCTGGCAGCCAGACGCGCCCTCATCTCCTCGGCCTCGGCGCAGAGCTCCGTCTCCGCCTGGAGCTGCTCCTGCAGAGCCATCTTCTCCGCACCCAGCTGCAACACACAAATACATTACATTTCACAAGTGACTTCAAGATAGTCGGGACGGCGACACACTATGGACCTCTGTGTCGCCCGACAGCGCAACTTACATGATGCCGTTTAAAAAATATAATAATAAAGGGCGGTGCCGGCCGTCAGCGAACCGATCCGGCCTTTCTGCACGACTGTCACTCAAATGCGGGACAGCCTCAATTTGTGGGACGCCGGACAAATAATAGAAAATGCTGTGTGGCAGTGTGCGCACAAAGCCGGAAACCTGGTCCACACACACACGGTGCTGCCCCTCACACACACACTTCAAATCAAGTTGCATAAATGCTTGAGCTACGTTTTTATTATAATTACTGTGAAATGTAGGCCCATTATGTTTGTCATTAAAAACAAATACACACTGGCAAGAGGGTTCATACACTTTTTCACAAATTATTCTCCATGACCTTTACCTAATCTTCCATGACCAAAAACCGCTGAGAGTAATTCTCAGCGGTGCCACTGAAAATGGTTTATTTTAACATGGAACTTTTAAATCCAGGCTGAAGACTTTTCTTTTTGTCGCTGCTTTTAATTGAACTATTCATATCTTAAACTGCACTGTAACTTTTATCCATGTATTTTTCCTTTTAATGTTTATTTTATTAGCTTTTCTGTTTTAATGCTTAATGTCTTTCATTTTTTGTAAAGCACTTTGATGTCCCTCCTTGTGTTGAAAAGTGCTATATAAATAAACTTGCCTTGCTAAAACAAATAGGCTTACTCGCTTCTACACGCTAAAGCAAAATGTCATTTTACGTTTCATTACCATACAGGAAGTATTATCATTATAGTGTTACTATTTCGGCGATTAGATCAAATATCAATTATATTTAACTTTAGTTACATTTCCATGACTTTGGGAAAGATATTGTTTTCCATAACTTTTCCAGGGCCTGGAATTAGCTTTTTGAATTTCCATGACTTGTCCAGGTTAGTAATGACTCTAAGAACCCGGTGGCAAAGATTTTGTATTTATTAGACTATGAGAAGAAAAATAAAAAAACATGCTTCAAAAAAGTGGGGGGACGGCGATCCCCCGCGTCCAACGCCCACTACACCACTGGGCACTTCAATATCGTTGACTTACAATGAGTGCAATAAACCACAAGGAAACAAACTCAAATTTTAAGTGCCGCTGCCTTGGTTTTAAATAAGTCGGACGTAGCGTACCTGGTGCTGTTTCTCCTCCATCTCGCGGATCTGCACCTCAGCGTACAGGTGCTTCTCCTGCGCCTTCAGCAGCTCGTCGTCCTTCGCCGACATCTCCTCCTCCTGCCGGCTGACCTGCAGCAGAGGCTTCACCTGGGGGCCGGACGGAGGGAATCAAGAGGAGTTAGAGAGGAAAAGGGATAGGTTGTGAAGATGCAGTAGACGATGTGATGCTGGCTACGATCGGGCAAGCTGTCTGAGGGGTGTCGGAGGCGGAGGATCACCTTGGTGAAGAGTCTCCACCACTGCCAGTTCCTGAGCTTCAGGTACGCCGCGCAGTTCCTCTGGATCACCTTCATGGCCGTCAGCTGCTGCTGTCTCTTGGCGAAAGCCCTGCGAAGCAATATTACACATTTAGACACTTCGTAACAACAACAACAACAACAAGCACCACAAGTCTTCAGACGATCAAATATTGGACAATGTTACATGAAAATAGAATAAAATATTAAAGTATCTTTTATCACCCATTTTACATCACTTTCTTATGTATACATCCATTTTGTTTTTCCACTACTTATTTTAACTTATGTTTATTTACCTTTTTTTAAATTACATTTCATTTTATCTTTTTACCGCAAATGCTACATTTAAATTCTTATGTTCATATAAAAAAAAATCAATTGTATTTTTTGGACATTCTCATGAACTTCCTCTGTTTTTATTCAATGCTTTCCCCTTCAGCCTCAAACAGATCCACGACCATGAAACCCAAGAGAGTAACACCTACGTCACTTCCGGGCAAAACTTACAGCCCCGCCCACTTTTGGGGGGAAACAAAGCCGTCAGTTGAACGGCGGTCGATACAAATTCTGAAGTTTTTGCCAATCCGATCAGAAATGTTTGCAAACCGTGGATCGTCTGATCTTCAAAGAGCCCGGTCACGATGGCCAGACAGGCAAACAATTATATTCAATCATTGGAAACCGACGATCGGGCTCGATATATGGTTACATTAAAATCAGTTGGCGAGGCTGTAATTTCTCCAGCTGTTTCTCTCATGAGCGAGCCGGGACATAATAGTTGTATCATGGCAACAAGCTGCGTGTCGTTTATTGCACCTCAAACATTAAAACAGATCCAGAGTTCAGTGTTTCTGGACTTCCTCTAAGAAGAAAGGACGGTGACAGAAGAGCTCTGTGGCTTCAGGCTCGATGGCCGTTCGGGTGACAGCGCTGGTTCCCCCAAAAGTGGGCGGGGCCGTAAAGTGACTAGATGTTACTCTCATCTGTGGACATCGATCACCTACTGATTTTAATTCAACCATATATCGAGCCAGATCGTCGATTTCAAATGATTGAATGTAATTGTTTGCCTGTCTGGCCATCGTAACCGGGCTCTTTGAAGATCCACAAATCCACGGTTTGCAAACATTTCTGATCGGATTGGCAAAAACTTCAGAATTTGTATCGACCGCCGTTCAACTGACGGCTTTGTTTTCTCCTAAAAGTGGGCGGGAGCCGTACTTTTTGCCCGGAAGTGACGCGTGTGTCCCTCCTGGATAAATGACTAAACATCATCCCGTTTCTGAGAGGCGGGGCTTCTTACTTGCGGGCCACGTATCCTCGGCACCAGGCCTGGAAGCTGATGATGATGTCCGTGATCTTCATGTCTCGCTCCTCCTCCAGGTGAGCCAGGACTCCGGCTCTGAAGAACACTTTGCTCTGACCGATCCGGTACAGGTTGGGGTCCAGCTCCAGGCTCTTGATCTGCAGGGACAGAGGAGGCGGCATTTAGTCAAATGGAACGAGAGGTCTTAAAGTTAAGTGTCTCTCTAGTCAGCAACCTAGGGACTGCAGATGGAAATTAGCCATTAGCTCAAATCTGGCAGACTTCATCTCGTCTCTTTGATTCATGGATTTGTACGCATGGTCCCTCTTGAGATAAATACATAAACAGATTTTAGGCTGCGACAAAAATGCTAAGCTAAGTTAATTTGAAGCTTCCTTACCATGAGCACACAGGCCTGCTTTCCATCCATGAAGCCCTTGGGGATGGAGTTGGGAGTGAGGATTTCATACCTGAGAACAAAAAACCAGTTGGATTTGTAGGTTGAGTTTTTTTCTTACACGTAGATATACATTTATTTATTTATTCCACACATGGCAGTTATTGTTGAACAAAACATGTACACTTATACCGTTTTATTTATTTTTTTATAGCACAAGGAGCAGGGAGAAGATCTTATTTCATCTTCCCCGTCTTAAAGGTCACCTGTCATGCTATTTTTAGGCAACAGCACAGGTTTCAAATATATAAAAAACATGTCTATGAAGTGTTTTGCTCAAAACACCAAACAGATCATTCTAGCCACGCCTCAGATCCCTCTGTTTCACTTCCTGTTTCTAAAGTGCTGATTTGGGGATAAAGCTTTAAAGAGGAGGGGTGTGAGCTCATGCGGGACCCGGCAGCTACCGTCTAAACTAAATGCTGCCGTGATGAAACGCCATATCATGGATTATCAAGGCTCTGAAACAGTCTGGAGCTCAAAGGCTTTCTCTCTTGCCGGTTACACCACAAGGTGAGTTCCTTTCTACTTCCTGCTTCTTCACACACATGCTCTCCAGCACAGGTTAGCTCTGAGTGTTAGCGATGCTAATGTAAACACCGACCATATTACGTCCAAAACAGTCGGGCATTGTTTCTGATAGCGACGTTTCTGATTGGCCCGTGGGTCCACATTTCAGATGTTACGTCATATCGGACGCAAATCTGGATCAGCTCCGTTGTTCCCCGTTTTTAGAGATTTGGGTACGGAGGAAAAGAGAGAGGGTTTTATTTCCTGACGCTGCGTGAGTTCCCCGAAACACCGGGGACACATGTTGATGTAGAGAAGACATCAACAAGTGCATTTTGCATGATAGGAGACCTTTAAGAAAAAATTAAATAACTATAAATAAGTCAAATAAAAGCAATATTCTTTCAGTCACAGTTGCTTACAAATACTGAAACCTACAACCAGAACACAATCAAAAGCCAACTTCATACTGTCTAATTACGCTTTCTTTATACATTTTCTTAAACGTAACAATGTTCTTACAGCCCTTTAAATCATTCGGCAAAGAGTTCCACTTCTTTACGCCAAGACACTCATCTGCTTTAAAGTAGAACGTGCAAACTGATGCTTAACATTTAACTTCCTCCTGTGACGCTCATCAATTAAAAAATGTGTTTTGTATATTTTCTGGCAGTATTCTGTTTGCAGTGACCTTGGGTTTCCTGAAAGGCGCTATATAAATCGAAGTTATTATTATGTATGCATAACTAAAGCCATACTAGGATCAGTGTGTATTTCTCCTCCCGTTACCTCTGTCTGAACTCCTGGAAGACGATGCGGTTGGGGAAGCCCTGTCTGCAGATACGGATCCCCTCCAGAACTCCATTGCACCTCAGCTGGTCCAGAACCAGAAAAGGTTCCAGTTTACCGGCCTGAGAGAGGGGACAACAGCCGATTAGGATCTCGATTCAACACGGTGCCTTAGAGATGTCGACAACAACAAGAATGGAACCAGAGGAACGAGACACAAGAACTTAAGGAACTACAAAGGTCCCTTATGCACATTTCTGGTTGTCAAAACACTGGTTTAGTTTCATAGTTCCATGACTGGTTAATGATCCTCTGGAAAATAAATGTCAGTATTCCTCGGGTACCTTCTTCTCGTGGTTGGGGATGATGCAGCGGACAAAGTTGGGGTTGGTGTTCCTCAGGGTGGCCATGAGTTTGGACAGCTGCTCTTTGTACAGCTGGCCGACCGTGCGGAACATGCCTTTACGGGTCTTGAAGGCACCGGGCATATCGGCCATAGAGACTTTATCCAGACCCACGATGCGGTCCACTGAAAGAAGACAGAAGTACAGAGAAGCGTAAGAAACCAGAGGATTTTAAAGTCAATCATTCGATGGTTTAACCGGGCAAGACAAAATGCATGTCACGAGGAAGAATGAATATGACCATTTCCTCTCGGTACACAAACACCAGGAGAGAGTAGAGGTTGATAAACCAGTGAAACACCACACACACACACACACACACACACACCGAGTGAATGCAGAGGGAACCAGGAGAGGAGTCACAATGCCGGTGAAGGGTGGAGAGGTTTCACACCATAACAGAAACTGTGCACTGACTGGAGTGGCTGGTTTGTAGAAGTGAAAGCTATGTGCGATGGTTCAATGAAAGTCGTTTGGACGATGTGTTTTTAAATCAGGATTTGTGATGATATTAGTTGATCGTGGTGGATTTCCAATGACGTGATAATTTCGTATACCCTCACAGGCGAGGCAGTAGAAAGACCTGCATAGCTCCCTATCAATATATCTATTATCATTAGCGCCATCAGGGCGTAGATATGCTCTACCTGCTCTGAAGACTAATCGCTTTGCAAAATCGTTCATCCCTTCTGCCCTCAAACTTTTAAATTCTTGAAAGGCTTTATTATTTATTCTTGTGATGCTAGGAACTATTTATCGTGTAAATTGGAATGATCCACATCTGTGCTCCCGGGTGTATCGGTGTGTTTTCTTGCTGTATGTTCCTGCCTGTGAACATGACATAAGCTCATTGTTGATTGATAATAGAGGAGCTTTTCATACATTACCAAAAACAGATTTGTCCCATCTTTAATCCAATGAAGATATATTTTAACACATTTAAAGTTCCATTATGTTTTAAGGCTTTTTTAAGTTATAAGCCCATTTTGATTATTATCTTGGTGCAATCAGCTTCTACTTATTTACACAAGTTATATATTGTAGTAAAATGTGCTTAGTATTGCTTTAACTTCATAAATATTTGTATTACATATTCTCTTTTATGGTATTCTTAAATGGTGAACTTTAACTAAACCTAGCATTCTGATTCTTTTTAATTTCTGGATGATATTGCGATTCTTATGGAGATGAAGACTACTCAACTATATCTTCTTATCGTCCCATGCCATGTCAGGAAGGTGTAACACTTTGGTGGTTGCAGTGGAAATGTGTTTTTTGTGGTGATAAAAAACCAAACCACACCCATGCAGTATATACCCATTGCTGCGGTACCCATGACCACCACCAGGAGTCCCCAAACAACGCTATTACACAGAGGGAGAGAAGAAGAGTTCACCGATGGAGCAACAAGTGGTTAGGATGACTTGGGTTGCGGTCGAATAGTCCAAAAATCAGCTCCTAAGGTCTATCCCTAAGGTCTATCCCTAAGGTCTATCCCTAAGGTCTATCCCTAAGGTCTATCCCTAAGGTCTATCCCTAAGGTCTATCCCTAAGGTCTATCCCTAAGGTCTATCCCTAAGGTCTATCCCTAAGGTCCATCCCTAAGGTCCATCCCTAAGGTCCATCCCCATCGTCCATCCCCATCGTCCATCCCCATCGTCCATCCCCATCGTCCATCCCCATCGTCCATCCCCATCGTCCATCCCCATCGTCCATCCCCATCGTCCATCCCCATCCCTTGACCTCTGAGTGAAACATCACGGGGTTAAGGGATAGTGGATAGGAGAATTCAAAAGGACTTAGGAGAAGAGACTGCGGTGCTTTGAGAATCGCCTGTACTTTCACTATCCGACGTGTTTATGATGCGCCAGCGGACGTCATGAATGTGCGTCTGCTGCTGTGGGGAAACTACAGTTCTCTATACAGCGGACTACATGGATGTTTAATAAGAATGATCCCAATTTGTCGGACGTTTTTGGGAGAAAATGTCAAACTTTTATTTTTGAAGGCCCGATGTTCTAACGCTGTGCAAGCAGTCGGCGTTGGACTGGAAGTACCGGAGTCTTCTGGCCAATCAGAATCAAGATTGTTGCCGGAAGTCCCCACGGAGAATAACTTTGCAGTAGAACTATTCTTTATACATCCATGGGTACAACTTCAGATACAAATTAACACATAATGAAATATGACCTCCGGTTTGATGACTGACAGCTCACAGAACAATGGGGGCTATCTCCCCTGACCCACGATTTAAAGTATTTCACACAGACTATCTCCTCTTTGCTCTTCTCTCTGTGAGGAGCAGCAAGCTGTCAGAACTAAGTGAAAAACAAACAATGGCATAAAATATTATTATGTCGTAATACATCTATTTCTCATTAAACCTTATTTAAAAGCATTATTTGGTTCTGTGAAGGGATATAAGGGACATATGCACTTCACTTTAATATTGTATGCTGCAAAGCGTATACATTACTGCAGGATTTTTTGTTGAATAGATTTGAGTGGTTCAAAATTTCGGGTCGCGATCTATTGACTGGGTCCGAGGCGTGACCAGTTGAGAACTGCTGATCTAGAGAATTCGAACGGCTCGTATCACGGCTGCCACTGAGGTACTTCCGGGTCGTTTCACTCGGTTAGGAAGGTTCCCGAGCTAAATGGACTATTCGACCGCAACCCTGGACATTGGACTGCACAAACGGTTATTTCAAAGACATTTAAACGACAAACACAATCGTTTGGATCTTCAGAGGGGAAATAAGCACGTTTTAAACAGACAGCAGGAGAAAAAGGGGAAAGAATAAATGAATGAAGAAGAAACCTCGTCACCTGAGTCTGAGTCTGAGTGGAGAATAGGAAAACGCTCATAAAAATAGGCTCTCTGACACTTCTTTACCTCTGAGACCCCGTGAAAGACAGACAGAAAGGGGCCGCACAGAGGAAGAGATGGATGGGTCAGAGAAGGTGAAAACAAAGGTCCAAACACCAGACAATACAAGAGAAAGAAATCATGATGAAACACGAAACCAAAAGCCCATAATGAAATATATTCCCACACTGAAAACTGACCCCAGAGACAGAGGGATTTCTGGGTAAACTTTGCTTTGACTCACCGTCCTTCCAGAGCTCAGAGACAAACTTGTCGGTGGACTGGTTGAGCAGAGAAGCCACGTTGTCGTTCAGAGGGTCCATGTTCTTCATCAGCCACTCGTCAGCCTTGTAGTCCACCTGGAGAGACGCGAGGCAGCGGTTAAGCTCATTTTCATTAAAAGGCATGCGTCGAGTCTTCTTAAATTGACTTTCTATTAGCTATATTAATCCATTCTTGCACAAAGCTATTTTATTTCTGAAATATTTTGGACTGTTTATTTCTTGTGTCTTAGTTTCTCTTTCGTACATTGCCTTGTGTTTTTTATGCTGCTGCAATGCAAACATTTCCCAAATTGGAATCAATAAAGTACTAATCTTCCCATCCATCCATCTACCCAACCATCTATCCACCTACCTACCTACCCACCTACCCACCTACCCACCTACCCACCTACCCACCTACCCACCTATCCACCTATCCATCTACCCACCTACCCACCTACCCACCTACCCACCTACCCACCTACCCACCTACCCACCTATCCATCTACCCACCTATCCACCTATCCATCTACCCACCTACCCATCTACCCACCTACCCATCTACCTACCTACCCACCTATCCGTTTCAAAACTGACATTTCCAACTTAAGTGATTTACTTTACTCGGGCTGGATTCATGTCATGCATCTCACTTGGTTAAACTGAACCGAAAACACATTAATCAAAAAAAGAGTCAAAAGTCTTCAAATGATAAGCATTATATTAATTAATTCAGATCTGAGCGGTTGAGGAATGTGTCTCCTTGATATCTTCCACTCCACTTGTCCATATCTGCGTCTCTTAATAGGCTGGCGCTGCAGGGAATTGTAGTCTTTTACCTTCCATTGACTACATAGTTTCCAATGGGCAGGTTCAAATCTACTCTGACGTCCCTTTAACACATGCTGTCCCCTCTTTTAGAGAAATAGATTTGAAGAGGGAGATAAAGACTAAACTGGCCCAAAAAAGATATTATGGCAAAAGCTCAATGAAGCGTTTACCTTTCCGGCGTAATGGATGACGCAGAAGTCGGCTTCATCCTTCAGTTTCTTGGGTTTGAAGAACTTGGGGTGTGTGCCCTGCTCCTGGAGAACCTTCTCCACAAAGCTCTTGTCGGTGGCTTTGGGGAACCAGCACTCCTCGTCCAGAAGAGCGAGGATACCGGGGGGGGCTGGCCTGCACACGGGAGGGGAAGAGGTAGACATTAAAGCAAGAAGGTCTCCTATCATGCAAAATGCACTTCGACGTCTTGTATACATCACTATGTGTCCCCGGTGCGTCGGGGAACTCACGCAGCGTCAGCAAATAAAACCCTCTCTTTTCCTCCGTACCCAAATCTCTAAAAACGGGGAACAACGGAGCTGATCCAGATTTGCGTCCGATACGACGTAACATCTGAAATGTGGACCCTACGGCCCAATCAGAAACGTTGCTATCAGAAACAATGCCCGACTGTTTTGGGACGTAATATGGTCGGTGTTTACATTAGCATGCTAACACTCAGAGCTAACCTGTACTGGAGAGAGTGTGTGTTATGTACATAATATATGCCTATAAATATCATGATAGGAGATCTTTAAGTAGAAATGGTGTGACACTAAAAGCAGTAGAAGAGCTTTAGACAATTTATTTCATGTTTAAAATTAATATTTCTGAGCTTAGTCTGCCCAGTTATTTGTAAAAGAGGCAGCAGTGTCAGTGCATTGTGAGGTCTGCAGAACGTACGGGTTTCTCGATGAGGTCGATGCAGGGCTGCAGGTCCAGGCCGAAGTCGATGAAGCTCCACTCGATGCCCTCCCTCTGGTACTCTTCCTGCTCCAGGATGAACATGGTGTGGTTGAACAGCTGCTGCAGCTTCTCGTTGGTGTAGTTGATGCACAGCTGCTCGAAGGAGTTCAGCTGCGGGACAAAGGAGACGCGCGTTAGAGGAAAGTGGTGATCGACACATAAAAACATTACTTTTTTTTTACACATATTTGTTAAATGTTTGTTTTTCATGTGTTGGGTCTTGATTTCTGTCCATGTTGATGTTACACATGGAGCTGCTGTGATGCTAGAGCATTTCAGACTTGATCTGACCATTCAAGTATTATCGTAATACAGTGTCAGGCACTCTACCCACCTACCCACGTATCTATCCATCTACCTACCCACGTATCTATCCATCTACCTACCTACCCACGTATCTATCCATCTACCTACCTACCCACGTATCTATCCATCTACCTACCTACCCACGTATCTATCCATCTACCTACCTACCCATCCATCCATGTACGTACCTACCTACCTACCCATGTACCTACCTACCCACCCATCTACCTATCCATCCATCCATGTACCTACCTACCTACCTACCCACCCATGTACCTACCCACCCATGTACCTACCTATCCATGTACCTACCTACACATTTTAACCATCAGCAGCTAAAACACTGACATTATCTTTTTTGCAACTAATAAATGACTGCATATTTTAGAAAATACACATGTTTACATATTTATTGTTATAAATGCTATGACTTTTTGTATACATATCTTTATTTAATCGCAATTTTTTTTTCCTATTTCTTTAATTGCACATTTTTACTTAACTCGTGTCTGTATACATATTCGTATTCTAGCCTATGAAGCATAAATAAATAAGGTTTTCTGATTACAGATAACTGACGCCTTCTCCTACACTAGTTTGTCTGAACCCGAACAATCAAAGCATTTACAGTTTGCTTTGAATTCCCGCACCTCAAAGATCTCGAAGCCGGCGATGTCCAGGATGCCGATGAAGGACGCCCCCTGCCTCTTGGTTTTGTCCAGAGCTTTGTTGATCCTCATGACGAGCCAGCGGAACATCCTCTCGTACGTAGCTTTAGCTAAAGCCTCCACGGCGAACTCCGCCTGCTCCTGAGTCTGAGCTTTCTGCACGTAGTCTCGGCCCACCTTGATCCTCGGGGACAGGATGGCCCGGGTGAAGTCCGTCACGTTCATGCCCATCAGGTGGCTCACCTTCTGGGCAGCTGGGGCACAGGAGCAATGTTTATTTAAAGGGTGCATTTTAACAATTAAGCAATTCAAAGTGCTTTATAAATTAGATTAAAAGCATCAAGACAAAGTGCAGAACACCGGGAGTTACCCAACCAGCAGCACTTTCTTTTTTACTTCGGAATAGAAACATTTTTAAATTGTAAATTATATTTAAAAAATGTTTTACTCATTTCTTTTGTGTAAATAATATTTTTAAGTAATTTTATATGTATTTCACATTTTGACTTATGTTTATTCGAGATATTTTACTGCATTTTATTCTAATCGGCAAATTTCATAACTTGTCCTTTTCGGTGAAGAAACTATATTTAAGTTTAAAACGAGCTGAAATAGAAAAACATGGGTACAAAAAACCAATAAAATGTACAGTCCAGTATAAGAGGAATAGTCATTTGATTTATTAAAATAGAAAAGTCTGATTTAAAAGTGTTTTCTGGGTTTATTGTTGAAACACTGAGGATAATAATTAAACTGTTTCTCCAAGTTCAGACCGAAGGAGAACGATGAGATAACTACTTCGTGGTATTGTACTGTTTCAAGTGTGACGACCCCTCCACACCACTAGGCGTCCCGTGGTCTCAGTTTACAGGATCCGGTGCTGTGGGGCCGGCATCTACCTGGTGAGCTGCACCTGGCTCGAAAAGCCTACAAGAAGAGAGCCCAGCCGGATACGCGTCTCGCTCTCATTCCTCTCGTGTTTACTTTTGTGTCCACTAATAAAGGATCGTTATATTTCCATAGCCCCTCGTCCCGCCTCCCAGCTTTTTGTTACGGCCCAAGAGCCGGGTTGTAACACAAGTGTAACGTACCGGTGTTGTCTGGCATGGAGGCCTGGTCTGTGTGGCGCTCCTTCTTGAAGCTCATGTTCCCGAGCTGCAGCACAGAGGAGACCACCTTCAACAAGCCTGCACAAAAACAACAAACGGGAGCATTGACAAGCTTTCAAGTTGCTGACATCAGCAGGTACACAAAGGCAAAGTCCCACTCGGGGAAAACAAGTTGATTTGTATTGGGAAAATACAAGAATGTAATCTTCCAACATCAGAGTCCACATGATAACAAAGGTATCCCAGCTGTAGCTGTGTGCGTGACAGGATGTGTGATGACCTGGAAGAGCATCAGGACTGCTTGAGGCAGATGATAGCTATGTGATGAACATGATGACTCAGCCTCTATGGAGAGAGACATCAAGCATGCTCATTTCTGACGTGGAGCCAATCTGAAGTAAACATTGATACTGCTTTCTATTCCTCCATCTTGTGACTGTGTGACTCCCTCTCTTGATATCAGCATGTGAAGGACACTGCTCAGGAACTAGCTGATGCTCTGGATGTGATGACTACTTCCATTCTGGAGAGGATCATAGATACATGGATCCTGAGTCTGAAGCTCAAGCCGGGGACGAGGGATTATTAAACATTTTAAGTATTCAGAAAGTCAGATTTTTGACAAAAAAAGTCTGAATTTTGAGATAAATCGGAATTCTGAGAAAAAAATACAGGATTTTGAGAAAAGTCAGAATTTTGTATGTGATGACTACTTCCATTCTTGAGGATTCAAGCTCAAGCCGGGGACCAGTGATTATAAACATTTTAAGTATTCAGAAAGTCCGATTTTTGACGAAAAAAAGTCAGAATTTTGAGATAAATCAGAATTTTGAGGTTTCGAGAAAAAAAGTCAGAATTTTGAGAAAAATACAGAATTGTGAGGTCTGTATGCGAGGACTACTTCCATTCTTGAGGATCATAAATACATGGACCCTGAGATTGAAGCTCAAGCCGGGGACCCGTGAGATTTGAGAGTAATCTTCCATACCGATCAGCTCATCCTCGGGGATGCTCATGATCTTGAAGGCATCCAGAGTCTCCGTGAACAGGTCCTTGTCCTGCTGCCCGGGAATAGTGACGTTCCCGTTGGAGAGGAAGCGGTAGTTGTTGTAGTTCTCAAGGAGGAGTTCCTCTGAGAGAAAAAGGACGGTTGCAGTGAGTTAAAGGACCAAAGACAGACGGTAAAAACCCTTACTCTTCAGGATTAACTCTCAGAAAGTCGTGTGCTCTTACCTCGCAGTTTGTCCCCGGCCCCCGTGAGGAGGTAGTAGAAGAGATGGAAGGTCCTCTCGTCTTTGGCCTGGCGAATGGCACGGGATTTCTCCAACAGGTCTAGTGGTCAATAGGTCAAGGACAAGTTCTCGAATACCATCATGACGACATTTCAAAATCGTGCTGCGATTCACCCAAAAAAGGCTTCAAACACAACAAGTACTACGATGTCTTCTTAGCATAAGAGACGCAACTTGTTTGATGGACAGTATTTGGGATATACCGTGGCGGCGCCAGGGTACGGCCGGGGTCGGCTGCAGCCATACCAAGAAAAGGCTTAGCCCCACCATGAACAATGATGTTAAAGTAAGCATGTTGAGAACACGGATTGCGAAAATATACGTGTCCACGACACAAACTGATCCTGCTGTGACAACAAGTGCACGTTGCTGGTTGAGACCATTCGGGGTTATGCTAGAAGAGGGGTGCAAGGAATAGTCCAAGTAGTGGGGGGGGTTTTATTCACTAAAAGGTGTGGAAATTCTCTCGATATAATATCAGCGCGGCCGCGGTCAGATCAAAATGCCTCCGAATGCAATTTGAATAGACCTACAGCCAATCGGAGCAACGACCGTTGGGTCTGCGTCGTGCCTTACTGATTGAGATCGATCGGAACCGCCATTCAGCATCCCCATTGGATCTTCCACGTGTGCCATCATACGTCACGTTCACAGGGATCCCTTTTTATTTACGACAAGACAAATGTACCGTTTTATTTCATACAGTTCCATTTTGATTGAGACGGGGAATAATCTAAACCTCACGCGTGGCGTTTCACTGTCGATATAGCGTGTATATAATTACATTGCAAATACTGGCTTGAGCCCCACCGCTGTATGGGTTAGCCCTACCACAGATTACCCAACACAAATACTGCACGCCTCAAGAGTATCACAGAAATGGTTGGGTGAAAGTAGTAAAAAAGTCATCAAAGTTATAGTATTTTACGAAGAAGCCAAACAAAGTCCCAGCACAGTATGTAATAAAAACGTTTCTAAAAAGGCTACGAAATCTCAAAGACGTTTGGATGTATTGAACATGACCGGGACGCAATGACCGTATGAAGGATACAAGTTTCAATATTGGCTCCAACGATGTAGCCATTGACATCAAAGTTGATCCTGATGAATTTTCCCTACAGGAGGCAGGAAGAACACACAGATTTAAGAATGTGTGTGTGGGAAAGTTATTGAAAAGTCTGAATCAGAACACGTAGTACTCACGAATCGGGAAGAGTTGTCGTTTTTGACGGTCTTGGCGTTCCCGAAGGCTTCGAGGATGGGGTTGGCCTGCAGCAGCTGCTTCTCCAGCTCCCCCTGGTGGAAAGGAAGAGAACAGCAAGGCAAGAATATAAAGTACACGTTCCATTTGTTTACCACAAGTAGATCATAGGGAAGAGTATTAGGGCCAAGCATAAGGGAGTACAGAATGAGGAAGGTTTTTAAGATGGTATTATTGAATATTATTTGGCATTTTGAGAAAAAAGTCGTAATGTCAAGAGTATAGACGAACTATATTTTCAAAATGGGTTCAAATTGCGTCTCAACATTTTAACTTTATTCTTAATATTTTGAGTTGGGTCAAAGAAATGTTAGACGTTTTTACTTTTCCAACTTTATTCTCGACACTCAACATATTTCTCAATAACCTTCAAGAAAATAAAAACGCTTATCTTCACAATTTGACTATTCTCTAAATTTAAAAATTGAATATTTCTGGACTTTTTTCCACCTTTCAAATTATTATTATTTTTCATTTCAACTTTTTATTGAATTTTCCATTTTATTCTCGACTTTTCAACTTTTGAAAAATGTAATTTACTTTTAACATTTGGACTTTTTCTGGCCATTTCAAATTAACTAAAATGTTTTACTACAATCTCACAATCCTAAATCCATCTACTCCATTTTCCCGTTATGCCCGGCCCTAATGCTCTTCTGTTCACTCAGGATAATTCTCAGCGACGGATACGTCATCAGATCTTCAAGCCGGATTTACGGTGAGACTTCTTCTCACCTGGTATTCATTGATAATAACGTTAATTAACAACATGCTGAAATAATAGAAATTCCCCACGATGTACTTACGTCCGAGGAGAACATGGAGGGAACAAAACATTTCAACATAAAGGAGGGAACCATAAACACACCGAGCAACACAAACCCAAGCATTTCCCCCACACAAAACGTCATGTTAAACCTGCAGACACCCAGAGACCCTCACCAGACACCCAGAGACCCTCACCAGACACCCTCACCAGACACCCAGAGACCCTCACCAGACACCCGAGACCCTCACCAGACACCCATCACCCAGACAAGTGAACCCCACACAAAACAAACGGTCCTTCCTGCTGCAATATCACTTTCAACCACTTCTTTCTGGCTATTCTGGTTTGGTTTTTAGTCGAGGTTTGCTAAGAATGTAAGCTTTGCAGATCACTCGAACATATCCAGAAAAACATGATAACTTCTGCCAGAAATCATAAAAGGCGGTGCTTTCCGATTCATCGGTTAAGCACCTGTTAAGTAGAAATGTCTGAACTACCCGAGTGTCATCAAGTAGGCTGTCCAGAGTACAAGTTGACCTACTGAAGGCCCTGGGTTGTATTCTTTTTTTAAGGGTGTACCGAGGAGTTTTAAAATCAACATCTGAATGCTAATTAAATTATTGTATTTGTAGATTTAGGTTCCTCTGGCGGTTGTTTGTAGAGTCCAGATGTTATCAAAAAAGATGGATGTAAAAAAAAATCCAAATTGAAATCAAAGATAGTTATGATATCGTAATGTATTTATGATTCCATCTGATCACTAAACATTTTTAAGAATGACTTAAATAAGAGGCTGATAACGGGTGTATGTTGAACACACATAACGCCCAAGCTGTTTTAATAATATGCAAAAAGAGAAGCACGATGAAACGTTGGACGCACAGTAGCGATACAAAATGAAAAATTCAACCAGACAAATAAATACATCTTTGCGACCAAAACAATTGCTGTGTGTTTTTCCCGGCAAAGCTCCTCTTATCCTCCCATTGTCTGGCTGAATTCTTCACAGGAACACGTTTGGCTGCCACTGATCTGCAAACAAACTTCCTCCCTGCTTCCTATTGGCTGCCGAGACATGTCACCTCTGCCCTTCGTACAAAGTGACTCCCAGCGAGGGGGAGGAGAGGGAGGAGGATGAGGGCGGGGGAGGAAGGTGGTGACAGAAGCGGGGAGCAAATGGAGGGAGAGAGTTAACTCACATGTGACAGGAACGAGCTGTTCTGTTGATGGAAGAGAGAAATACAACAACCTCAAAAAAAAGGGACGACAGATGTGGTTTTCATCAAACCCCACTGTTGCTCTCATCCATCAGAGAGCCAGACAACAGCAGCGCAGCTTTCCCACTCTGAGGTAATGTGAGGCTGCGAGACTGAGATATATATATATATAATATATATATATATATATATATATATATATATATATATGAGCAGGTACATCACACATGGTAAGGCCTCTGGTGAATGTTACACAGGAGAGCATTTAAAAGCTGTACTTAGATTATAACCTGATGAATTTTGTAACTGAAATAATATTTCAAAAATTATAATAAAAAAGGTGATGTTTTTGATTAAATATGGGAACAAATAAATACAAATATTAATATTTAAAAATTATAATAATAATGTAAATGTATTTGTTGAAAAATTGGCAAAAAAACTCAAATATAATAATTTAAATACACAGGATTTAATAGCTATTGTTATTGTGCGATGGAAATATATGCGATGTAAAAATAATAATAAAAGAGTTTGAGAGTTTGATGAAAGATGGAGAAAAACTAAATAAAATGATACATAAATAATAATAATAATGATGTATGCCCTGTAAAGGTATGACTGTCTAAAATGAAAATATATGTAGAAAGCTGCACTCCTGTTGATCTGGCTGTTATATAATGTTCCTTCGATGGCAGCTCGACCACACAGGAGTTTGTCTACTGGATTAAAATCATGTACACACACACACACTAATATCACACACATCACAGTCACAATGAAAGATGTCTGAAAACAGGGGACGGGTAATGTCGGTCCTCACCTGAAAATGAAAATCAGTGAGAGAGGGAGGAAGGGAGTGAGTGAACGATAAAGGGAGTGACTGAGGACGTCAGAAGGGATGCTCTGTGTGATGAGAGGCAGGACTGACCTGGTCTTTCTTGGTCTTGTGAGAGGAGGCAACGTGAGCCAGATACTGGATCACCTTCTTGGTGTTCTCCGTCTTACCGGCGCCGGACTCTCCTCTGTGGGACAAGCGGCGGGAGAGTCAGAATAACACGAGGAGGGCTCGGAAAACACAAGATGTATGTTTTAAAATACATTTTGAACACAATCCAGTTATTTCAGTACTTCTCTCGTCTTGGTTTATATTTTCTTTCTATGTATAAACTATGTAGATTCAGCTGAGGAAAAACCGGTATGAAAATAATAGGTTATAGTGTGAATAAAGTATTAATATAAGCTGCTATAACTGACATTTAAAAAAGCTTTAAAAGTTAAGAAGTTTTAACCCGTTTAGCCCCGAGCCGGTTCTTCAGGAAACATTCAGACATGCCCAGAACAAAGGACTATAACTTCACTTCTAAAAGGAGTACATTAATAATCTTTATTCTCAAAGCAAGGGTACGCCTGTGAGCTGGATGTAGAAGAGTCAGAATCAATATAGGATGTTTTTATTTTAAAGTAAATTCAGATTGAACATAGTCAAACAATTTAAATGATACAAAAAAACCATGACTTGTAGTGAAAACCAGCCTTTTATGATGGGATGGTCGACTAAAAGCTTTAGGACTCCAAACTATAACGTATGATAAGTACCCTGTATCAAGATTGATGCCTTTTTAGAGTGGATTAGAAAAAGAAACCCACTTCTGGGTCATTTGGGTGCATTTTCCATATCTCTGGCCCCCTCGGTCGATTGTGATGATTGACACCTCTTTGTAACCGTTAGAGCCAATGGAATCGAGGGGAAGTTCCTAAAAATCCATCTAAACATTACCCGTTGGTGAATAGAGGGATGCGCAGCCAGCATGCCCAAAAGTATGTGATGTGTAACTCACGTGCAAAGAATGGACTGGTCTTCACGATCTGCAGAAAAAGGATACAAATGTTAAAACATGTCACGTTCTGCCGCTATGCTAAGTGGGTACATGTTATCACCACAATCCATACAGTTCTGTAGCCGGTACAACAGGAAGTCGATTGGCCACAGACGGGAAATGCATATCCGGCTTCCTGTAAAGGGGCGCGACCGGGTTTCACACTCACCAGCCAATTACCCTCGCCTCCCAAAAATGTGGTCTGAAATCTCCTAACATGGAGAACAAGAGCACCAATGGAACGGAGAGGGCGTTGGTTTTTTATGTGACGGCATATCAGAAGAAAAAGAAAAAAAGGACAGCTTACTGTACAAGGCTTCAGAAACACATTGCCATAAAAAAAGCTGTGCAGGAAATGCCAATTAGGTGCTCTTCATGTGCGGGTTGGTCGTAAATGTGGATTGAAGTCACAATTACTTCCTATATAGGTAATGTGGAAACGGATCAAAGCTACAAGAAACCATAAGATGCCAAAACAAACCAAAACACAATCCCAACAAAATGACTTCAAAGTTAGTTTTAAATTTAAACTCAGTTTTAAAATACACTTTGTGAAGAGCCTTAGCTGCAAGGTGTTCTTGGTTTCCTCCCCTTTGTATTAAATATCAAACGAGAAACGAGAAACACTCCTTCCTTGAACGAGAGCGTTGGAGAACTCTGCTACCAACAAAGTTCAATAATCTGGAGCCAATAGCCGCGTTCACACCAAGTACTTTCCTGCACTTGGCGCCCCATGGAACTAAGTACAGATCGCGTTCACACCGGAATAAGTCCCTGAGGGAAGATTGGGCAAATGAAGCCGCTGACGTCACTTCTTCGTCTTCTCTTTGGGTTTACTGGCAGGCCGCAAACCACCTCACGGCGTATACTGCCGCCCAAAGTCCCCGGAGTCGGGGCCTTCCGAGTAAATCGCCATAACGCCAACACCTATTATGCTAATAACGCTAATGACAGCAAATACACATGCATTTCCAAACATTTGGACTACCTATGTTGCAAATGTATTATCTTTTCAATTTACACACGGCATCTATTGCACATCTGTCCGTCCTGGGAGAGGGATCCCTCCTCTGCTGCTCTCCCTGAGGTTTCTCCCATTTTTCCCTTTAAACTGGGTTTTCTTTGGAAGTGTTTCCTTGTACGATGTGAGGGTCTGAGGACAGAGGGTCTAAGGACAGAGGGTCTGAGGACAGAGGGTCTGAGGACAGAGGGTCTGAGGACAGAGGGTCTGAGGACAGAGGGTCTGAGGACAGAGGGTCTGAGGACAGAGGGTGTCGTATTGTCATACTGATATTCTGTACACACTGTGAAGTTCCACTGAGACAAATGTAACATTTGTGATATTGGGCTATAAATAAACATTGATAAGTTTTGTGAAGCCGCCATTCAATCAGAGTTTTACGGGCGTGGTTTGCAAATCGCCCAGAAATCGAAATCGGTACTTCTTTCTCCCCAGGAAAGTCCCACCTCTTGAGCAGGCACTAACAATGGGTGTAAAAGTTCTCTGAACTAAGAACTCTTTTTGGTGTGAACGCTAAACTCCAGGCACTATCGGAACTAAACGGGAAAGTACGGATAAAAGTACCTCGGTGTGAACGCGCCTATTGTCTTCCATTTAAAGGCTGAAACTCAATATACAAGCTACTCCCATGTACCTAATTTATTTCTTAGAGCAGGTAGTGATGCAGATGTATGTATAGGAACTCAATAGTCTCACAGGAGTCGTATCGTTTATAGCTCCAAGCAGTACCACTCTGAACAGTAGCTTCATTGACAATGAGGTCTTAAAGGGACCAGTATTACAAGCAAGGGGCTGTTTGAATACATGGGAAACGTCTTCATCGAGTAGTGGACTTTGAATTCCCCTACATTATGTCCCACTAATGTCCTCGTGGTGCCTTACCCTGCATCATGCTTCTGTAAGCCGTGTCAGTGATGGCGTAGATGTGAGGCGGCATTTCGTGCCTCTTCTTGCCCTTGTACATGTCAACGATCTCCTCCGAGTAGATGGGCAGGTTCTTGTACGGGTTTATCACCACGCAGAAGAGCCCGGAGTATGTCTGCAGGGCGGAGAGAGGAGGCGTTTAGGAAGAGATGGCAAAACATACATTTCAGCAGGATAACATCTATAAATGAACACCAATTTTGTAATTGTTTAAGGTTAAATGCAACCGCCAGAAGTTAAGCTAACGTTGGGCTATAAAGGAACTACAGCACGGTCACATGACTTCACGTCACCACCGCTAAGCTAAAGGAGGCTAATGTTGGGCTATGAAGGAACTACAGCACGGTCACATGACTTCACCACCGCTAAGCTAAAGGAGGCTAATGTTGGGCTATAAAGGAACTACAGCACGGTCACATGACTTCACGTCACCACCGCTAAGCTAAAGGTGGCTAATGTTGGGCTATAAAGGAACTACAACACGGTCACATGACTTCACGTCACCACCGCTAAGCTAAAGGCGGCTAATGTTGGGCTATAAAGGAACTACAGCACGGTCACATGACTTCACGTCACCACCGCTAAGCTAAAGGCGGCTAATGTTGGGCTATAAAGGAACTACAGCACGGTCACATGACTTCACGTCACCACCGCTAAGCTAAAGGCGGCTAATGTTGGGCGTGATGTTTATTCATCCGATTTAGACACTCGTTACCTTTTATAAACTCACCAGTGGGGTATTTATTGATGTATATTGATTTATGTCGTAGAACCAAAATGTAAATTATCTTCAGCTTGTGTTAGCCTGAAATAAGGTCTGTGGCTAACAACCAAAAACACATTCAAATAAACCGTTGACTTTGAGATGGGAAGCATGATGCTTTCTCATTTCCGGGCTTTAGAACTCATTCCTGCACCACTCTTTTGAACATCGAATAAAAAGTGAAGGAACTCGTGGAAGAGGGGGGGTCGACTCCTTCCTAAAGACGGGACGTGTGAAATATATAATGAAGAAGATTTGTCCTCAGAATGAAGCTCTCAGACGCAGTGCATGGACGTCTATAAAATGAGGAAGCTCTCGTGGACTCTGCACTGATTCAATAACAAGCTTCCCTTCCCCCCCACCAAGACTTTCTCATGACTCGTTGCCCTCCTATATCATTATGTAATCTCAACCCCACCCTGCTGCAACTTTGAACTGCCGATTGACCGAGCGAGCTGCAGCTTCTCCACATCCAAGTATCTCAGGTAGAAATTATCTTTCCTGCTTTGAACATTAAAACCCGCCGTTATCCCTTTCCATAAACTCCACTACACGTTTCCCTTTGAGCATCTGTTCCCCTCCTACCACCATCAGCTGCATTCCTGTGCTGCCCTCCCAACATTTCTGTACCAGGCGTCTCTCCCTCTGTTGTACACCCGCTCCCCCTTGAGAGAAAAAGCTCAGTCTAAAAGACTCCAGAGCCCAGAGGCCCTCTAACCGAGCGTAGCCCGGGTCTCTCTCTGGGGCACAACAGGCCTGTGTTGATATGACCGGGTCATACTACACACTATCAAAGAGAGCAAATCACTCCCAGCCCCACCACACGAGGATAAAAACATTAATTATGTGGGAAGTTATCGCAGTTACACGATTTACATTCCATGTCCATCGCTGCAAAAGCAATGGACGCCCATCCTTCTTCTCCTTCTTCTTCAACTATTTTCCTCACATCTCTCATGGCGCATTGTTTCCTGTTTACAAGATAACTCCAAACGCAGGGCGAGCAAACCAGACGGGGTGCAGGGGGAGAAACGCTCGCATATTTAATAGATGTCAGAGTTTCTTTGCAGTGACAAGTTGCGTATAATGGTTTGTGTTGAACAATGGAGCCTAATGAGATAATTAGGAGATGAAATGGTTTGGAGACGGCCATGACAGATTGTTTTCTTTAAGCCAGAAGGGATTTCGTAACAATTAGGGCTGGGCTATTCGGGGAAAATCAAATATCACAATAGTTCTTTGGAAATGCTGACTATTGATGCCTTCACAAAATAGTCCCACATTGAGATCTTTGATAAATTATCCTCAGTAATCCGGATATAATGACAACCCTTTACCGAGATGCAGCCTTAAAACTAGCAAGACACACCACTTGTAGAATAGGATATGCCATAACATTCTAATACTGGCCAAATGTAACCGTCCCATATATTCATCCCAATTACAGCAACGTCTAACATCTGACCACATCTGGTTTCGTCGCCTCAAAGTCAATGCTTTCTGGAATGTGTTTTTGGTTAGACGCATGAAATAAGGTCTGTAGAATGTTCTTGTTCTATGACAATAAATATGTCTACCCACTGGTGAATCTAAAACGGCGGACGCCAACAAGTTTCTAACTGAGACAACTAATCATGCGCAACATAAGCCACCTTTAGCTTAGCGGTGGGGGCATCATAAACACGTGTCGCCACAGATGTTATTTCCTGCTAAATCAAACGGTAAAATCTCATTGGCTTTGTGGCGGGAGCCCGTCAGGGTCGGCCGACAGAGCAGAACCCAGATCAGAAGCACGCTGAAGGCTCCTTGAGCATGTTTTCTCTCACTGATCGTGCCGTGTGTTGCGTCTTGATATCTGTCTGTTGATGTCACACATGGAGCTGCTGTGAGGCAAGGGGCATTTCAGACTTGATCTGAACATTCAAGTATTATCGCATCGTACAACTCCATTACGATTGTGCACCCTTGAAGGTTGGGTACTCACGTATATGAGCCCCGAGTAGTATCTCTCCTTCAGGTTGTGCAGCACCGACGCCTCGTTCAGGCAGGTGAGCTCCGCCATGTCCTCCACCTTGCTGAACTTGGGCGGGTTCATCTTCTGGATGTCGTCCTTGTTGACGCGGACCTTCTTCGCCGAGTCGGCCAGCTCCACCACGCACTCGTCGCCGCGCTCCTCCTTCACGGAGCCGCACTCGAAGCCCAGGCGCTCCGAGGGAACCCATACCAGCTTCTTGGTGGCCCAGTCGGCCTGAGCCAGAGGGTTGTTGACCGGGTTGCGGTCCACGTACAGGAACTTGTCTGCGGCCGACATGGTAGCTGTTTACAGAGAGAGGAAGGCAAGTTTATTTACACCGCACCTTTCAACACAAGGCAATTCAAAGCGCTTTACAAAAATGAAAGACATTCAGAAAATGGCATTTAAAAAGCAAAGATAATAAAATAAATACATGGATAAAAGTTAGTGTGAGATGTGAATAGTTCAATTAAAAGCAGCAGCTAAAAGAAAAGTCTTCAGCCTGGATTTAAAAGTCGTCAGAGATGCAGCGGACGTTTTCTGGGAGTTTGTTCAGTGTGGGCATAAAACGAAGAGTGTTTCTTGTCAAGGCAAGTTCATGTTGTTATGAACAGTGGTTAGAAATGTAGATATCAATTAGGGGTCCACAACTAATCGAAATGGCAATAAGGACGAGTGGAATATCCAAATCACAATGACATTTTTGGTAACGGAAAAATATGAGAAAACAGGAAATGAAATCCTTGTTTTGAACAGATCCTTTTGACAGAAACAAAAGATATTTAATACAAATGTGAATGGTTTCAAAAGGTTATCATTCTCCTCGATATTGTGAAATCATAATGCAATATCAGGCAAAAATAATTGCAATTACTTATTTTTTCTGAATCGTTCAGCTCTAAAAATCTCAAACAACATTTAAATCTAAGGTTTGATTACAAGTTAGATGATTCGTAATGTCTATATTTTCCAACCACTAGCCTCACTTCAAACAACGAGACTATGACCATCGAGTAACGTTCCATATGTATCGGGCCACACCCACATTCCTATTTTGAATATGTATGGGTCAGACGGTTGTGTACTGCCATCGGAAAGAGAGTGTACTTTATAGATGAGAAAATAATTGATGAGAAAAACACATTAAGAACTGCATTGATCGCACAGACGGGAGCTACTTGGGGAAACTCCAGTGCCAGCAGTTTGGAAACTCAACTGAAAGCAATGCATTCTCAATATACTCCACACAGGCGTTTTACGGGCTTAGTGAATGAAGGAATGATCTTGATGTATACAGCAGGACCATCAAGACGCATTGCAAACACACTGATGCAGGCAATGATGTCAAAGTAACAGTGCCTCTTCTTCACATTATATTCGAGACGTTTAAAATGTCCTATAATGTGTGCAATAGTGGCTTGGAACATGCCAGGGGCACCAAATGTGGGTTTTAATATCCAAAATGTGTGGTTTCTTTTTTCCAACTGGCTCGCTGCTCCGGCACCCTGTGGAAAGCCTTGGCATTGCGACACGTCTTCAATAAAACCTGGCAGCAAAGCAGTGTTTCGTGTTCAGGGCCAGACCTTTGCTACCCTTTCATCTTCACATGCAATCTCTGAGGAATGCTCAAGTCTCCTCTGATGGGACGTACGGCAGGAAGAGTCTGCTGGAGGGATGTCGGGTCGACATAAAACACAACCACGTCGAGCGAGGCTCTGCGATACTTCTTTTGCAAACTGCTGTGAGCAATAAATACAAATTCCAGTGGCTGGACGCGGAGATTTAAGATCATCTCGCAGCTTTTCAGAGTGATCAAATAACCGTCTGTCTGCTGGTGGGAAGGCAGCATGTCTGTGTTGTCTTTACCATGGTTGGTTGGGTATCTGCTCAGAAGCGGTTAGGGGAGGAGAGTTGGCTGTGGGTGATTGGAGAGATAACGAAAACCTCTGCCTGGCGCTTATCAACTGAACCGTTCCAGGGACTAAACCCAGTAGGTTCACCGGGAAACAAAAGTCCCCTTTGTTCATTACCGTTTATTTCTTCCTCGGAGAAACCATAAAGATAAAGGATCAAAGCAGTAAAAGGCAAGTCAAGAGAACAAGTGGGGTATACAACACCACTCATCATGCCCCTGGTCATTTACTGTAACCTAAAGAAGTGATGACCACCTGAAGAACAGCATTTACTCAATTATTAATAGAGTAGATTTCCTCGGTCACGTTCTCTCTCTCTCTCTCTCGTGGTAGCCTTGGTCACGTTCTCTCTCTCGTGGTAGCCCATCTTTCGTTTCCTTTGTTTGTTATTTTAGACACATTTCGGTTGTGTCAATAGAAAAAACCATTGGAATACATTCCTATCTCCTTACATGGATCCTAGCCACAATCAATAGGTAGCAGTGGAGGTTTGTGTATTCACTCGGCAGCAACCCTTCCAACAGGCTACGCTAACCGTTCAGAAAGTCAATGGTTAATGGAGGCAATGAAGTGTGATTTGTACTAGGGATGGAAATTTGAAAGCAAATGTATATTCGAATATTCGACATATATATATATATATATGTATATACATGTTCAAATAAGTGAAGAAACCAAGTCGAATTTGTCAAATGTATTGAACTGGTGATCACAGTTTGACAGCTATAAACCTACAGCTTTCATGTGCAGGCGAGTCACAATCAGGCCAGCTGTAGAGAAGACCCTCTCAGCTGGAACGGAGGTTGCGGGTATAGCAAAGTATAGCATGTTATAAGTTTAATTTGGCATAGTTTGACCTCTACACCGCACTCACTAATCTGGTCGAAGTATTTCCACACATTACTCCTTTTTGACGCCATGTCTGTGTAGGACTCTTCTTAGAGTGTAAATAATTACCGGACTATGACTGGTCAAATATGTTGAATACCGGCAAAACTAAATCTCTCCAGTCAAATGTACTTTGCCGCCACACACGGTTGCCAAGCAGCGCTTATTGTTGTTTAGGCTGGCCACTCATGTGTCGCGAGTGCTGACAGGGGGCGGGGGAGCACGCTCATGAACTGTTAGCGCCGGAACCTCGCAACGGCTGCGGAGCTCATTTGCGCCACATTTGGGCCTAAGATGAGGTTTGAGTCTGCGTGATCTGCGTGTAGGGAGGGGCAGCAGCCGTATCATTGGCTAGAACTAGCTAGATCTGATGGATTTGGACATAAACGCGAGTGAAGTATAACCGGACACGAGAGAGAGAGATCAGCACCTGCAGCTCTGCCCTGCTGTGAGGGACCGGTGAGCGGAGCAAAACACACCTTTAGACGTCACCTAACACATTTAGCTATGGCACTGTCGTATACATTGAATTATTCAATTTGATCATATGTAATCAACTTAGGCACCCCTCCCAAAAAAAAATTAATAAAAAATAAATTAATAAAAATATTCATAACTCATATTCGAATACCTGAATCATTTCGAATATTCGATTAATCGTTACCCATCCCTAATTTGTACCGAACAAATATTTGTTCTGAAAATACTGTATCGGAAAAACTCTGCAACGCCAAAGAAGTGACAAAAATCCCCTCCTGCAATTTGCATATTGAAACCGTTCATTTCACAAGTATTGCTTCCTTGTTGCAAGACGTGATGATTTGGGATTTGGGAGGCAACTTTTCAAACTACATTAAGTTTCTCATAAGAATTGCAGTAAACTTAAACTGATGGTTGATGTGAAATGCATAATCAAACTGCTAATTTATTATACAACTACATCATGTAAAGGCATATGGACAACAAGCGCTGCACAAGCTGCTGCTCCTATAATACACTTCTGAAAGCTCCCACACAAAGCATGTTGTTGACAGGGAGTGCTGCGGGTAAGCCCATATAGAAAGTGGCTAGACCAGTGCGACCAGTTTGGAGCAAGAGGCAGAAAGATCTGAGCCGACACACCCAACTACAGCAAGGGAAGAAACACTCGGGCAATTAAGTGATCATTATAATTCCTACACGGCGGGAGAATGACAGTTTTCCCAGCAGCACTAGGGTCGTTGGCCTTTTTTGGAATCGTCTCACCTCCAATAAAAACAAAACCTAGAGTGACCACTGAGAGGCTTTTTTGCATAACAGCAGAGGTCAGGTTCAACCCAGCGTAACATTCATCATGCATGACATAAATATCAGCTGGCAGTGTTCCATATCTCCGAAGGTTTTTTGCGTCGTTGGCAGTGGGGCGAGGGTTCCGTGCCAAATCTCTTGCTCAACATCCGTAAACAATGCCTTCACACAACTCTGCAGAAGTTAGTTTCAATGCAGGACAATTGGTTTAAAGAGCAGATGTGTATTTGAACTAGGGATGCCAGCGATTATTCGCTACAGTCTCCATAATCGAATATTATTTTTAAAAATCGATTTTATTTTATTCGATTTTTTTTTCGCTAGGGCTGCCGAATAATCGATTTTGATCATGGTCAGTTTCTGGCAACCCTAATTTGAACGAAGACGGGGAAAACATTGGATTAACGTCGAGAAGGTCAACCTACAGGTCATTTCAAACTTCAAACTTCATCTCCAAAAGATTCTTGATATTAGTTTACTATATTTTTCAAGGATAACGTGAGCGCTTCAATTATTATGATTCTCACTAATATTGCAAAACATATCACAATAGTCCAAAAAGTTTAATATAGTTCAATACATTCGAACACTGGCCAAATCGAACCGACTCATATATTCATCCATCTCCAACTATAGCAACTTTGATCCTCACTATCATCAACTATGCGCCTGACAAAATGCAGTCCAACGAACACAGCATTCCTCATCTCAACTGAAAGTGTGCGACCCTTGAGAGCAAAGGGAAGAGGTTGCTGCGTTCAACAGGGTTGCGTCGGCCCCGTCTGTTCCGGCACATTAACCCCGAACTGTGAGAAAGAAAGCAGAGCGAGAGCCATTCTTCTCATGACCCCTGCCTCCCTCGGACTGCGCGACAGCTGACGTCCATCACCGCTACACCCGCCTCCAAACTCCTCTCTAATATGGACCCCGTCCTGAACAGAACGTGGGGCAAATTAGTCCTGCTTTACCTCTCAGCTGGCGCCCTCCGAACCCCCCCACCCCCCCCGCCTCTCTGTTGATGCAGTCTTTTCAGGGTCGCATTCCTCCCGCACTCACCCTTTATCAGGGAGCAGCAGCATTCCTCACATTTCTCAATGCCTGCCCCCCCCTTCTTTACATCCCTCTGACTTATTGTATGGCTTTCCTTCCCGCTTCCCCCTCCCATCACACCGGCAGTCATGTGTGCCTTTAGGAGTTTCATCACTCGTGGGAGATCAGCATCATCTGGCAGTAGAGCTGCATACATCGAGCAGACCTAAGTGCTCTCATTTCCTTTGTGTACGTTCCATGATCCTTTAAAATTCGCTGCATTACTCGCTCCACTACATGGGGACAAGTTGGCCCGATGCAGGGTTGAGTCCGAGCCATGGCTGATTATAATCCCGGTAGCTTTGTTGCAAAAGCAAGAACAAAGACGAACACGCCTAAAGATGAGGCTCGTTTGCTTTCATCATTGTACTCGCGGTGCAGGTACGCATCACAGACGCATCTGTTGCTGCGGTCTAATGGATTAAGCGTGTATTGCAACTAAAGCGTTGTTTTCATTAGCAATTAATCAGCCAATTATTGTTCACATTAATGGCTTTGAATGCAATTCCCTTTAATTAAAAGTCAGCCTCAAGATCAGGTTTTATTAGGGCGGGACAATATGGGGATAATGCAATATGTGTGTCCAAATAGCTCAATCGATAGGGGGACGATATTGTAGCTTTGACTATTGATGCTTTTACAAATATTTACACAATGAGAACTTTGATAAATGGTCGTCAGTAATGAGGATTTATTGACTTTGCAAGAAAAGACAACAAATAGAAAAGCTACAAGTCTGAGAAATGCAGAACATGTCATTTACTTTAGTGTAATGCATTTAAATGCAGCACAAACTGCACAACTGGGATATCCTAAATGTATACAGATAGGATACATCGTCACATATCACTAAATCAGTATAATAATAGTTGGTACTTTAACATGATCAATATTTACCCATTACTTTTCTACCAATCAATTCAAGTTTAAAGTCCAACATGCGTAGTGAAGTCTGTTGATATCTGCCTCAGTCCGACGCTTGCCACAGATAACTCTGTGACACACTTCCAACCACCTCTCCGGAGAGTAGCTTGAGGACTAAAATTACACCAGAAGCTATTCTAGGTAGCGCTGTTCTATATTGAAAGTAAAAAAAAAGGAGGGATAAAGAAATTCTATCAGGCAATTTCAGGCCTTTCCCTGGTGCAGGCGGAGGGTTATAGTAAGACATGGATGTTGACTTTGAGATAGAACAGTGTGCATCGAGGCATCGAGGCACGGCTCAGATTCCAGCCAACTCCATAATCCCGTAAGAATCAAGGTTTCTTGTCACTTTGCAAGACGCTGTGAAAGCATCCACTATTTATTCTGGCGAGACCCATTTAGGATGATTAGCTGGGAGATGATCATAACAAGGATTACTCATTAATTTAACCCGTGGCAGCGCGGCACCTCGAAACCAAGCCCTGGGCCAAAATCCTTGAACGTTATCAAACCTGACGGAGGCACCGGTAAAGGATTAGGCTGCATTCTAAAAAGGCCCAAATGGGAAACATACCTCGCTCAAAGGGGGTGACGCTTTCTTGCATTTGATATATTGTGATTTAGGAAAACAATGGCCCTCTTGGTGTTTTCTATTCATTGCTGCAGTACCATTCTATTTTCTGTAATCAAAATGCCCATATGAATACAGAGTTAGCTGTGCTCGGGAAAAGCAGAACCATAAAATAAATATCACAAGGAAGAGAGGACCGAAGCCCGTTTTAGAAACCAGAGGCCAGAATGTGGTGGAACAGAGGAAGTGATGCAGGGGCCTGGACTTTGAGAAAGCAGCGTAGGAGAAACCAGGATAGGAAGGGGCGAAAAAGGAAAAAGCGAGAATTGAATGTCCTTTTTAGTCCCGGTTGGAAGGCGCCTCGACCCAGGTCTTTATAACATTCAGGCCACACATCCATCAGTCAGACTCCCATTCCTTTCCACCTCAGCGACTCTTCCTGTAAAAACCAGGAGTCGAAACGACCTCTACCACTGCATGACCATGTGAAGGCAAACCCTCCGAAGGGAACCTAGAAACCAGCTGTGTCCCATTGACAGGAATATTAATAGAATGCCTGAAAAGTCAATAACGCTGTAGCACCAACTGCATCCCATCACAACAGCGCAGCTGGCTTCGGCCGAGCCCGTCGTCGGCTTCCAATGTGTTTATCTTACTCTCTCCAGCTAATACTCCCCATCTCTCGCTCAAGTGACAGGACGCCAGGGTCTCGGCTTGGAAACTGTAACTCTCCTCCCCCCTCCCCCCCCCCAACAAGCGAATGATTTACTGACTTTGAGCGCATTTTCTCATGAAAGTAGATTTGTTGTTTGGTAAAAACAAGAAGGGAAAATGAACAGGAAAGAAAAGCCTAAAGCTCGGGTGTAGTTTTAGCTTGCTTTGTTTTACCATTATACTCAAAGTGCAGGTAGACGTGTTGGTCGCCATTCACACGGCACTGAAAACCATCCGTTGCTGCATTGTAATGGATTAAAAGCATGTATTGAAAACAGAGAAAAATGCTTAAAAAGTCATCCTCGAAATGACGTCTTCGTGCCGTCTTTTTGTCAGACTATACTCAATTTGAAACCAGGGAATGTTTGGTACTTTTACCGGATTATCGATATACAAATGCAGACACTATTTTAGCTGCAGTCACGTAGTGCATTATCAATGAATCTGCCAATTAGTTTTAAGTAGTGGTGCACGATAATTATCGGTCCGATATTAGGAATTATGACGTCATCCCGATAACAGTATTAATAGCCCCGATAATATACAATATATTTTTTGGGTAATAAAGAAATCCTGCGGTGTGGGTGGATTGGGATGAGGGGCGCTTGTTTTTCCACTCGGCTCCTCCCGTTCTGCCAGTACTGTGGTGTTAGTGGTTTAGGAAGAGGGGAGTTCTTCACAAAGCCAGCGCTCCCTAACTCGTGCCCGGCTGTGATGTAAATGCCGTGAAGCCAGGACAGTAAACAAACATGTCGTCGGTAGTATGGGACTATTTCAAAGTTTCAGAGTGAGATAGTTCGCTTGCTATTTGTATTAACAGATGCAAGGCAGAAGTTCCACGAGGAGGGGAAAAGGCAACGAGCTATAATACTTCCAACCTGATCAGTCTCCTGAAACATCGCCATGGCTACGATGGTGTGTTAACAGCGTACGAAGACGCCTGCGCTGCTAAACTAGCGGCGAATCCAAAGCCAGCTGCAAAGGCACCGGGGCTTTCACCTCTCCACGAGGCTTTTGAGAAAGGAGAGAACTTTATTTGGGAAAATAAATATGGTCACTTTGAAAAGTCAAAACTATTTTTGGCTTTGTTTTGTTCATAGTAGTAATGCTCATGTCCTTTGTCTTTTTTTTACCACCAGGTGTGCAAAAACTACAGGTACATTTAATATATATATTATTATCGGTTATCGGTATCGGTCTTGAGAAGCAGGAAGTTATCGGTATCAAAAAACCAATATCGTGCATCCCTAATTCAAAACAGCTACCCAAGTGCACCATCGACCGCACGATTGCCTGGTTATTGGCCAAACCAGAGCAGACGCCGCACGGCACCAGAAGGCCCTCTTACTGGAACACTCCACAGTACTTGGATAGATCGGTGGTTACGTAAGCGCCAGACGGTGAAAGAATGCAGAGGGGAGTGAAGATACACATTTCAATTTGTCAGCATTGCTTATTTTCTGAGGAATGCTGAACCGGTCCGGCCATGTCTTTCATTTCTGACAGAAGCAGTGAAATAAATCTAAGATGAAGTCATCCCATCTGCGCCTATGAACTTAAACTTTTTATCCCATCACCAGACGATGATACTTCTTGACCTTTACATCACTCGTTATCTCTACCACGGGCACTCGTTCTCATCAGACACTCGGTGACGTCCAAGTGGCCACATGTTAGTCCCAAATCCTGGACATCTGGTGTGCAACACAATTCTGGACTGACATGGGAATAAACCGTCCAATGGTAGACAGGAGACTCATGACACAGCATGTTTCAAAGTGCAAAGTGCAAAACTGAGTGTGTAGAATATGTGTTGTGCAACTACTTTTCTATGGCAGGTGTGCAGCTCTCACACACACACACACACCTAACCACAGACAAAGTCTACTTCCTTGTACAGTAATACAACCCAGTTTTACCGCAAACGCCTCAGTCATAAGGGGTTACTATAGGGTCTCTGCTTCTGAATAAATGCATGACTTTATTTTAAATGTCATTTGGATAACCTGTACAAACGCATTGCTGAGTTACATCAACTAAAACTGCACAATATGCTCATAATTATTATACGATATAAAATAAGGTTTTGACATCATAATCGTGTCCTCAGGTAGGGCGATTCAATTACAAACGCTGTTTAAAATTGGCTTTCAAATATAATTTATTAGTGCCTCTTGTGTTCAGTCCAATATCAGAAAGAGGATTTTTTTTTGTATTCAACAAGCAAAGCGATACTTTAGCAGCTCTAAAAGTAGCAGAGAAAAACATAAATGCACTTTAATATCAGTTTATTGCATTATTCCACCCTATAAAATCAATAAAAAGACTTCCACCGTCAAATATTTTCTACAAGGAAGTAACGTGGGGAAAGTCACCGCCAAGTGCTGACTATGACTTCTTCTTCTTAAACAAACAGGAAGTTGGTTCATTTACCCTCCACCGCAGAGGTCGGAAATCACTGATCGAGCGTTACCTCATCGCCGGTGCCACCAAACAGAAAGCTGAATGATCTGGAGAGCCGCGAGTATCCGTCACAAGAGGCCAGGTCGAAGTCTGTGGTCAGAAATCTGAACAAGGCGTTGCTTTAATCCGAGTCAGGGTGCAACTATTTCCTGCCATTGTTCGGCCCTCATTGTAACCGTACAGGTGCTGTGAGGGGGAGGATGGAGCAAAGCAAGATAAATAGAGGAAAGGGAGGGGTCGAGGAAATGAAGGAACACAGACGGGAGTAAAGGGCACAGAGAAGAGGAGGCCAAGACACAACGAGGAAATGTAAGAAATAAATCGGCAGCGAAAGGAAATGGGGAAACCCAAAACACACTGCGCAGATATATCCTCAGGCGAAGTCAGCTCAACCGTTCTGACTGAGGACACTTCAACACGCCGTTCAACCAGAACATAGAATGGTGTATTAGATATCATTAGTGATATATGGCAAATGCAGTGCGACATAAACCTGATTTGTTGTGTTTCCTTTCCTTTTTACTTGTAATCTGTGGTGAAATGCTACAAAGTTTTCTAGTACTTTAGTTCAAATTCAGAGTACTTGTACTTCATTTGAGTATTCTCTAGGGATACACGATATTGGTTTTTGAAACCGATACCGATAACTTCCTGCTTCTCAAGACCGATAATAATATATATATTAAATGTAAATGTTTTTGCACACCTGGTGGTAAAAGAGACTCGTAGTGAGCAAAGGACATGAGCATTACTACTATGAACAAAACGAAAGCCAAGAACAGTTCCGACTCTTCAAAGTGACCATATTTATTTTCCCAAATAAAGTTCTCTCCTTTTTCAAAAGCCTCGTGGAGAGGTGAAAGCCCCGGTGCCTTTGCAGCTGGCTTTGGATTCGCCGCTAGTTTAGCAGCGCAGGCGTCTTCGTACGCTGTTAACACACCATCGTAGCCATGGCGATGTTTCAGGCGACTAATCAGGTTGGAAGTATTATAGCTCGTTGCCTTCTTCCCTCCTCGTGGAACTTCTGCATCTGTTAATACAAATAGCAAGCGAACTATCTCACTCTGAAACTTTGAAATAGTCCCGTACTACCGACGACATGTTTGTTTACCGTCCTGGCTTCACGGCCGCACGCCATTTACGTCACAGCCAGGCACGAGTTAGGGAGCGCTGGATTTGTGAAGAACTCCCCTCTTCCTAAACCACTAACACCACAGTACTGGCAGAACGGGAGGAGCCGAGTGAAAAACAAGCGCCCCAAAAAATAAATTGTATATTATCGGAGCTATTAATACTGTTATCGGGTTTATCGGGATGACGTCATCATTCCTAATATCGGACCGATAAGTATCGTGCACCACTAGTATTCTCACTTTGTGCTACTTTATGATTTAACTCCACAACATTATAGAAATCCATATTGTACTTTTTAGTTCACTACATTTATTAGACAGCTTTGGTTAGTAGCTACTTTGCAGATTCAGATTATTAATGCAAAAAATAATAATAATTAATATGTCTTTATTCTGAAATGGACATACCTCACGAGTACTTTTGTAATCAAGTATATCTTGCTACTATTTTTTTACTTGAGTATATTTTTGAATGCAGGACTTTTTCTTTTACAGAGTATTTGTCACACTGTAGTATTCTTACTTTTACTTAAGTAACGATCCAACTCTCCTCATCACCAACTTTAGGAGAAAAACAGACATTATTATTATTTACTCATTTGAGCCAGTGCGAGGACTATGAGCCGGACTATGAGCCAGTGCGAGGACTCTGAGCCAGTGCGAGGACTCTGAGCCAGTGCGAGGACTCTGAGCCAGTGCGAGGACTCTGAGCCAGTGCGAGGACTCTGAGCCAGTGCGAGGACTCTGAGCCAGTGCGAGGACTGAGCCGGACTATGAGCCAGTGCGAGGACTATGAGCCAGTGCGAGGACTATGAGCCAGTGCGAGGACTCTGAGCCGGACTCTGAGCCAGTGCGAGGACTATGAGCCAGTGCGAGGACTATGAGCCAGTGCGAGGACTATGAGCCAGTGCGAGGACTATGAGCCAGTGCGAGGACTCTGAGCCGGACTCTGAGCACATGGTGAGGAAAGTCCTGATCAGCTCTGCCATGGTTAATGGAGTCTCCGCTCTGACTGGAATGTGTTGCCTGCATGAATGAATCTCAGCTGACTGTAGGAAACCAGGAGAAGCATGACGCTTCACCGCCCAGCAATCATCCACGACATTTATTACTAGAGTTAAGTATGGCTAGAGAATGCCTGAGCGATATACTCAGAAAAGAAACTGGGAAAGTCCAACTGAACGCCTCCTTTGAAGTGTTAACATGTATTTTGTTGAAGTTGGCGGATATTGGGGATGCCACCAACATGGTTTGTTGTTAATGTTTCATCTCAATACTTTCTTCATTGACATCTAAAGTCAATACATTTTTAAGTGGATCTTTTTGTCCAAACGCTATTGGATAGATGCCATTTAAAACCATTAAAAGATTATAGGAACCAAAACAGATCCATATTTGGAAAGTATCTTTAAGTAGCACTAGAAGAGGCCTGAGTGATGTACTCGGAAAATAAAATTGGCATGGTCCAACACCGACATATTGTAGAAGTAGTTGGCGCAGATTAGGGTCGCAACCAACGGTGCTTTTTGTTTCTGATTAGTCTTTCAAATATTTTTTTTAGACTGAAATCTGAAGCGGAAGCGTTAAAACAACATGTTGTTTCCAGATAGCACAAAAGCCAATAACATTCCGTCAACAACCAACCAAGAAAGAAAACAAGAAAAGCTTCACATTTGAAAAGCTGGAGCGAGTGAATTCTTTGCATATTTGCTTTACAAAATTACCAACAATTAACCAATTATCTTTCCACAAATAGTTTCAGCTCAGCAGGTTCTTAAAGCCTCTCCAGCCTGTCACCCTCAGGGCTCCTCTCCTCTCATCCTGACTATGTGAACGCAACGCTTGATTAAACCAATAAAGGGCGGCGGTGGGCGAAGTCGATAGGGACTCGGCTTGGCAACCGGAAGGTCACCGGTTCAAGTCCCGGAAAGACCAAGTGCTACCCGAGGTGTCCCTGAGCAAGGCACCGGTCCCTACAATGGCAGCCCACTGCTCCTAACACTAGGATGGGTCAAATCCAGAGAAACCATTTTGTTACGTAGTACTGTAATAATGACAATAAGTTTAATCATCAAATGCACTTGGAAGGGCACAAACCTAACGGATAAAAGATTATATTCTTGCCACCCTTGAGAGTTCATCCCAATAAACATCTTGTGTCACACCACCCTCCACTTGATGCTCTCCTTTTCTAAAAACACAATCTTACCAACTACCTTCAATAAGACCTCGAACATCCACAGGCATGTTCCCTTGAGACGCTGTCATATTGGGAAGCTGGAACAGCCTGGGCCCCTTGTTCACATTGTAAGACGTCTGTGTTTAATTTGGTCGACCCACCAGTACACATCTCCCCGGGGGCCCCGAGTTTGGACATCGCTGACACACCGATGAAGGAATGTAACGACCTCTGCAGGGGGCTTCACAACACTGGCACTGCGCGAGAACAACTGGCCTCCAGAGAAAGCCATTGCACAATCCGTTACTAGAACTTGATTTATGACTCGAGGAACAACAGGATATGACATGTGTGCCCAACGTGGCCCTTTTAAGGCTACATCTGATACGTCTTTCTAGAACACACAACAAGGAACATACGACTGCCAACGAAGTGCGGTTTGTTCTCAGATATTGCAATAACTTTTTCAGCATGAAGTCGTTTGCACAATCGCTTGGGAAACAAAATGTTATTAATTGTGGTGAGCGCATACTGTGTTTTTAATAGCTTCTTGGCATCAGCTGATTGTAAGAGTATGGTTATGATTACTACAAAAAAGTGCCGCTCACACACACACACACACACACACTCCTAACACAATGAGAAGCAGGTCTGGGTGCCCAGTTTGACTGCAGGTAGAGTTAATGCATGTTTTTTTTGTGCTAAACTTCAGAGCGTTTGCTAGCCTCAATGTCAGCAGGGCGTGCTAGCATACCAGAGACGGTCTGCTCCCCAGAGTGCACGCAATGATGTGCCATCTAACGGAGCAAACAGAAATTGCGCAGTCAAAACAAACCGGTGTTTACAATGAGGCGACTTAGTGAGGCACGGTGAGAATGTGATCTGGAGAAAGTCTGGCATATTTCATAAAAAACATGAAGTGGGTTAGCCGAGACATGCATTGGTATTAGCCTCAATTAAAGGTTAGTTCCTGTTCATGGCTGCTAACTCGGTAACACTGCAATAATCAGATGTTATTCTACCCGTTTTCTTAATGCTACAATAAGTGTGTACTTTGTCCTACTCACTGTGATTTCGTTTGATCTATATAGTTATTTGCTTATGTAATTATATCAGTACGATATGATCCCTCTTTGAAGTTTTTTGTGTGATATTTTCTGAATCAGGGGTCTAAAAGTCAAGTGTCCCTATTTTTCTTGACAACCATAAAAGGCCACTACTACATTTTAAAATGTCTTGGCTTGATATTGATATATTCCATAAAAATTGCAATGGAAAAACGTGCATGTTCATCAGAGTTGGCCACCCTGTAATTACAAGACAAACTTGGTGATTTCCAGGCTGGCATTCTGAAATCTGGCTGATATCAGAACCAGTGCCAATGCATCGTGCACCCTAGGCTTGGAGCAATAAGCATGCCAAATGTTTGTTGTCTAAACACTTCGTAATGTCAGGCATTCAAAGGCCACATCCAAAACATATTTTATGAAGGGTATTTTTAAAACCTACATTTTCAGAATATCCTCCAACCCTTGTGATTTTGTTCAATTAAGAGTGTACAAAAGGTCAACAACTCTGATCATAGGAAGAAGTAATTAGATGTTAAAGTAAAAGTACTAACATCGAAATACTGGGTACTTAAAAGTAAAAATATTTATTAAACATCATTTTAGTTTTGCAGCAGGTAGAGGTGGAGCTTAATGTAATGACTTATATCACCAGGTAAATGAATCCATAATTGTTTTTAAATCATAATTCATTAGTTGCTCTACTTTTTTTAATTAATAATATGAACCTACAGAGTAACTAATGTAGTAAAAAAGTAATGTAAACTGTAGTAAAGTAGCCTCGAAGTGTAAAGTAGCAAACAATGTCAAGTACAGTACTCGAGTAAATGTACCAAGTTGCTTCCCATACTTTCAAACAACTGGCCAAAGCAGTCTCAAACTCAAATCTGTGACAGTCAAATGTATTTGCTTGGGGGGGGCATTGAAACCCCTTCAAAGGCCACGGTATAAGCATCAGGGTTGAACAGAAAGAAAAGTCAGACATGCAGATGACCCGAGAAGAAGCACAGCGCCTTTTCCTTTTTTTGAAGTCCACCGGTACACCAGTGACGTCATGCCCGCGAGCCAGACATATTACTGGCCACACACAGCGTCCGTTTGCCACCAACCGAAAAAGTTTAACCACAAATTATGAATACAAATGAACTCATCCGGTTTCCAATAAGGGTGCAATTACTTAAATCTAATTTTCATCTAACTTGAACTCTTAAACAGACCCTTCTTGCAACTCATTCACGCAAATCACTTCCTGCCACCACCAACCGTTATGGCTTTTTTAGCTTAACGGCTATAATTCGAATTTAAAAACGACCGTTACAAACATGTAACTCAAATGGCACGTATGTTAGAGTCGAATAAAGTATATAATGTAAGTGAAGTGCTGTAAAAATGAACTGAACCTCGGTTAAAAAAAAATCTGTTCAGGAGGTGTCCACCCATCTGAAGCAAGGCACGTTTATTTGTATAGCACCTTTCAACACCATTCAAAGTGCTTTACAAAAGTGCAGAAATACATGATAAAATAGCATATAAAAACAGTCATGAAGACGCAGTTAACTAGCCACCCCGTGCTTCCTGGTTCATGGTATTTTCATTGAATGAGTTAAGGAAAGAGTGCCAACATGGCGGTGAAAAAGTGTGCAAAACATTACCTGCTTTCAGAGGGTTTATAACAACAGGCTCAGTCAGCGTCGCCGTGAGTCAAAACTTGTGTTCCTGTCGACGGGTTCAGGCTAAACTACGCTGCTTCGTCTTCCTCTCTTTCTCCACTCCACTCGTTTTTTTCCTGTTCCTCTGCCCTCCCTCCTCTACTGGGTGGCTGCTCACTGGTTCGTTTCTCTCGGTACGTAGGCAGGCAGCAGCATGGAAGCCTAGAGAGAGGAAAGGATCCAGCTTTTAAAGGCGGTACTCCGAGAGATGCTAAGTGACGCATGAAGCTCAAAATGATAATAATAATTTACAGGAACAGGATAATATACGTTACAAGTAGCCTATTTGCCATTTATTTATTTATGTATTTATTTATTCTATGAATGTATGAGAGATTATTCCAGGATGGAGACATTATTTTGTATCTACCGTTGATTGAAGTTTTTGTTTAGTGTACAGTTAATTTAATTTTGGGAAATGTCATATTCATACAAAGAAATGGGCTGACTCCAACCCCAATTTTTTAACATGTCAATTATTAAAACAATATAATAGCACTAATTAACACATTATGAATAGAAAGGCTAATTTTGCATTTAACAAATATTTTAATCTGAAATATGAAATTGTATTTTTCTCTTTGTTATTTTGTATGTAGCTACTTTTTTTAGTTCTGACTTTATTTAAGTCAGAACTAATTTATTTTTTACTTTTGGTCACATCCCAAAATAATGTTTTTCCGTAATTACTTTACTTTATATGTCTACCCCTGATACACAACGTTATATATATAGCACCTTACACAGAGCAAGACTAGATACATAACAATAACAATGAGTAAAAATAAAATAAGTCATAAAAGAAACAGAAAGCTTTATATCACAGAATCATAAAACATTGAAACAGTGATACCACTAAAATTACCCAAAATTAAAAAATCTTTAATTAACTTAAAAAGTCTTTAATTAACATTTTCCCCACCCAATTATTACATTTGGTACAACGGGAAGGTTCAATATAAAATACAATCTCTATCTTATGAAAGATGGGTTGAAATTTGTATTTTATTAGCTACATTTTCAATTATTTTACCAAGAATTGTAGAATAAAAATATAAAAAGTACCCCTATCCGGGCCCATAGAGCATGCGCAGTTGAGTTTTCCCTTAAGCCCCGCCTCCTCTGTCAGTCAAATGAATGGAGTGAGAAAATAACTCTGGATTCAGCTTTTAGAGCATTTCACAACTTTAAGACCCTAATGATTTAAATAAGGGCTATCAAAGTGTTCGTACTGGGTAGTTTATTTAGCTAAAAAAATATCCGCTGATTTACAGACGTCTCTTTCCCAATGTAAGTCAATGGAGACAAGTATTTGTGTATCCAACGACGTCATGGACTGACACCCAAGTTGTAGTACTGCCGTTTGGCCACTACGAACATTTGCTTCAACTTGTGCCCTGTCTTTGGGCTTTAGTCAGTACTCAGTAGGATCCCAAATAGACATGGGTGCGGTCCAGGAGGAGGCGGGACCTAAAGCGCATGTCCCACCCCCTTTTAACCAATGGCTGGCTGCGCTGTGTTAATCCAACACACTTTGGACCAATCAGAAACGCGGAAGAGTGACAGCAGCTGGGCGGGGCTTAAAGCTGAGCTTGAAAGAGTGTAGGGGAGAGGAGGGAGGGCAGAGAGGGGCACAGATAAAGCTGTGTTTAATGAGAGAGGTATGTGCATACTAAGGATTTTTATGACCATATAAGTAGCAGTGACTCTCTGGATGGACTGCATCACTCAGGGCCTCCCTAGTGTGTCAACAAGGTCTAGTCTGACCACAAGTCTGCTTTAAAAACAAGTCAGGATTTGAAGGTATTCTTGTCATATGCACATAAAGCTACAGTAGTTGTTGGCGAAAAAAGTCGAGAGCTCCTTCAACAGTGAAACATACAATATACAATATACAGTAGAATTAAATACTGCTTATTGTAATAATAATACATCAATATGAGGACTGTAAACAGATGTATTTGTCACGGCTGGAGGGCAAGGTACACAGGACCCAAATGCAGAATATTGTTTGAAATCCAAAATGCTTTTATTGCAGAACTAGGCCAGGCAACAAAGAAAAATAAGGCAAGGCGAAACTTAAAAATCCCTCAGGACAAAATCCTTCCAGCAACATCAAGAATCTCACAAAGACTAACCTAAATGCACACTGGACTAATCACACAACAAGACACCGGTGAGGAGGGAGGAGAACACACAGGGGCACCAGGTGAACACAATCGAGTAATGGGGGAGGGGGGAACACAGAGACAGGAAGCAACAGACAAGACGGGGGGGGGGTTTCAGACAAAACAGGAAAACAAAGACAGGACAAAATAAAACATGGACAGATCGTGACAGTATTTGCTATGAACAAATGTGAGGGAAGACTGTTCGATACTTTCTGCTGTAAGGCCGCAGAATATCAAACAAATCCCACACATACTGACATGTCTGGGCTCATATCAGCAATGTGTGGATGTTGCATCAAATACTCTCATTCCACCAACTACGGAGTTTCAACTGTAACAAATTCCCCGCAGTACTTTTAAGTAACTGTAACTGTACACTTATTGGAAACTTGATATAATCATAGGTATTTATCCGTGTTGGTTTTCCGAACAGAGAGGATGTGATACAGCTACAGCGCAAAGCAGTTTAGAGTTTTGTGTGTTTTGGCAGAAGGACAATTGGGCAGGATGGATATCGGCCTACAGGGCCTTGAACCTCACGCTGTAGAAGAGCTCATGTCACTGTTAACTATAAATAATGTCACCCTACTGGCTCGCTGTTTCCACCGAGGGGATTGTGTCTGACTGCTCCATGTAAACAATTTATGCTCGCTTGAGTTTTACATTCTGGAAAAATATTTGGATGAAATCTTGTGGAAGAACCTCCAGTTTCTGTTTACCGAAACACACAATCAGTTGTAAATATAATTCAGCAAACATGTGGAATTGATAATGAAATACTCTTGTACTCAGAAAGATTAGATTCAACTTTATTGGCATTGCACAGAGTACAAGTACTAAGGCGAGGAAATGCAGTAGGCATCTAACCAGAAGTGCAAAACAAGCAGAAAGTTATTCATGTTGTATAAATATATACATCTGGGAGATATAAACGGAAGTATTTACACTTTGAACAGGTATAGAAGCAGTATAGAAATTGAGTACACGATAGAGCAGGTATAGCAATAGACAGTATTATTCTAACAACTGAATAAATATGAGTATACTAAAGGAAAATGTAGCGGCAAACAAACGCTTTTTACAAATTCACTATATAAAACTTGTATTTAAGAATTGCACCTGTGCTTGAACTATCACGCTAGTCTTTGGCACGTTGCTACGACCCACCTGTGCACCTGTCAGGTACATGGTTACATCAGTGCAGTGTTTTTCTCTCACAGGTTCCTATCACTCAAACAGGCAAGCCTAGATTCAGGACCAGACATGTTGGCACTACATGGGAACCGCTTCAGGTGAGGATCTAATTGATGTAGGGAGGGAAACACTTATTCAGCCTCACTTCACTGCTGACATGTGTTTGTATTGGCACTCGGAGAAAGCTCGTCTCGTTCTTGAGAACTGTATACAACAAGCTGAAGCGATGTAGAGGACTTGTTTATTTCCCACATGATGAAGCAACAGATATATACGCAACACACACACAGGGGGCGTGCGGCGTAGTGGGTTCAAACCCCACCGCAGTCAGCATGTCGTTGTGTCCCCGAGACCCCAAATGGCTCCCGTGGGGATTGTCCACAGTATTGAGAAGTCGCTTTGGATAAAAGCGTCTAACGAGTGACATGGGATGGAATATCTGGGGGAAAATATGTTTTTAATTGGAAAAAGAAAGTAAAGAAGAGAAGGGGAAAGCAACAAAAGATGAGTTGAAATGATGGACGTCGAGGTGACAGTTGTGCGGAGCTGCTGCCAACGGTTACCGAATATGGAAAAGTACAATGTGAACCTGTTTGCTTCAAATAAATCTGCTGGGATTCAGAGTGGACGATCTGAGCCGAGTGGAACTGAAGCACCGGGCCAAAACCAGAAGAGAGGCATAGTGGAAAACATATTTCTGCCCTTTCTGAGTGTGATGCATGTTTAAAAAAATGTGATCGTGCCATACGGAAATATGATTAAGTGCAACCATGGGTATATGCACCGGAAGGGGGTTCTCAAAGCAGTCGGCGGGCGGTATCTGGAAAGATGCTTGAGTAGACTAAACCAATCTGAAAATATATAATTATGATTTCATAAAACACATTTTGAGTCAAACTTGAACACCATGATTAGCGTTTTAGAGTGTATAGAAATGATAGTTAGAAAAGTATAAAAGGTTAGCTGAAGGTAATTCATACATATTTGACATTGTTAGTAAAGTAATGGAAATTGTTGTTATCTTAAAGGTGGAGTAGGTAAGACTGGAGAAACCGGCTCGAGTGCGCTAGAATTTGAAAATACACAACCGGAAGAAATCTGCCACCTCCTCACAGAGCCCCTCCCCCAACACACAGGAACGCGCACGTGACCAATGAGGGCACGAGAGAAGTTTGTGCCCCGATGGAAGGCTGACAGGCAGGTAGGCCATCCAGTTACTTTAGCCGGCTCAGATGATTGGTCGTGCTTTTTACAGCGCCACGGCTTCCACAGACATTTTTTTATGTATTTTATTGTCAAAGCACTTCAGATATTCATTGCTATCGGGATGTTAAGAACATTCCATGGAATATAACAACAAGTGTTTCTGAAATAAATTACACACCCTACCTTTAAAGGTGGGGTATGTACGTTTCAGAAACCGGCTCGAGATACACTTTTTGTTATATTCCATGGAATGCTCTTAACATCCCGATAGCAATGAATATCTGAAGTGCTTTGACAAAAAATCCATAACAAAATGTCATCTGTAGAAGCCGTGATACTGTAAAAAGTACAACCAATCGATTGGATGTACTACCTGCCTGTCAGCCTTCCATCGGGGCACGCACTTATCTCGTGCCCTCATTGGTCATGTGCGTGTCCGTGTGTGTTGGAGGAGGGGCTCTGTGAGGAAGTGGCAGATTTTCTTCGGTTGTGTATTTTCAAATTCTAGCGATCTCGAGCCGGTTTCTCAAACTTACCTACCCTACCTTTAAGTGATTGATAAAGGTTCGCAGTGAGCCTAAATTAATAAGTAAATAGTTGATATTGTAGGCTAAATATATGAATAAATGGTTAGCTAAAGTGATTGGATAGATAGACAAGATATGTTAAGATTAATAGTTTAAATAGCTAGCATAAAAAGTAGTGGACACACGGTTGAAATTGTTAGCTAACATTTTTCATAGCTGGTTAAAATCGAGTTAAAAAAGAGTTGATATCGCTAGCTAAAGGAATGGATACATGTGAGCAGTTAGCTTGAAGTAATGAAGAAATGGTTGAAATTGTTAGCTAAAGTAAACGTGATAATAGAGGGTAATTCTGAGTTCATCTTACAGGAAAAAGAAAGGAGAGAAGCACTCGTTTTGAGGAATAGTAGAAGATATTCCACCCTTGACCTCTTTATGTTATGTCTCCCCTTCTACACTGAAGTGATGATGCAGGAATAAGAAACAGATGATGCTGCTCTGAGCTCCTTTTGAGGAGACCTAACGATAGGTGACAATAACACAAAGATACCTCTTATAACCAGACACCTCAAACTATAACGGGGCTCAGGAATGGCTGGAATCCACCGACAAACAGGAAAATCCCAAACGTGTGATTTACGTCCACGATGTGTTACTATGAGAGGAATGTGTCTGCGTGTTGTCCGATGCCCTCAGCAGCTGGTATCACATGTATGTAGAGCAAAACATCGAACATTCAGCAAGCGTGCGGGGAAAGATCAATACATTTCCCACTCTTTCCCACTCTGGGAATGGATGGGAAATATCCGAAATTTCAGCTGAGAGGTCAAGGGTCACCATTAGTTACTTGAGCTGGACCAGATGCCGAGAGAGGAGGGGGGGTGAAAGAGAGAGGGACATAAAGAAAACAAACTCATTCACATTTCATAACAACTACAAGTTCAAATATAATCACAAAAACAGTGGTGGAATGTCATGAAATACATTTACTCAAGTACTGTACTTAAATACAATTTAAAGGGGCCCTACTCTGCTCATGTTCAGGTGTATATCAGTATGTAGTGTCTCTACTTTAAAGAGTCCTCTCCTGCTGATGTTCAGGTGTATATCAGTATGTAGTGTCTCTACTTTAAAGAGTCCTCTCCTGCTGATGTTCAGGTGTATATCAGTATGTAGTGTCTCTACTTTAAAGAGTCCTCTCCTGCTGATGTTCAGGTGTATATCAGTGTGTAGTGTCTCTACTTTAAAGAGTCCTCTCCTGCTCATGTTCAGGTGTATATCAGTATGTAGTGTCTCTACTTTAAAGAGTCCTCTCCTGCTCATGTTCAGGTGTATATCAGTATGTAGTGTCTCTACTTTAAAGAGTCCTCTCCTGCTCATGTTCAGGTGTATATCAGTATGTAGTGTCTCTACTTTAAAGAGTCCTCTCCTGCTGATGTTCAGGTGTATATCAGTATGTAGTGTCTCTACTTTAAAGAGTCCTCTCCTGCTGATGTTCAGGTGTATATCAGTATGTAGTGTCTCTACTTTAAAGAGTCCTCTCCTGCTGATGTTCAGGTGTATATCAGTATGTAGTGTCTCTACTTTAAAGAGTCCTCTCCTGCTGATGTTCAGGTGTACATCAGTATGTAGTGTCTCTACTTTAAAGAGTCCTCTCCTGCTGATGTTCAGGTGTATATCAGTGTGTAGTGTCTCTACTTTAAAGAGTCCTCTCCTGCTGATGTTCAGGTGTATATCAGTATGTAGTGTCTCTACTTTAAAGAGTCCTCTCCTGCTGAAGTTCAGGTGTATATCAGTATTCTTTATACCCGTACTCCACTACATTTTAGAGCCAATAAAGTACATTTTATTCCACTACCTTTACAGCTTTATGATTCAGATTATCTGCCAACCTAAAACATAAATCATCAACTAAATAAACATTTGTTAAGATAACCAGCAGTATAAGTTATACATCAGCCTCACCTTGACCAGCTGTTGCATCAATGTTCACATTCCAGTCGTTTAAAATGCGGAAATGGGCTTTTACAAAACACAAGTTCTTATACTTTTTGTATTTGAATAGCAATACTTTAACACTTTTACTTAAGTGAGATTGTGAGTGCAGGATTGTACTGGTAACATTAGCATTGCTACTTGTACTTGTGTAATCTGAGTGATATCCCGCCTCTGATACAAACCTGATGTTGAAAGTGCATGAGTAACACAACAATGGCACGTAGAAAAATGCAGGATTACACGGAGCCACGAATTACCAAATATGGACACTTCTGACCTCACTATCTCCCTCCCTCTTTCCACTGTGACCTACTCTCTCGCTCTCTCTCGCTCTCTCTCTCTTCGCTCGGTTGTAATAGCAGCAGGGTGTGTCTGTACTTCAGGGTGTGTGAAAAGGAGAAAGAAAAAGGACCATTCAGTGACAGCATGTTAGAAGGGCTGGCATGTTAACTCACCGACCACCGCTGGGTCATTACGTGAGTGCATGTGTGGCTTCAGTGTGTTGTTGAGAAAAGTGTGTGTGTGTGTGTGTGTGTGTGTGTGTGTGCAACCCTCATGTATAACACACATACACACATGTGGCTCAGATCTGTGTCAAATCGGAGAGTCGAGAGGTTGTTCCTCTCTGACCCAGATGCTGCAGCAGTGACTTCAGAGGTCTGAATGTGAGCGTACACACATCGGATCCAAACCCCGGCCAACACTCATTACCAGAGGTGGAACCAGGTCATCGTTCTGCAAGGCCCGAGTAAGTCTTTGCACTTAAATACCAAGTCAAGTCCAAAGTGAAGACAGGGAAGTTTCGAGCCTAGTCCTGAGACAAAGTCCCAAATCAAATCCCAACGTACAATAGGTATATCCAGAGTCGACTCCAGATCGAAGTCCAAAATCAAATCCTGAGTTTAGTCCCAAGTCAAGTTCTGAGTCAAGACTTGCGAGTCCAGAGTCAAGTCCTACATAAAGACCGGCACGCTCAGATTCAAGTCGAGAGTCAAGTGCCTATCCGAATTCGAAGTCCGAATCAAGACAAGAAAGTCAAGGGTCGAGATGATGCAAGTCCCAATTCAAGTAACCAAGTCAATACCGGCAAGTCCAGAGTACATTTCAGTCGAGCACAAAGTCAAGCCCAAGTCAAACAACAGCCAAGGACTAAAATCCCTGGTAAAGTAAAGTCCCGTAGAGAAGTCCCAAGTCAAGGCCTAAGTCAAATCCCAAGTCAAGTCAAGCTATTGTTATATTACATTACCGTATAATATTTTCAAACCAGCGCGTAATGTTCGTTCTTCAACTTTCTCTACTTCAACGTCATCAGATGCTGTCCGATTGGTTCGCACCAAGTCATGTGACTCGAATCCACACCTCAGTTAACAAAGCTTCTTCTTGACTTCATACATGGTGTGTGTGTGTGTGTGTGTGGTGTGTGTGTGTGTGTGTGTGTGTGTGTGCACCAAAGAGGCCGGAACCAACAAAGAGTAATCAAGCAGCTTTGAAGCTAATGCGACATTGGGAGCATGTCAGGTCTCTTCCTGCTCCCAGCACCTCCATCCTCCTCCTCCTTTCCTCAGCAATCAGTGCGCAGGAAGCCGTGGTAGGACACACGTTGACTCACACGACTCAGGAATGTGGAGTAAAGGGGAAAACAAGCCGAGCGTTCCCTCTTTTGTTAAGAGAGTCTCGGCTTATTTAGAACAAGGATTGTCTTGAAACAATCTCCTGTGCAGCCGATATTAGATTCAGCTTTATTGTTATTGCACACGCTCTAAGACAACGAAATGCAGACCGGCCAGAAGTGCAAAACAAGAAGTAAAGTTATTCCTAGCGTAATATAAATATATACATCTGACAGTATGAACAGTGTAAGGCAGTCGAAACCTCAAACAGCAGAAAACACTATAAATCAGGTTTAAATAAGAAAGGAAGACACAATACAGAATAAATAGGAATATGTTAGAGACCAATATTGGCTACTAATAGTACGAGTAAATATGAGTATGCCATGGAAAATGAAGCTGTTTTCTAAATACAGATAATATGTCAGATATGGTATTGTAAGTGCAGGTCATGTGTGTGTTGCATGAGAGAAAGGATGGCAGAGATATACACAGAAACAGAGGCGGCTTTGTGCGTCCCTGCGGCGGCGGTTGTGTGGAACAGAGAGCGGAGCTAACAAGGTGGAGGACAGCTTGAGTTTAAAATATAAATACTGCCATGTATTTACTATAAACACAGATTGCTCTCTGGCCGTGCCAGATCTGACTGGGTGTTGTTGGTGCAGTCGCTCACTCTCACCCACACACACAGTCACAATCATGAACACACACACACACACACACACGCGCACACACACCAGCAGTGGAATTTCACTAAGTATGAATAAAGTACAGTACTCAAAATATCAGTATTTGTACTTTTCTTGAGCCGATAAGTCGATAATTTAGATAATCAGACTTTTAAAAACATTTCATGGTTCACAAATATTAATCTGAAACAGAATACTATATTTATCCTGGGGGACAATATATAATATTTTCGAAATATAAACAAAATGTTGATTTGTTTTTTTTTGTTCGTGTAACTTTTTGTGTGTTTCAAACCTTTATTTAATCAGATTGGTCCCTGTATAAAAAGCGCTACATCGATAAAGTTTGATTTGAACATACTTTCAGGTTTGCTTGCAGCCTGCAGTGTGTTGTGTTCATCATGGTAAACACACACTTTTACTTTTCTAAAGAATATGGACACACACACACACACACACACACACACACACACACACACACACAGCTAAAACACTTGGCTCAGTGTCAGGTCATTTCTAACACACACAGCAAACATCCACAGTTTCAGGGTCTGAGTCAGAGCGTGTGTGGTGTGGTGTGGTGTGTGGTGTGGTGTGTGTGTGTGGGGTTTCAGCAGCAGCAGCCTTCCACATGCTCTTTTTTTGCCTTATATGGTCACAAGCTGGTTGAGTAAGAGAGAGTTGGAGGTGTGGTCTATTGTTTTTGGCCGAAGAGGTGTAGAGTTACCAGAGAGAGAGAGAGAGAGAGAGAGAGAGAGAGAGAGAGAGAGAGAGAGAGGGAGAGAGAGAGAGAGAGAGAGAGAGAGAGACTCATACATTAATGGAGATACCCGGCTAACTTTGAGCCTGTCGTCATGTATTCAGTCACCTCGCTGCTCTGTGAACACACACAAAGAGGACGAGACATGGGGAGGTGTGTGTGTGTGAGTGTATGTGTGTGTGTCTGAGTGTATGTGTGTGTGTGTGTATATGTGTGTGTGCGCCTGGGTGTATGTGTGTGTGTCTGAGTGTATGTGTGTGTGTCTGAGTGTATGTGTGTGTGTGTCTGAGTGTATGTGTGTGTCTGAGTGTGTGTGTGTGTGTGTGTGTGTGTGTGTCTGAGTGTGTGTGTGTGTGTGTGTCTGAGTGTATGTGTGTGTGTGTGTGTCACAGATTATACATTTTGGGAAATAACTAAGTGCATTTACTCGAGTGCTGGACTTAAGGACAGCTTTTAGAGTCATGTAATTGACATTGAGAATGTTCCATATACTGAATACATATAAATGGAAAATCGGTTGGTATTTTCATTAAATGTCACTTTAACCTTCTGCTCCACTATATTTGGAAAGGAGAATCTTGTATTTTAATTGTTTTAATAACTGTAATTGCTAGTTACCTATCACATTTACTTGTTATGTTTTGATTTACATTTAAAAATGGACTTTTTTGTATGAAGTACCAGGAAAATATATTTTACAATTAAACAACACATATTGACCTGTAGGTGTGTTGCTGTGTCTTCTGCAGATCATCAATAACAAAAGGTGCCGTCATGCAGTCCCAGACATCAGAACGCTCTGCAGGAATGTCTTTCATCCCGAACACAATGCTACATCTGGATCACCTGATTATGCAACGCCACTGGAATTCCCCCCCCCCTCTGGCTGCTACTGGGATGATCTAATCCCAGCCCGACCGCTGAGAGGCGCAGATGGAAACATGTCAGACGCTGAGTGTGTTTAATAAGCAGTGTGCGGGATGCAGTCAGCTGTGGGGCTGTGATAACATGCAGGGGGGGAGGGGGGGGGGAGTGTGTTTTAGTTAGAGAGACGTTGAGAGAAGAGAAGGATGAAGAGATGTGTCTCGGCTGCAGGTGTTTTCCTCAGGTGACCTCATTTCCTGCTGAGCTTCTACAGGGCAGTGGCACAGCAACCTCCTGATCCCACACACACACACACACACACACACACACACACACACACACACGCACACACACACACACACACACCATCTCAGAGTGTGTGCAGCAGCTGAGGCTCCAATAATAATCAGTAGGGCTCCCACTTATGATTATATGATTCAGAATTAATGAGTTATTGTTTTAATAGCCTATAAAATATCAGAAAGAAAATCAGAGCCTAAGATGTCATCATCTTAGGCTCATATATTTCAGATATAATTATGCTGTTGTACAGTAAGCACATTTTTACTATAACTGTAATGTCTTTACTCACATTTTTGTATTTTATAACAATTATCTTGCATTAAAGGTGGTATAGACCTGTACGTCGGTGTTCTTTTCCCCATAATGACCGCGTCGCTGCACATTATCCCTCACATGTGATTATATAGAGTCATTATTCATTTGTTTTAAACATAGACTGTATGGTTTTAAAGCAGGAGGCGCAAAGCTTGCCTCGGGCAGGGAGAAAAAGATCCACAGCGGAGAATGAACAGAAGGGCAACCATGGCAACCATGCAAGGGAAGTCTTCTTCGCTGCTTTTGTGGCAGACTACAGCGCCACCTACAGGCCTGGCATATGTACTACAGCGTCTCCAGCGCTTTCGAGCGGCAATGGCCGGCCGTGGCCCAACCTCTCATTCTCCTGAAAAGTGGAGAGTTGACCACTAAGCGGAGCACCCCTTTTGTGAAGTAGAAAATAATTCAAATCTGGATCAGTCTGGATCAGATCCGTTACAGCGCCTTTTTTTTGTTAGTGAGAGGGTTGTATTTTCTGACACTTGGTGACACATATTCATGTATAAAAGACGTACAAGAGTGCATGATAGGTCCCCTTTAACTTATGTTTGTATAAATCATTTTGTTCTCTTTTACTTGATCTTTTATTGAACATTTCACTTCACATATTTTACATTTGTACCATACCCAGGGAGAATTAAAGTGATTCTGATGATTGTTAGCTTGATGTTTTTGAAATGATTTTAAACAGGAAGGCAGAAGTTCCCATAAATAATAGGCTGAAAACATTTAATTTCAAGACATTCTTTCCATAATTTAAACGGTCAATTAAGTTTTAAAAAGCAGGTTGAAATGTTGCAATTATACAACTTATTTTATCTTGTATACAACCTTGTTGATTTCCTTGTTGGTGCATCACTGTTAATTATTCTCAAAGTCCAGAGATAACACCTTTTACTTTTGTTTTGCTTTTATAACCGGGAACCATTGCAACTATCAAACCATGATCTGCATGTCAGAGATCCACTGAGTCAGAGAGTCCGAGGCCCCGGGGCCACGGTGTAAACGTGACTGTTCACAGACCGCAGTTACATCATCTGGAGCGCTGAGAGACGGGCAGGTGGGCTGACAGTATTGCATCACACCTGAAACTGAAGATTCACGAGGCCTCAGACACCTGTGAAGAAATGGAGCTAAACATATTGAAACAGTGTTGGAAGGAAAGGGAACATTTGTAAGTTGTACAGTTGTGTATTTTGTGCCATAAAATCTGATGCGTTGCTGTTTTAAAGAAGCCCCTATTATGATTTTTTGGGGTGTTCCCTTTACTGTAGTGTGTTTTAGTGCATGTCAATGGTCGACAAAGGCTTACATCCCGGTGTTCCTTCCAAAGGGAGTTTCTCATCTAAAGTCAAAATCTAATTTATTTGCTGCATTCTTGTTTTTTGAGATTGTTACTTCATGATTCATTGCTGATATTTTTAGCATGAGTAATCTCCAGACTTTGTGAAATAAGAACAAGATTAAAACCACAAAAAATAAGTTATTATTTTAAAAAAGAAAGGTGGTTTAGTTGAGGATGTTTGATCAGGTGCAAGACTCAAAGCATTATTATGTTTTTGAGAGAGACAGTTGATTTATGGGGATGACAGAAGAGAGGTCCTTTAGAAGAGTGTGATGAGAGGGTCGAGACAGGATGAGTAACTCCCACATGTTCAGACGGCAGGTGGAGAGGAGGGGACACAATACATTCACTACATACTGATATACACCTGGACATCAGCAGGAGAGGACTCTTTAAAGTAGAGACACTACATACTGATATACACCTGAACATCAGCAGGAGAGGACTCTTTAAAGTAGAGACACTACATACTGATATACACCTGAACATCAGCAGGAGAGGACTCTTTAAAGTAGAGACACTACATACTGATATACACCTGAACATCAGCAGGAGAGGACTCTTTAAAGTAGAGACACTACATACTGATATACACCTGAACATCAGCAGGAGAGGACTCTTTAAAGTAGAGACACTACATACTGATACTGCTAAACAGTGCCAAAAAAGCAATACAGGGAAAGTACATAACCATTATATTGCATCAGTGTCATTAGGGACCAATAAAGCTAAAACCGTGTGTATTTTTTTTTAAACAGAGACAAAAACAAAATTCAAATCCATAAAGTTTTCTGACTTCTTTATTACTTCCCTTGGTCATGTTTCCGGTACGAGTTAATTGAGTAATAAACGAAATATTTGCAATTCCCATTTGACTTAATGTTCTACAGTCAGGACCCAGAAACACACACACATACATACACACACACACACACACACACACACACACTTATTTTCCCTCTCTCACATTATTAGGCATAATGGTGTAAAATGACCATGTGTGGCTTTGCGATGTTAGAGAAACGTCACCCCCGTGTGGACAAAAGCAGAAACTACAGGTAACACTGCCACAACCTCATTCAGTGTCGTCAGCTTTTTTAACTTAAATCCTCTCCACCACTAAAACTAGAAACTGTTCATCCCTAATGTCGTAAATATACAGTTTACATTTTCCACTCTATTAGACAGTTACAGCAACAACCGGCTCTTGTAATGAGGAGCCGTCACATTATTGAGAATAAAATGGAGCGTGGCATGAACTAAAGGGTTAGAAAGGAAGCACACGCCCATCTCTAGACAAAGAAAAGGAGAGACTGAAGCGATGAAGTGTCGAGGGATGGGTGAGCAGATGGTTGTGGCGAGAAGTTTGTTTATTGGCTTTTGCTAATCTGGCTCAAAATGGCAGCCAAAATAATTCACCATGTTGCAGGAGATCAGAGGGGGGGGCTGGTTCATTTCTCGAGGAACTTGCTGACGAATGACTCGAGTTCATCGTCGTCTTTGATCCCAACGAATTGATCGATGACATCCCCGCCCCGGATGGCGATTACTGTCGGGACGGCAGACACCTGGACACCAAAGACCAAGGAGGGTGTTAGCAGGACAAAATGGATACAGGATAACTAGGGATGCTCCGATCGCCAATTTCGGGGCCGATCCGATCGAGTGGGCGGGGCCTAAATGGAAGATTTAAACATCACTTTAAATCTTCCATTTAAAGTGTTTAAACTCAGTTAATGCTCATTCTCTGGAGCTTAATTATTACATTCAAGTGATGGACATTATTCAGGTTTACATTCACATTGGAGAATAATCCGTATAATGAGTGCTACATGTGCTCGTATGGTAGTATTCATACTGTGATTGCCCTCCGTATAACGTGTGCTAAAAATGCTCATATGGTAGTGTTGATAGTGTGATTGCCCTACGTATAATGTGTACTACATATGGTAGTATTCATAGTGATTGCCCTCCGTAAAATATGTGCTACATATGCTTGTATTCATACTGTAATTGCCCTCCGTAAAATGTGTGCTACATATACTCGTATGGTAGTATTCATACTGTGATTGCCCTCCGTATAATGTGTGCTACATGTGCTCGTATGGTAGTATTCATACTGTGATTGCCCTCCGTGTAACGTGTGCTAAAAATGCTCATATGGTAGTGTCGATAGTGTGATTGCCCTACGTATAACGTGTGCTAAAAATGCTCATATGGTAGTGTTCATACTGTGATTGCCCTCCGTATAACGTGTGCTAAAAATGCTCATATGGTAGTGTTGATAGTGTGATTGCCCTCCGTATAACGTGTGCTAAAAATGCTCATATGGTAGTATTCATACAGTGATTGCCCTCCGTATAATGTGTGCTAAATATACTCGTATGGTAGTATTCATACAGTGATTGCCCTCCGTGTAATGTGTACTACATATGGTAATATTCATACAGTGATTGCCCTCTGTATAATGTGTGCTAAATATACTCGTATGGTAGTATTCATACCGTGATTGCCCTCCGTATAATGTGTGCTAAATATACTCGTATGGTAGTATTCATATAGTGATTGCCCTCTGTAAAATATGTGCTACATATACTCGTATGGTAGTATTCATTCTGTGATTGCCCTCTGTATAATGTGTGCTACATATACTTATGTAATAGTATTCATACAGTGATTGCCCTCTGTATAATGTGTGCTAGAAATGCTTGTATGGTAGTATTCATTCTGTGATTGCCCTCTGTATAACGTGTGCGAGTCTCACCCCGTATTCGATAGCCAGGTCTGTGTGATCGTCTATGTCGACTTTAGCCATGGTGACTTTGCCGTTCCGTTTCGCCACGGCTTTCTCCAGCCTCGGGCCGAGGATCTTACAGGGCCCGCACCACCTGAAGACGAGAGGTCAAGAGGTCAAGAGGTCAAGAGGTCAAGAAGTCGTCTTTAAAGAGACGGAGTGGGTTATTATGGAACATGGGGTCATGTGATTGGTCTCGTGTGTGTCCACGGTTAATCTTCCAAACTACTGGACCCATCGGCCACATTTTTTTTCATTGATTCATAACATCGATTTCATTGACTATTTTAAACCATCCCTGAGATCTTAATCCTCTCAACCGACCAGTAGGAGCTGCTTGGGTTTGAAATAGTGCTCCTTATAAGGATTGGTTATTGGCGTCATCGAGCAACATCATTTTAATAATTACATTTTAAGCATATATTCTTGTCATTATCTGACCTCAGGGGCGGACTGGGACTCTCGACCGGCCCACTTCGGTACCGCTAGTAAACGCTAGTAAATTGTCACACACACACACACACACAGGTCAGCGCTTGAATCCCTAAAATGTCACAGGTCAGTGTGAGTGCAGATCTCCTAAACTGGTCGCTGAGAATCTGAGTGCTGCTGCTTTGATCAGGCAGTTCTCTGCAGATAGATGATCAGAAATAAAACTTTAGAAAATAATCACAACCTGCGAATGCTTCAAATAACTAAGCCTGAAATGAGGTTTGTGGTTAACACAAGCTGAAGAGATGTTTGTTGACCTAAAAAACGGCGGTTGCTAACAGGTGTCTAAATGAGACGACTAAACAACATCATGCCCGACATTAGCCGCCTTTAGCTTAGCGGTGGTGACGTGAAGTCATGTGACCGTGCTGTAGTTCCTTTATAGCCCAACATTAGCCGCCTTTAGCTTAGCGGTGGTGAGGTGAAGTCATGTGACCGTGCTGTAGTTCCTTTATAGCCCAACATTAGCCACCTTTAGCTTAGCGGTGGTGACGTGAAGTCATGTGACCGTGCTGTAGTTCCTTTATAGCCCAACATTAGCCACCTTTAGCTTAGCAGTGGTGACGTGAAGTCATGTGACCGTGCTGTAGTTCCTTTATAGCCCAACATTAGCCGCCTTTAGCTTAGCGGTGGTGACGTGAAGTCATGTGACCGTGCTGTAGTTCCTTTATAGCCCAACATTAGCCGCCTTTAGCTTAGCGGTGGTGACGTGAAGTCATGTGACCGTGCTGTAGTTCCTTTATAGCCCAACATTAGCCGCCTTTAGCTTAGCGGTGGTGACGTGAAGTCATGTGACCGTGCTGTAGTTCCTTTATAGCCCAACATTAGCCTCCTTTAGCTTAGCGGTGGTGACGTGAAGTCATGTGACCGTGCTGTAGTTCCTTTATAGCCCAACATTAGCCTCCTTTAGCTTAGCGGTGGTGACGTGAAGTCATGTGACCGTGCTGTAGTTATAGCCGTCTGTCGCCGTCAACCTGGTTTATGTTTATACCGTTTCTGTCACTTGTCACTGATACTGTCAACTGTTGTGTTTTAAAATGTTTTTACATCGTGTATGAGAGTCTTTCAGTCTGTGGCTACACGTATGGTTTTATTGTACCCGTGTACTCTCATGTTCCGATTAACCCAGCTTCTTCCAAATGTCTTTTTTGTGTCCATATATACGCCGGGATCCTGAGTCGTCATGCTGCTTCCCTGATGGCTCCCACAGGAGTGCTGACATCCTCGTGGATTCATCTTCTCATTACAGACACATGCATTTCCTAACATTCGGTCTATATGCTGTAAAATGTATTATCTCTTGGATTTGCACACGGCATCTATCGCACGTCTGTCCGTCCTGGGAGAGGGATCCCTCCTCTGCTGCTCTCCCTGAGGTTTCTCCCATGTTCCCTTTAAACTGTGGGGTTTCTCTGGAAGTGTTTCCTTGTACGATGTGAGGGTCTGAGGACAGAGGGTCTAAGGATAGAGGGTCTGAGGACAGAGGGTCTGAGGACAGAGGGTCTAAGGACAGAGGGTCTGAGGACAGAGGGTCTAAGGACAGAGGGTCTAAGGACAGAGGGGCTAAGGACAGAGGGGTCTAAGGACAGAGGGTCTGAGGACAGAGGGTCTGAGGACAGAGGGGTCTAAGGACAGAGGGTCTGAGGACAGAGGGGTCTAAGGACAGAGGGGTCTAAGGACAGAGGGTCTGAGGACAGAGGGTCTGAGGACAGAGGGGTCTAAGGACAGAGGGTCTGAGGACAGAGGGGTCTAAGGACAGAGGGTCTGAGGACAGAGGGTCTGAGGACAGAGGGGTCTAAGGACAGAGGGTCTAAGGACAGAGGGGTCTAAGGACAGAGGGTCTAAGGACAGAGGGTCTGAGGACAGAGGGTCTGAGGACAGAGGGTCTGAGGACAGAGGGTCTAAGGACAGAGGGTCTGAGGACAGAGGGTCTGAGGACAGAGGGTCTGAGGACAGAGGGTCTGAGGACAGAGGGTCTGAGGACAGAGGGTCTGAGGACAGAGGGTGTCGTATTGTCTTACTGATATTCTGTACACACTGTGAAGTCCACTGAGACAAATTTAACATTTGTGATATTGGGCTATAAATAAACATTGATTGAAACATTGATTGTCTCGTGCTTTTACATTTGTTTTATCTAAACGTTTTCATGCTGCTTTTTATACATGTATTGATGTACAGCACTTCGGTCAACTCTGTCATTTTGAAATGTGCCATATAAACAAAGTTGGATTGGATTGAACGGTGTTTCTCCCATTGGTCCCGGACATTGAAATCTTCCCCTGACAGAAACGTTGTAGTCCCACCACGTAGTCAGAGCCCGCCCCCCTCAGTACTCACTGTGCGTGGAAGTCCACCAGCACCGGCAGCTCGCTCTTGATGACCCGGACGTTGAAGTCGTCGTGGTCCTGGACGTTGAAGGAGGCGGCCCGGCGGAGGGAGGCGAGGGCGAGGGAGCGAGGGAGGGAGCGGGAGCGAGAGAGGACGGGGACTCTGGGAGACTGCAGGGAGGTAGAGAAGGAAGAGGAGACCGGGAGGCAGCGGAGATCTTTGGAGGAGAGCGTCCAAAACCTACGCGCCAGCAGCCTGTGAGCCATCTGAGGGACGAGGGACGACAAGAGGAGAAGGAACATGGAGATTAATTAAAGTATGCACACGTTATGAATCATAAAACACAAATAGCATGACACTTGTTGAGGGTTTTTCAAACAATTTTTGATTTTTTTCTCTGTGTGTCAGTCATCCACACGATCAGAAGTGCTGTGCTCCAGTGTACAGCGTGTGATAACGATCAGAAGCGGCCCATGATAGAGGTGATAGACAGATTGATCCAATCACCTGCCAAGTGCTTCTGAAAGTGCCTGCCCTTTCCAAATGGCTTCCAATGGAGCTTCAGATGCGTTGGTGAACCGTCTGAGTCAGGTTAGTGACGCTCCATCACGTGTTTCTATCACAGGGTGAGTCTGAAACTGAAGCTCGACTTTAAAGCAACCCAACGGAAGTTTCATGTAAGTTTAGTTCTTTCACTCGTAGCTCGGGCTGCTAGAGACGGGAGCACGTTGATGCGACCTTCCTAGCCGGAGATATGGCCGCATTTTACAATAAACCTCCGTTGGGTCGCTTAAAAACAAATATCGCAAATCGAATCGCAACATCTGTCAGAAAAATTGCAATTAGATTTTTACCCAAAATCCTGCAGCCCTACTGTGTGTGTGTGTGTGTGTGTGTGTGTGTGTGTGTGTGTGTGTGTCTGTGTGTGTGTGTGTGTCAGCATGTTTACAGCTTCCTACATGCAGGGCGTAGTGTGTGTGGGTTTCTCAGGTGTGATTGATGTGTGTTGAAGCACAGACAGGGTTTGACTAGATTCTCTTGTATGAATCTTAGGGGTGTAACGGTACACGTACCGAAATTATTCGGTACGGGCCCTTCGGTTCGGTACACGTGTGAACCGAAGTGTACCGAACTAATATAACGTTAAACGTAAACAAATTGAGAACGTGAACAACTTATTGGAAGTACTCTCAGGTGCTGCGTTCAGAGTCATTTGCTCACATTGGGTTCATCGCGTCACAGAGCGAGCAAGTCATTTCATTGGACGAGAGGGCATGCTATGAGAGCTGGTCACAGGGATGCGTTCAAATGTAGTCAGTAATTTGAGGAACTGTCGAAATGGCGAATGCAGATAAAGTTGAGCTGAAAATCCTCCAGCATCATCGAAGTCTCCGGTTTGGGAACATTTTGGTTTCGCAGTTACGTACAAGGATGACGGACAAAGACAGGTGGACCGAACCAAAGCAGTTTGTCGGCATTGTTCAACTAACATTGGTTACGCGGCTGGCAACACATCAAACTTGCACACTCATTTGAAAAGGCATCACCCGAACGTGAATATCACCGGTACCAAAAGAAAAAAGACTGAAGTGCAAACCCAACTCCCGCTAGCATGTAGCCTCCACCACTCGCAGAACGTTCAGACCGAGCCAAAGCTATTACAAACGCCAAGTATCCTTATGTTGCCATGGTAACAAAGCGCTACCTGGCTGTATCCGCTACCTCTGTCCCTAGAGAGAGGGTGTTCTCCACAGCAGGAGACGTTGCTAGTGTCAGCAGATCTGCCCTTTCGGCAAGCAATGTGGACAAGTACATCTTTCTTTAAACAACATGAAAATACAACGACAAGCAAGTCCTGATGTCAAACTGGCTGCTTAGGTACTAGTACAGTTCAAATACAGATGATTTCAGTTCATCGAAAAGCTGCATCTTAATGTTTATTTTATATTTTGTATTTATTTGAGTGAATACATTATTCACAGTTTAATAATAAAAAAATGTTTTAAAATATTTTATGATAATTGTTTCTGCTGTACCGAAAAGGTACCGAACCGTGACCTAAAAACCGAGGTACGTACCGAAACCGAAATGTTTGTGAACCGTTACACCCCTAATGAATATAATGTCATGGTAAGCACTGCTGCAACACAGCAGCATGATGTAGTACGTGTCTGTGCATATTAGGGCCCCTTTAAGTAAAAGCACAGGATAATCAGGAAAATGTATTCAAAGCATCTAAAGGACTCATTCTGCAGAACAATGGCCTCGATATGAGATATTATTATATGTGACATTGTTTTCATATTGTTGCATTTGACTGTAAAGAATCAGAATCACTTTATTAGTCCCACAGCGTTACAGCAAAGTGGCATAGCAGGTAAAAAAGGCACTTTACTTGAGTATTTCAATGTTATGCTACTTTGTACTTTTACTCCACTACATGTATTTAATACCTTTAGTCACTTCTCAGATCTGGATGAATGATGTGAAATATAACCAAGTGTTGAATCAGACTTTCAGTTCCACCTGGAGTAAATCCACCAGCTACCCTGCAGTCTACAAAGTACTTCAGACTAGCTGCACCTCCACCAGCTACCCTGCAGTCTACAAAGTACTTCAGACTAGCTGCACCTTCACCAGCTACCCTGCAGTCTACAAAGTACTTCAGACTAGCTGCACCTTCACCAGCTACCCTGCAGTCTACAAAGTACTTCAGACTAGCTGCACCTTCACCAGCTACCCTGCAGTCTACAAAGTACTTCAGACTAGCTGCTCCTCCACCAGCTACCCTGCAGTCTACAAAGTACTTCAGACTAGCTGCACCTCCACCAGCTACCCTGCAGTCTACAAAGTACTTCAGACTAGCTGCACCTTCACCAGCTTTGAGAACACTTTCATGATCAATCATTATAAAACATATCATATATATTATTCTGAAATGGACCAATCTGCACAACGACTACTTTTCACTGTCTTTCACTATATTTAGATGAGAATACTTTCTACTTTCACTTGAGGAACATTTTGAATGCAGGACTTTTACTGTGACAGAGTATTCCTACACTCTGGTACTTCTACTTTTACTAAGTACAAGATCTGAGTACTTCTACTTTTACTCAAGAACAAGATCTGAGTACTTCTACTTTTACTCAAGTACAAGATCTGAGTACTTCTACTTTCACTCAAGTACAAGATCTGAGTACTTCTACTTTTACTCAAGAACAAGGTCTGAGTACTTCTACTTTCACTCAAGTACAAGGTCTGAGTACTTCTACTTTTACTCAAGAACAAGATCTGAGTACTTCTACTTTCACTCAAGTACAAGATCTGAGTACTTCTACTTTTACTCAAGTACAAGATCTGAGTACTTCTACTTTTCACTCAAGTACAAGATCTGAGTACTTCTACTTTCACTCAAGTACAAGGTCTGAGTACTTCTACTTTTACTCAAGAACAAGATCTGAGTACTTCTACTTTCACTCAAGTACAAGATCTGAGTACTTCTACTTTCACTCAAGTACAAGGTCTGAATACTTCTACTTTTACTCAAGAACAAGATCTGAGTACTTCTACTTTCACTCAAGTACAAGATCTGAGTACTTCTACTTTTACTCAAGAACAAGATCTGAGTACTTCTACTTTCACTCAAGTACAAGATCTGAGTACTTCTACTTTCACTCAAGTACAAGATCTGAGTACTTCTACTTTTACTCAAGAACCAGATCTGAGTACTTCTACTTTACTCCAGTACTAGATCTGAGTACTTCTACTTTTACTCCAGTACTAGATCTGAGTACTTTTCTCTTCTGGTTGAACCTCCACTGCTTTGTTGTTTTTACACACTCCCACCAACAGAGGAGGAGAACTTTAAATATCGGGCACATCTCTGTCAACATGTCCCTGAATAATAACTTTAATCCCTTTAACGCAGATCCTCCTCCGGTTTGCTGCGTATCTCCCGGTTATTTAAGTTAACCTCCGTTATGACTTTGCCCTCTTCGTCCTCCTCTTCCTCCTCGTCCTCCCCGCCTCCCGTTACGACTCACTCACTCACTCACTCACTCACACACACACACGTTCACAGGTTAAATCCTCACTACATACTCAGGTGACACACACACACACACACATTAAGGTGTTTTAAAGCGATAAGACATTTCTCCGTGTTTACCTTTCTGCTGCTGCTTCGGTGATCTTGGCCTTGAATGACCAGTTAAGCACTTCCGGTTTGGTAGAAAAAGGGACCGAGCCGCTTTTTATCCACGAGACGAAACTGCGGTTAGCGCCCCTTGGTGGTCGCGTTGGGAACTACACGGTACTGTAATTCTACTTTTAAAAGTAAAAATGATCATATTAATTGATTTATGAATGTCATTTTGGGAAATAAAGTGTATTCTGTTGCAAAAAAAGCAAAAATAAATGGTTAAAAATAACATGCTCAATGTTAGCTAGCCTAAAAGCAATTAATAAATAGCTAGTTTAACAGTTAGTTGTCTTAAAAGTAATTGATAAATTGTCAAATGGTAAGGAGCCACTGTTATAGGAGCATTTATAACTTTAAATCCATCCCATATCAACTGAGATGCAATACATGTAATGTGTAATGTTGTTAAAATTGACCATTGTTCTGTAAACACAAAAACAATAAACAAAATAATTGAATAGTTTTAATTATTAATTAAATTACTAATATTCTAGTATTTTTAAGAAACAAATCATCTTTGTAGTGTAGGTCTTGGTTGGTATTGAATCCTTTTTATGACTATTGAGAATTTAAAAAAAGAAACAGAAATTAACAATAATTAAGATATGGTCCAAAAAGAAATGAAGAAAAATCTCGTTATTTGATTTGTTGTTGTTGAGAATGAATAAATAAATGTTCTTTTAACCAAAAATGAGTCTCTCCTGATTAAAATAAATGAGATCTAAATGATCTGATTCTGATGTGGTTCTGATGTGGTTCTGATGTGGTTCTGATGTGGTTCTGATGTGGTTCTGATGGCTTCATCGTCTGCGACCTTCAGCACTCACTGGATCGGTTCGCAACCGAGTGTGAAGCGGCCGGGATGAGGATCAGCACCTCCAAATCTGAGGCCATGGTTCTCAGCAGGAAACCGATGGACTGTCCACTCCAAGTAGGGAACGAATCCTTACCCCAAGTGAAGGAGTTCAAGTATCTCGGGGTCTTGTTCTCGAGTGAGGGAACAATGGAGCGTGAGATGGGCCCGGAGAATCGGAGCAGTAGGCTCCTGCAGTCGCTGGGATAAGGTGAGAAGTTCGGTCATCAAGGGAGGGACTCGGAGTTGAGCCGACCTCCTTCGCGTCGAAAGGAGCCAGTTGAGGTGGTTCGGGCACCTAGTTAGGATGCCACCTGGGCGCCTCCCTAGGGAGGTGTTCCAGGCACGTCCAGCTGGGAGGAGACCGAGGGGTAGACCTAGGACCAGGTGGAGGGATTATATCTCTTCGCTGGCCTGGGAGCGCCTTGGGACCCCCCAGTCAGAGCTGGTTGATGAGGGGAAAGGAACGTTTGGGGCTCTCTGCTGGAACTGATACCCCCGCGACCCGACCACGGATAAGCGGAGAAGATGGATGGAGATCTAAATGTCATCTTAAAAAAAGCACATTGTATTTTGCTTGAAAATACAGTTTAATATGTTAAATAATGTTGTCTAGATGACATGAACTACTCCTTTAGCTGCCCACAGCGCACACAGCAGTGATTGTTCTTCTCTTCCACCTCTCAGCACGAAAGCAGATGAAACAAATGAAAGAACACCATCCTTGCTCGCTGCTCACCTGTAATCCATGATTTATTGAAATGGAAAAGTCGATGGTCTGCGCCTTTCATGTCCAAGAGGGCAGCCGGATGAAAGAGAGGGGAGATGTGTGTGTCGTAGGTCAGGTACAGAAACACTGGAGAACACACACTCAGTGAGACAGGGGAAATATTCAACAGGAGAGGACGACTCACGCATAAAGCCACTGTGGTAAAGAAGAAGACGGAGGAAGGACTGGTTCTTTAAGTCCTTAATATCCTCTGAAAGGAAGCAGACTCTCTCTGTGTTGTGTGGATACTCCATTATTACAACAGATTGATTTGATTCTGATTCCTGCTGTTCGGAAAGCGAAGCTGCAAAGAAGATTGCTTTCCAGTGCAAGTGATCACTTTGGACTTGGATGTGTACAGGAAGTATTTCAAGAGGCATTTAAGCCTTTGGGTGGAACGGAGAAGGACTACAGAGGAACGGAGAAGGACTACAGAGGAACGGAGAGGGACTACAGAGGAACGGAGAAGGACTACAGAGGAACGGAGAGGGACTACAGAGGAACGGAGAGGGACTACAGAGGAACGGAGAAGGACTACAGAGGAACGGAGAAGGACTACAGAGGAACGGAGAGGGACTACAGAGGAACGGAGAAGGACTACAGAGGAACGGAGAGGGACTACAGAGGAACGGAGAAGGACTACAGAGGAACGGAGAAGGACTACAGAGGAACGGAGAGGGACTACAGAGGAACGGAGAGGGACTACAGAGGAACGGAGAGGGACTACAGAGGAACGGAGAGGGACTACAGAGGAACGGAGAGGGACTACAGAGGAACGGAGAGGGACTACAGAGGAACGGAGAGGGACTACAGAGGAACGGAGAGGGACTACAGAGGAACGGAGAGGGACTACAGAGGAACGGAGAGGGACTACAGAGGAACGGAGAGGGACTACAGAGGAACGGAGAGGGACTACAGAGGAACGGAGAGGGACTACAGAGGAACGGAGAGGGACTACAGAGGAACGGAGAGGGACTACAGAGGAACGGAGAGGGACTACAGAGGAACGGAGAGGGACTACAGAGGAACGGAGAGGGACTACAGAGGAACGGAGAGGGACTACAGAGGAACGGAGAGGGACTACAGAGGAACGGAGAAGGACTACAGAGGAACGGAGAGGGACTACAGAGGAACGGAGAAGGACTACAGAGGAACGGAGAGGGACTACAGAGGAACGGAGAGGGACTACAGAGGAACGGAGAGGGACTACAGAGGAACGGAGAAGGACTACAGAGGAACGGAGAGGGACTACAGAGGAACGGAGAAGGACTACAGAGGAACGGAGAGGGACTACAGAGGAACGGAGAGGGACTACAGAGGAACGGAGAGGGACTACAGAGGAACGGAGAGGGACTACAGAGGAACGGAGAAGGACTACAGAGGAACGGAGAGGGACTACAGAGGAACGGAGAGGGACTACAGAGGAACGGAGAAGGACTACAGAGGAACGGAGAAGGACTACAGAGGAACGGAGAAGGACTACAGAGGAACGGAGAGGGACTACAGAGGAACGGAGAGGGACTACAGAGGAACGGAGAGGGACTACAGAGGAACGGAGAGGGACTACAGAGGAACGGAGAGGGACTACAGAGGAACGGAGAGGGACTACAGAGGAACGGAGAGGGACTACAGAGGAACGGAGAGGGACTACAGAGGAACGGAGAGGGACTACAGAGGAACGGAGAGGGACTACAGAGGAACGGAGAGGGACTACAGAGGAACGGAGAGGGACTACAGAGGAACGGAGAGGGACTACAGAGGAACGGAGAGGGACTACAGAGGAACGGAGAGGGACTACAGAGGAACGGAGAGGGACTACAGAGGAACGGAGAGGGACTACAGAGGAACGGAGAGGGACTACAGAGGAACGGAGAGGGACTACAGAGGAACGGAGAGGGACTACAGAGGAACGGAGAAGGACTACAGAGGAACGGAGAGGGACTACAGAGGAACGGAGAAGGACTACAGAGGAACGGAGAGGGACTACAGAGGAACGGAGAGGGACTACAGAGGAACGGAGAGGGACTACAGAGGAACGGAGAAGGACTACAGAGGAACGGAGAGGGACTACAGAGGAACGGAGAAGGACTACAGAGGAACGGAGAGGGACTACAGAGGAACGGAGAGGGACTACAGAGGAACGGAGAGGGACTACAGAGGAACGGAGAGGGACTACAGAGGAACGGAGAAGGACTACAGAGGAACGGAGAGGGACTACAGAGGAACGGAGAAGGACTACAGAGGAACGGAGAGGGACTACAGAGGAACGGAGAGGGACTACAGAGGAACGGAGAGGGACTACAGAGGAACGGAGAGGGACTACAGAGGAACGGAGAGGGACTACAGAGGAACGGAGAGGGACTACAGAGGAACGGAGAGGGACTACAGAGGAACGGAGAAGGACTACAGAGGAACGGAGAGGGACTACAGAGGAACGGAGAGGGACTACAGAGGAACGGAGAAGCCTCGAGTCCTTCCCACTGATGTACTGATGACCCGTACATTTCTACAACTGTTGGATTTTTCTTTCTGTCGACATTGTTGTCACTGCAGAAACCTTAAATTAAGAAGATGACTTTTCAATGCAACTGATCCCCCTCACCTTGGACTCTTGTGGAAGTATTTGAACTCGTTTGAACAGGATGCAGAATAGCTTTGAGGGGAAAGTTGAAATGTTAAAGGAAGGAACACGAAGGAAAAGCCTTTGTTCTTTCTCACTTTGGACTCGTGTGAATGTGTACAGGAAGTATTTGAACCCTTCTGAACAGGATGCCTAAAAGAAAGGAGGAAACAGTTGTAATATCTGGACCCTCTCCCATCCTTCGACCTCCTCTGTTTCGCGGCGTCGGACCCCCTGAGCTCTCTGCCGGTCTGCCCCCCCACAGACGACTCCGCTCCCTGTTCTGCAGATCCAGAGCTGTGCTGCCTGCAGACACACACACATTCACGGACATACACGACACACGCAACCACGGTCGTACTGCTGTGTGTCCACTGGGGTCCAATGATGCACTTTCAAAGGATGTTCGGTGCGAAACAGATGCTGTTCAGCCTAAAGGACACTCAGTCGTGCTGCGCAGAGGAGCGGAGTTTGGGTCGGAGGCTTTTGCCGACACGTGGTCTTTGGTGTCAGAGAGCCCGCGTGTGCACGTGATCTCAGACAGAGGCAGGTGGGTGACTCCTCCTCTTCAGACATCAGAGGATCCAGCGATCAGAGACAAGCAACGGAGGAGGAAGAGGAGCTTTAAGGTGGACTGTGCAGCGAAATATGTTCTGCCGCCATCACTCACACCGAGAGAGGAAGATGCGCGGCTCTGTGAGTGGTTACACAGTCTGGGAATTGCAGGTGAAAACCAGCAGAAATCCAGATTCAGAGGGGGCGTTCAAGAGCAAGAAACACGCTTCAGGAGAGACAGGCGCCCCCATTTCCTACCTCCCCTCGTGCAGTCCGACTCCCTTCTACGTGTGCCTTTCTTTCTCCCTGAAAACTCCCCCCCGCCCTCACCCTTCACCCACCCTGACCCTCCCTCACCCTTCACCCACCCTGACCTGCATCCCCGCTCCGTGAGGAGGCAAAAGGGGGGAGACCTCTGACTCCCTCAGGTGTAGAGGCTCTGGTCCTGCACTCATCTGCTTTTACTGTCAAAGGATTCAAAGGTTTTATTTGTAGCGGCTCGTCTGGTCTTCAACCTTCCTGAATGTTCCCACACCACGCCGCTCCTCCACTCCCTTCACTGGCTTCCGGTAACTGCTAGAATCCACTTCAAGACACTGGTACTTGCGTACCATGCTGTGAATGGATCTGGCCCTTCCTACATCCAGGACATGGTTAAACCGTACACCCCAGCGCGTGCACTCCGCTCTGCATCAACCAAACGACTCGCTGCACCCTCGCTGCGAGGGGGACCCAAGTTCCCATCAGCAGAAACACGTGGGTTTGCTATCCTGGCTCCAAGATGGTGGAATGAGCTCCCCATTGACATCAGGACAGCAGATAGCTCACACACCTTCGCAGACTGAAAACTCATCTCTCTCGACTCCACTTCGAGCGATAGAACTGCTAACAAAGCACTTATATACTAACAAAGGACTGGCTGATCTAAAGCCAGTTGAGTAGCACTTGAAATGTTTTTGCTCTATGAAACCTGATGTACTTTATGATTCTGTTTTCTTCAAGTTTGTATTTTGTTGGTCGAATGCACTTATTGTAAGTCGCTTTGGATAAAAGCGTCAGATAAATGCAATGTAATGTAATGTAAATGGTGCAATAGTAAGAAAGTTGCATAAGAAAAACATTACATTACATGTTAGATGCTTATATCCAAAGCGACTTTGGGGTGAAGTGTCTTGCCCACACAACGACATGCTGACTGCAGTGGGGTTTGAACGCCCCTCCGAACACCAACACACTATTCCACTGCGCCACAGCCTCCCAAAATATGTTCATGTAAAACAAACATGTCAAATGTAATACTTTACAGTAGAATAAATAGTGTCTGTATAGCCTGTGTATTGTGTGTGTCTTTCTGTAAGGACAAATAGAAAGATAAGTCAGAAGTTGTGTACATTCTGAGTATAAATTCTAGCTTCGTTGTAATGGATATATTGTCAGAATGCTAAAATTCATAAAAGGCTAAAATAGCTTAAAGGGGACCTATCATGCAAAATGCACCCGTTGATGTCTTGTATACATAAATATGTGTCCCCGGTGCGTCGGGCAGCGTCAGAAAATAAAACCCTTTCTCTTTTCCTCCGTACCCAAATCTTTTAAAAACAGGGGTACAACGAGCGGATACAGATTTGCCGCCGATCTGACGTCAAATCGGCGGCGGACCCACAGACAGTTGCTGTCAGAAACAATGCCTGACGTGTTTTGGACGTAATCTTGTCTTTGTTTACATTAGCAAGCCTCGCTAACACTCAGAGCTAACCTGTACTGGAGAGCACATGTGTTTAAGAAGCAGGAAATAAAAAAAGGAACTCGCCTTGTGATAAACCCGCAAGAGAAAAAGCATTTGAGCTCCATACTGTTTCAGAAATAATCTTTGACGTGGTTTAGAACAGGTTGGCGTTTTATCACAGCAGAATTTAACTTTATCTCCCGTAGAATTCTGATCAGGCATTAGCTCCGCCTCCTCTTTTTTTTTCAAGCTAAGGACCCAAAATCCGCGTTTCTCTAACAGGGCTGCAAAAGAGGGGTATGAGCAGTATGTAGTGATGTTACGTATTGCACCGAGGCTTCTGGTTCAACGACTGAACAATACGTATTTGTTGTTGTTTATAAAAGCTGCTAAATGAGATAATGTAGTTAATAAATGTATTCTTTGATATGGTGTAGCCTTTCTCCGGCTACAACATGGGTTAAGTTTATGAATATTATTAAGGAATACAAATCCCTCTTTGCAATGTGTACCAGCCTCCTTAGGCTTTTCAATCACAATCATTAAACTGGAATAAACACAATATTGTTGACATGAACATATGATTTAATGTTCGTTGTTTAGAGTTATTCTAAGGCTTTACTCATTGGGAACTCGGTATGAGAGAGAGCACACTGTTGAGATGTCCAATCTGCCTGTTGTACACACTTTGACCAACAGGGGGTTTGTGTTCAGATGAAGCCCATGATGAAGCCTCATGAGATGAACCCTTTTGCGAACCAATTGGCTGGAAAGCTTCAAAGCTTCATAAGGCTTCATCTCGCCATCACTAGCAGTATGAGGCATGGCTACAATGGGTGAACTGTTTGGTATTTTGAGCAAAAAACTTCACAGACATGCTTTGTATAATGTATGATGTCCTTTATCGTTTTATGTTTCATGTGGAACCTATATGCTGCAGGTCTCCCTTGAAAAAGAGATCTATGATCTCAATGGGACCAATCTGGTTAAATAAAGGTTTGAAATGAAATGAAATGAAAATGTATAGGTATGGCCCTAAAATATATTTTCCCAATATAGCATGATAGGTCCACTTTAAAGTAATCAATACACAGTTAAAGATGTTAGCTTAAAGTAATCAAGACACATTTTAAATGTAATCAATAAACAGCATTGGATAGTAGAGCTAGGAATTCACTAGGAATAGTTAGCTAGCTTAAAAGCTAATGGATGCATTGGCAAAATGCTAAAATACATCAAGTTGAGATGAAATAATCAGTGATGAAAGTTAGCCAAAATTAATTGAGACCCATATTTTGTTCGCTAAAAATTGTGGATACACATAATGGACAAAGTAAAAGTAGCAATACATAAACATTTGAGACGTTAGTTTAAAGTAATCAAGACACAGTTTGATGGATGAAGAGTTAAGTTAGCTAGTTTTAAACTTGTGGGCAAAAAGGACAAAATATTAAAAGTATGAAGGCAAATAAGTAGCTAGCTTAAGGTTAGCTAGCTACGAAGTAATGGGTAAAATATACAGCTAGCTTAATGTAGCTAGCTAAGAAGTTATGGCGAAATAAATAGCTAGCTCAAATGGTAGGGGGCCACTGTTCTAGAAGTATTTATAGCATTAAATCCACCCCGTAGCCTTTTAACTGAGACATAACTTAACAAGTGCGACTTGTTTAGTAATTCAAACGTTGAGACTGAGAGAGATGTTTATTTCTGGCTCTGGGTGTTCTGTTTTTCTGTGTCATGTCGACATTCCTCCAGCAGAGGGCAGCGTTTATTGAACAGAAAGGAGGATGGAGGTTTGAGAAGTACTCAGATCGTGTACTTGAGTAGCAGTAGAAGTACTCAGATGTTGTACTTGAGTAAAAGTAGAAGTACTCAGATCTAGTACTTGAGTAAAAGTAGAAGTACTCAGATCTTGTAAGTGAGTAAAAGTAGAAGTACTCAGATGTTGTACTTGAGTAAAAGTAGAAGTACTCAGATCGTATACTTGAGTAAAAGTAGAAGTACTCAGATGTTGTACTTGAGTAAAAGTAGAAGTACTCAGATGTTGTACTTGAGTAAAAGTAGAAGTACTCAGATCGTATACTTGAGTAAAAGTAGAAGTACTCAGATGTTGTACTTGAGTAAAAGTAGAAGTACTCAGATGTTGTACTTGAGTAAAAGTAGAAGTACTCAGATCTAGTACTTGAGTAAAAGTAGAAGTACTCAGATCTTGTACTTGAGTAAAAGTAGAAGTACTCAGATCTAGTACTTGAGTTAAAGTAGAAGTACTCAGATCTTGTACTTGAGTAAAAGTAGAAGTACTCAGATCTTGTTCTTGAGTAAAAGTAGAAGTACTCAGATCTAGTACTTGAGTTAAAGTAGAAGTACTCAGATCTTGTACTTGAGTAAAAGTAGAAGTACTCAGATCTTGTTCTTGAGTAAAAGTAGAAGTACTCAGATCTTGTACTTAGTAAAAGTAGAAGTACCAGAGTGTAGGAATACTCTGTTACAGTAAAAGTCCTGCATTCAAAATGTTCCTCAAGTGAAAGTAGAAAAGTATTCTCATCAGAATATAGTGAAAGACAGTGAAAAGTAGTCGTTGTGCAGATTGGTCCATTTCAGAATAATATATATGATGTGTTTTATAATGATTGATCATGAAAGTGTTCTCAAAGCTGGTGAAGGTGCAGCTAGTCTGAAGTACTTTGTAGACTGCAGGGTAGCTGGTGAAGGTGCAGCTAGTCTGAAGTACTTTGTAGACTGCAGGGTAGCTGGTGAAGGTGCAGCTAGTCTGAAGGACTTGGTAGACTGCAGGGTAGCTGGTGAAGGTGCAGCTAGTCTGAAGTACTTTGTAGACTGCAGGGTAGCTGGTGAAGGAGCAGCTAGTCTGAAGTACTTTGTAGACTGCAGGGTAGCTGGTGAAGGTGCAGCTAGTCTGAAGTACTTGGTAGACTGCAGGGTAGCTGGTGGAGGTGCAGCTAGTCTGAAGTACTTTGTAGACTGCAGGGTAGCTGGTGAAGGTGCAGCTAGTCTGAAGGACTTTGTAGACTGCAGGGTCGCTGGTGGATTCACTCCAGGTGGAACTAAAGTCTGATTCAACACTTGGTTATATTTCACATCATTCATCCACATCTGTGAAGTAACTAAAGGGATTAAATACATGCAGTGGAGGAAAAGTACACCATTTACCTCTGGACTGGGAGTAGAAGTACACAGTAGCATAAAATGGAAAAACTCAGATAAAAAAAAATATACCTCAGAATTGTACTTAAGTAGAGTACTTGAGTACATGTACTTAGTTACTTCCCACCGCTGGGGGGATGTTTATTAGCTGTGGCCGTTGGGTCTGAACAGAGTCTCTCTGTGTCGCTCTGAGGTGGATCTGAATGTCGGAGCAGAACACTCCGGCCTCAGTGCCTCTCACCGCTCCTCCTGCACATGTTTACCCTCCGAGCGCAGCCCAAACTGTTTGTGAGTGAGCCTCTTTTTTCAGGCCGCCTCGCCCCCCAGCCCTCTTTCCGCCAAATAAACATTGCACCGGAAATTGCAGGGATATCTGGGATTTTTGAGGGGTCCCGGTGGAAAGCAGGGTGAGGGTTAGAACAAGGGTGCTCTCTGTGACACCTTGAGGTGAGGGGTGGAGGCGGGGGGGGGGAGTCAAAGAGGGAGGGCGTGACCTTGGATTGGGCGGGGAGCGTGGGGAGTAACGGATTACATGTAACGAGATTACGTAATCAAGATACATATTATTTATTGTTTATACAATACCTAAGAATTGTACAGGAGTAGAAGTACAACGTGGCATCAAATGGAAATACGATATGATATATACTTAAACGATAATACTTTAATGGTCAGATCAAGTCTGAAATGCTCCTTGCATCACAGCAGCATGTGTGAAATCAACAGACAGATATCAAGACGCAACACATGGACAACAACAAACAAACAATTGACATAACAGCACAATCAGTGAGAGAAAGCTGCTCAAAGAGCCTCACCATTTGATCTGGGATTTTCTTTTCTTCTACGATACTCAAGTAAAATATAAGCATCCCTAAATCAGGGGGTCAAACTCAAACACACAGTGGGCCAAAATAAAAAAAATGGGTGCTAGTCGAGGGTCGGACTGGTTCAAACGTTTATTGCAGAACGTATTGAAATGAACGTATTGCACATATTAAACCTGGAACTAACAAAGCTTAAATTATTGCCTATAAAAACATTAAATAATCAGCTGCATTCATTTCTCATGGCTCTATCTGCAGCTTCTCCAGAGTCATTTCTTATGAGTACATTTCCCCACAGGCCAACAACAGCTTCAACAAAACTATCTCCCTCAGAGAGAAACAAACATGCCCTGTTGTCGTGAGAGAGAAAGTGCAGAAGGAAGCATCCTTTGAAGTCAGCGTGCTGCTCTGAGATGCTAGCTCAGACACTTGGCGTCTCATCTTGGGTGCAAGGTCATCAATGTTTGGGGTCCGGCTCTGAGCGGAGGAGACCCTCAGGATGGAGGGAAGGTGTGCGTGCAATATACCGGAGGGCCAGATCTAATAGGAATTAGAAATTATCCTGCGGGCCGAAATTAAATCCACCACGGCTCTGATTTGGCCCCCGGGCCTCGAGTTTGACACATGCGCTCTAAATTGTAAGTATTCTCATCTAAATATAGTGAAAGACAGTAAAAGTAGTCGTTGTGCAGATCGGTCCATTTCAGAATAATATATATGATATGTTTTATAATGATTGATCAAAGCTGGTGAAGGTGCAGCTAGTCTGAAGTACTTTGTAGACTGCGGGCAGCTGGTGGATTCACTCCAGGTGGAGCTACAGTCTGACTCAACACTTGAACAGGTTCAGGTGACCCAGTCTTTGACCCTCGGTGGTGCGTGTTCAGGCTGACCTGATGCATCGCAGAGGGTCAAAGGTCGAGAGGGAGCGATACTCTGTGACGCAGAGCAGAGGGAACTCACAGATAACGACTTCCCGGGATCCTCGTAAACCTCTGCACCTGATCGCCTTTCCTTTTACCTTGTTTACTCCAACCCCGGCTGCACGGGCACCTTCGCTGACTCTGAGGCGTGGATATCTAACAGGAGAATCACAATACATAGAGACGGATCCCATCTTTCCAACTGCAAGATGGATCACGGGGGAAACGTAAGCAGTCGGGGAGTTCTGGAATAAAGTACATATAATCAATCAAATGTGATGTATTTGAGCTTTCATTTGATGCTACGTTATACTTCTACACATTTTGAAGGCACATATTGTACTCCTTACTCCACTACATTTTTCTGACAGCTTTAGTTACTTTGCATATTCAGATTAATAGCTAATAAAACATATGAATCAACAGGTAAACAAATAGTTCAAGTGAAATTAGCTCCATCTCGTTCACCTGTCATTCATTCTTCGACAATCATAATGGCGTAATTTAATACACATGATTTGGAAAGGAGAGAAAGTACTTTTACCTGTGCTACTTTTTTAATGCCATTACTTGTGTAGAGACTTTTTTAAACTGCAGTATGGCCACTTTTAGTACTTCTTGAACTTCAAATATGAATTCACAGCCGTCTGCTGGTTAGCTTAGCTTAGCATAAAGACTGGAAACTAAGGGAAACAGCTAGCATGGCCCTGTCTTACACGTAACCCTGCTATCGTGTTCGTTCTCCCCCCGCCCTTACTTTGGTGTTCGCGGTCAAATGTGACCGGTCCCGTTTTAACTGCTATTACATGAACACAAAAACCATTAATCATCACCACATTTCATTTAACACCCTTTCAAACTGTACATATTGTATCAGAGTACTGGTACACATGAAACACTGCAGTACATATACAAAGAACAGACACTGAACATGTATTGCGTGTGCCGGGTGTGATCCATGTGGGGGGAGGGGCACATAAGAGCGGGAAATGTGTCAAATTGTTTTGTGTGTGTGTGTGTGAGTGGTCTAGCATTACTATACTTGTGGGGACCTAAATCTGTTTACATAGTCACGTGTGGGGACTGGCTTCCCTTATGGGGACAAATTGGAGGTCCCCATGAGGGGGATCATTAATTTTAGGGTGAAGACTTGGTTAGGGTAAGGTTTAGGATTAGGGTTAGGCATGTGTTGGTTATGGTTAAGGTTAGGATAAGTCTCCAGGAAATGCATGTAAGTCAATGTAATGTCCCCTGAAGTGATGTGTACATGGTATGTGTGTGTGTGTGTGTGTGTGTGTGTGTGTGTGTGGTGTGTGTGTGTGTGTGTGTGTGTGTGTGTGTGTGTGTGTGTGTGTGTGTGTGTGTGTGTGTGTGTGTGTGTGTGTGTGTGTGTGTGTGTGTGTTGTATCTGATCCG